>OZ008371.1:212525873-213076619 GCA_963931995.1 Phaonia tiefii
CTTGACTTGACTTGACTTGACTTGACTTGACTTGACTTGACTTGACTTGACTTGACTTGACTTGACTTGACTTGACTTGACTTGACTTGACTTGACTTGACTTGACTTGACTTGACTTGACTTGACTTGACTTGACTTGACTTGACTTGACTTGACTTGACTTGACTTGACTTGACTTGACTTGACTTGACTTGACTTGACTTGACTTGACTTGACTTGACTTGACTTGACTTGACTTGACTTGACTTGACTTGACTTGACTTGACTTGACTTGACTTGACTTGACTTGACTTGACTTGACTTGACTTGACTTGACTTGACTTGACTTGACTTGACTTGACTTGACTTGACTTGACTTGACTTGACTTGACTTGACTTGACTTGACTTGACTTGACTTGACTTGACTTGACTTGACTTGACTTGACTTGACTTGACTTGACTTGACTTGACTTGACTTGACTTGACTTGACTTGACTTGACTTGACTTGACTTGACTTGACTTGACTTGACTTGACTTGACTTGACTTGACTTGACTTGACTTGACTTGACTTGACTTGACTTGACTTGACTTGACTTGACTTGACTTGACTTGACTTGACTTGACTTGACTTGACTTGACTTGACTTGACTTGACTTGACTTGACTTGACTTGACTTGACTTGACTTGACTTGACTTGACTTGACTTGACTTGACTTGACTTGACTTGACTTGACTTGACTTGACTTGACTTGACTTGACTTGACTTGACTTGACTTGACTTGACTTGACTTGACTTGACTTGACTTGACTTGACTTGACTTGACTTGACTTGACTTGACTTGACTTGACTTGACTTGACTTGACTTGACTTGACTTGACTTGACTTGACTTGACTTGACTTGACTTGACTTGACTTGACTTGACTTGACTTGACTTGACTTGACTTGACTTGACTTGACTTGACTTGACTTGACTTGACTTGACTTGACTTGACTTGACTTGACTTGACTTGACTTGACTTGACTTGACTTGACTTGACTTGACTTGACTTGACTTGACTTGACTTGACTTGACTTGACTTGACTTGACTTGACTTGACTTGACTTGACTTGACTTGACTTGACTTGACTTGACTTGACTTGACTTGACTTGACTTGACTTGACTTGACTTGACTTGACTTGACTTGACTTGACTTGACTTGACTTGACTTGACTTGACTTGACTTGACTTGACTTGACTTGACTTGACTTGACTTGACTTGACTTGACTTGACTTGACTTGACTTGACTTGACTTGACTTGACTTGACTTGACTTGACTTGACTTGACTTGACTTGACTTGACTTGACTTGACTTGACTTGACTTGACTTGACTTGACTTGACTTGACTTGACTTGACTTGACTTGACTTGACTTGACTTGACTTGACTTGACTTGACTTGACTTGACTTGACTTGACTTGACTTGACTTGACTTGACTTGACTTGACTTGACTTGACTTGACTTGACTTGACTTGACTTGACTTGACTTGACTTGACTTGACTTGACTTGACTTGACTTGACTTGACTTGACTTGACTTGACTTGACTTGACTTGACTTGACTTGACTTGACTTGACTTGACTTGACTTGACTTGACTTGACTTGACTTGACTTGACTTGACTTGACTTGACTTGACTTGACTTGACTTGACTTGACTTGACTTGACTTGACTTGACTTGACTTGACTTGACTTGACTTGACTTGACTTGACTTGACTTGACTTGACTTGACTTGACTTGACTTGACTTGACTTGACTTGACTTGACTTGACTTGACTTGACTTGACTTGACTTGACTTGACTTGACTTGACTTGACTTGACTTGACTTGACTTGACTTGACTTGACTTGACTTGACTTGACTTGACTTGACTTGACTTGACTTGACTTGACTTGACTTGACTTGACTTGACTTGACTTGACTTGACTTGACTTGACTTGACTTGACTTGACTTGACTTGACTTGACTTGACTTGACTTGACTTGACTTGACTTGACTTGACTTGACTTGACTTGACTTGACTTGACTTGACTTGACTTGACTTGACTTGACTTGACTTGACTTGACTTGACTTGACTTGACTTGACTTGACTTGACTTGACTTGACTTGACTTGACTTGACTTGACTTGACTTGACTTGACTTGACTTGACTTGACTTGACTTGACTTGACTTGACTTGACTTGACTTGACTTGACTTGACTTGACTTGACTTGACTTGACTTGACTTGACTTGACTTGACTTGACTTGACTTGACTTGACTTGACTTGACTTGACTTGACTTGACTTGACTTGACTTGACTTGACTTGACTTGACTTGACTTGACTTGACTTGACTTGACTTGACTTGACTTGACTTGACTTGACTTGACTTGACTTGACTTGACTTGACTTGACTTGACTTGACTTGACTTGACTTGACTTGACTTGACTTGACTTGACTTGACTTGACTTGACTTGACTTGACTTGACTTGACTTGACTTGACTTGACTTGACTTGACTTGACTTGACTTGACTTGACTTGACTTGACTTGACTTGACTTGACTTGACTTGACTTGACTTGACTTGACTTGACTTGACTTGACTTGACTTGACTTGACTTGACTTGACTTGACTTGACTTGACTTGACTTGACTTGACTTGACTTGACTTGACTTGACTTGACTTGACTTGACTTGACTTGACTTGACTTGACTTGACTTGACTTGACTTGACTTGACTTGACTTGACTTGACTTGACTTGACTTGACTTGACTTGACTTGACTTGACTTGACTTGACTTGACTTGACTTGACTTGACTTGACTTGACTTGACTTGACTTGACTTGACTTGACTTGACTTGACTTGACTTGACTTGACTTGACTTGACTTGACTTGACTTGACTTGACTTGACTTGACTTGACTTGACTTGACTTGACTTGACTTGACTTGACTTGACTTGACTTGACTTGACTTGACTTGACTTGACTTGACTTGACTTGACTTGACTTGACTTGACTTGACTTGACTTGACTTGACTTGACTTGACTTGACTTGACTTGACTTGACTTGACTTGACTTGACTTGACTTGACTTGACTTGACTTGACTTGACTTGACTTGACTTGACTTGACTTGACTTGACTTGACTTGACTTGACTTGACTTGACTTGACTTGACTTGACTTGACTTGACTTGACTTGACTTGACTTGACTTGACTTGACTTGACTTGACTTGACTTGACTTGACTTGACTTGACTTGACTTGACTTGACTTGACTTGACTTGACTTGACTTGACTTGACTTGACTTGACTTGACTTGACTTGACTTGACTTGACTTGACTTGACTTGACTTGACTTGACTTGACTTGACTTGACTTGACTTGACTTGACTTGACTTGACTTGACTTGACTTGACTTGACTTGACTTGACTTGACTTGACTTGACTTGACTTGACTTGACTTGACTTGACTTGACTTGACTTGACTTGACTTGACTTGACTTGACTTGACTTGACTTGACTTGACTTGACTTGACTTGACTTGACTTGACTTGACTTGACTTGACTTGACTTGACTTGACTTGACTTGACTTGACTTGACTTGACTTGACTTGACTTGACTTGACTTGACTTGACTTGACTTGACTTGACTTGACTTGACTTGACTTGACTTGACTTGACTTGACTTGACTTGACTTGACTTGACTTGACTTGACTTGACTTGACTTGACTTGACTTGACTTGACTTGACTTGACTTGACTTGACTTGACTTGACTTGACTTGACTTGACTTGACTTGACTTGACTTGACTTGACTTGACTTGACTTGACTTGACTTGACTTGACTTGACTTGACTTGACTTGACTTGACTTGACTTGACTTGACTTGACTTGACTTGACTTGACTTGACTTGACTTGACTTGACTTGACTTGACTTGACTTGACTTGACTTGACTTGACTTGACTTGACTTGACTTGACTTGACTTGACTTGACTTGACTTGACTTGACTTGACTTGACTTGACTTGACTTGACTTGACTTGACTTGACTTGACTTGACTTGACTTGACTTGACTTGACTTGACTTGACTTGACTTGACTTGACTTGACTTGACTTGACTTGACTTGACTTGACTTGACTTGACTTGACTTGACTTGACTTGACTTGACTTGACTTGACTTGACTTGACTTGACTTGACTTGACTTGACTTGACTTGACTTGACTTGACTTGACTTGACTTGACTTGACTTGACTTGACTTGACTTGACTTGACTTGACTTGACTTGACTTGACTTGACTTGACTTGACTTGACTTGACTTGACTTGACTTGACTTGACTTGACTTGACTTGACTTGACTTGACTTGACTTGACTTGACTTGACTTGACTTGACTTGACTTGACTTGACTTGACTTGACTTGACTTGACTTGACTTGACTTGACTTGACTTGACTTGACTTGACTTGACTTGACTTGACTTGACTTGACTTGACTTGACTTGACTTGACTTGACTTGACTTGACTTGACTTGACTTGACTTGACTTGACTTGACTTGACTTGACTTGACTTGACTTGACTTGACTTGACTTGACTTGACTTGACTTGACTTGACTTGACTTGACTTGACTTGACTTGACTTGACTTGACTTGACTTGACTTGACTTGACTTGACTTGACTTGACTTGACTTGACTTGACTTGACTTGACTTGACTTGACTTGACTTGACTTGACTTGACTTGACTTGACTTGACTTGACTTGACTTGACTTGACTTGACTTGACTTGACTTGACTTGACTTGACTTGACTTGACTTGACTTGACTTGACTTGACTTGACTTGACTTGACTTGACTTGACTTGACTTGACTTGACTTGACTTGACTTGACTTGACTTGACTTGACTTGACTTGACTTGACTTGACTTGACTTGACTTGACTTGACTTGACTTGACTTGACTTGACTTGACTTGACTTGACTTGACTTGACTTGACTTGACTTGACTTGACTTGACTTGACTTGACTTGACTTGACTTGACTTGACTTGACTTGACTTGACTTGACTTGACTTGACTTGACTTGACTTGACTTGACTTGACTTGACTTGACTTGACTTGACTTGACTTGACTTGACTTGACTTGACTTGACTTGACTTGACTTGACTTGACTTGACTTGACTTGACTTGACTTGACTTGACTTGACTTGACTTGACTTGACTTGACTTGACTTGACTTGACTTGACTTGACTTGACTTGACTTGACTTGACTTGACTTGACTTGACTTGACTTGACTTGACTTGACTTGACTTGACTTGACTTGACTTGACTTGACTTGACTTGACTTGACTTGACTTGACTTGACTTGACTTGACTTGACTTGACTTGACTTGACTTGACTTGACTTGACTTGACTTGACTTGACTTGACTTGACTTGACTTGACTTGACTTGACTTGACTTGACTTGACTTGACTTGACTTGACTTGACTTGACTTGACTTGACTTGACTTGACTTGACTTGACTTGACTTGACTTGACTTGACTTGACTTGACTTGACTTGACTTGACTTGACTTGAATTGAATTGAAACTGATGGTTTTTTAGCGGAAAATTTAAAAATATTAAAATCGGACAAATTAGAATAATAATGACTCTTTTTGATTGGTGCAAGAGGCTGAGAAAGGAGTAAAACCAACTATTTGGACGGAAAAAATGGCAGTGGGAGCAGAGGGAGAGTGAAAACCCCGAAATGTGCAGAATGAATGGTGAATTCCGAAAGTTTTTCCGGAGGATAAGTAGATCGAATAACGGGCCTAATAATGGGCTGCCCTCCTGCAAGGACGAGAAAGGGAATCTAGTCACTGATAAGCAGTGTGTGCTCAAAATGTGGAGAGACCACTTTTCAGCACTACTCCACTCAAATTTTTACACTGTTGATCAGGAGGTTATGATTGTGGAAGAGATTGTAGATTGTACCCCCTCCCAACCAAGGCGAGACTAGAACGGCGATGTCTCGGCTTAAAAATAATAAAGCCGCTGAGGCGGATGGGCTACCCGCTGAACTTTTTAAGGCAGGTAGCGAAGGACTGCTAGCCCAAATTCATCGACTTATATGCGGTATATGGCTAGGGGAATCTATGCCTGACGTTTGGAGTCTCAGTGTATTATGTCCTATATTCAAAAAGGGTGATCCGTGTGTCTGTTCCAACTATCGCGGTATAAGTCTTTTATACACCGCGTATAAGGTCTTGTCGAGCGTATTATGTGAAAGACTGAAGCCATTTGTTGAAAACCTGATTGGACCGTATCCGTATGGTTTTAGAACAGGCAAGTCCACGACTGACCAAAAAATGCACGCTACGCCAAATCCTGGAAAAGACCCACGAAAAGCAACTTGATACATACCACCTTTTTGTCGATTACAAAGCTGCTTTCGATAGCCCCACATGGAGAAAACTGTACGAAGCTATGTCTGAACTTGGGATTCCGGCAAAACTGATCTGTCGCTGTAGAATGACGGTGACCAACACAAAATCATCAGTGAAAGTGGGGAAAGACCTCACTGAACCATTCTGTACCAAGCGAGGACTGAGACAAGGCGACACACTTTCGTGCAATCTCTTCAAAATTCTTAATGGAGATAATAATGAGTAAATACGGACAAGACCATTAATACGAAAATCCGTATATTGCTGGCGTATGCTGACGACATAGACATCATTTGCGAGAGGTTACTGCAGTATTTTCAATAATCGAAAAAGAATCAGTGAAAGTGGGTCTTGCTGTTAATGAGGGCAAGACATAATTAATGGTGTCAACGACTAGACAAACCTCTCAACTTGGTCCGCACTTGAACGTTGACAACCGATTTAATTTGGACGTGGTTGATCCGCCGTGAACAAGGACAACAACGTCAGCCTGAAGATAAATAGGAGAATTGTGCTTGTGCAATCAGTTTAGGAACAAAGCCCTCTCTCCACGGACAAAATTCCAGCTATGTATATCGGACTCTCATTTTACCTGTCTTGACATACCTATGGCTCCGAAACTTGGGTCATAACGCAAGTGGATGAAAAACTCCTGGGATTATACGAGAGAAAAATTCTCCGTAAAATATATGGTCGTTAGGGAAAACGGCGAGTACCGACGTCGCTGGAATCAAGAAGTGTATAATTTATATTCTGACGTGGACATACATAGCTAGGCAAATCAAATTAGGCCAATTGCGTTGACTAGGCCATGTTATCAGAATGGATGAACATGCATTAGCGCGTAAAGTTTCCGATAACGTACCCGAAGGAAGCAGGAAAAGAGGACGACCAAGACTCCGCTGGAAAGACCAGGCAGAAGAATCCCTCCGTATCCTTGGTGTTACCAACTGCCGAGAAAAGGCGGCGGATAGAGCCAGTTGGAAGAATATTAATATGTGTAAGACGTCTGACTTCATGAGGTTGTAAAATAGTCTAAAAGTATGTAATGACAAGAAAATGTTATTTTGTGTTGATTTTGTATTCATTTTTCTATAAAAATTTAAACATACATATTGTTTTTCATGCGAAATGAAAAAACCGAAAAATAGCCGTAATTAAAACCGAAAATTAACCGGTTTCACCGGTTTTTTCCATTCTATGAAACCGAAACCCGGTTTTCCGAAAAAGTGATTTTTCGAAAAACCCGAAAACCGGTTCTTCGAAAATGCCGATTTTTAACACTCTAAATCCTATGAAAAAAAATTGTCAATCTATAGTGTTCTTCGTGTTGTAGGAGATTTGCCTGTATTCCACATACATATTATTGTATTTGCATTGTGTTTTTGCTTCATGGTTAAAAACAGATTTTATTATGATGTTTTGCATAGCGAAAACTGAACACGAATAGATTATGTACTTTTTCCTCCTTTTTTGTGATACGCAAATGTAAATATCATAAAATGTCAAAAATCCGCAGATACAAACGTTTTATATCAACCACAAATACATATTCCATTTTTATTTAACTACAACATAATTTGTATCTCAAGGTAAAGCTTGACGATCCTTTTCAAATCAATTGAATAACACATTACTTTGAAATGGGATGTTTCATTTTAGCTTGTTTCCAATAGGCCTGCCGGTGGTAAATAGTTTCAAGGTGTCCATAAAACTAAATATTTATATATCGTCGTTCCGTAGTTATCTTCACGTATCTCAAAAGTGTCTGAAATTCTACATCGATTGGAGTAAAAATAGTGTCTGAAATTCTACATCGATTGGAGTAAAAATATCTAGTCATTGATGAAATTTTCCGAGTTATGGCAATTTTTATCTCCAAACAAAATTCACACTTTTTACTGTATACGCCACCTTTTGCGAAATATTGTTTTGTTTAGGACGCATACGTGAACATAATCTGAAAAATATGTATTCATTTTTTTTTTGTCCGAAATTATCTTGACTTGTATGCACTATACATTTGGATGCAGCGACAATGTGTGCAATTTTTTATTATGTTATAGACATTATCCGGAGTTAATTTTGAGACATAGACCGAAAACAAAATGCATATATTAATAGGATGATAACATCTTTCTTTTTTCTATTCAAAATTTTCATATATTTGTTATTGTATATCCACAATAACGGTATCATACGGTATCATTACCTGTTAAATTTTTAGCAAAAGTGGATATACAAGAAACTGACTCCATAATATCTCAGAAACCGTAAGAGATAGGGACGTGGGTATTAAACAGATGAATAGATCTTATAAATTTATCCCAGGATATACGTGAAGATAACTAACAGCATCTTCCTCTCGTTACAAATGGCTATGCAATTGTCTTGAAAGAAGAATACTATATATCTTCATACTTCAAGCTGAATCTCTCACGTTATGTATTTGTATGTCAGTACTCCATGATAATAACATTCTGGGTAATGCAGTTTATAAGTCTATGAAATTAGAAAAAATCTCACATTTGTAATGTATATATGTATATACTTGTTATGTTTTACTTTGTTTTAAGTATTTATAAAGGATCTAAGTTTCACATTTGGAAATGTTACGAAAATATGAAAATAAACTCATTCTGTCGTAAGCAATATTGTAATTCAGGTGTGGGGTCCCATCAAATATTTGATTTAAAAAATATATAAGTATGAATTTGCGACCATCCAGTGAACATATTATGGATGCATTGAGAGCTGCTGGAATACCTTTCCCCGAATCTGCTACAATGAGCCAATTAAGGAACTTATATGGATCGTTAAGCAATAACGGGGAGTTATCTGGCAATCAAGATCAACATTTAGTCGCAGAAGATGCAGCTATGGTTTCAAATTTTGCTCATGATATCTTGTCTATGCCTTCCGGTACAAATGTAACTGCTTCTGTTAATTCTTCCGCTACCTTTGGTATGAATGTTCCGTCAATAATTCCTTCCGCCTCTGCTTCGTCTTCGGATTGTGCTGTATTTACTTCCGGTGCTAATATGCCTAACACTAGCATGGTAAATTCTGTTCCTAATGTAGGTACACCCGTTTTATCAAATAACATCAGTGGAATTGCTTTTTCGACCATATCAAGTACATCTAATGTCAATTGCTTGCCCGAATATGCAACTGTTTTTTCCAATGTTGCACCGATTGTTTCCTCAGGTAGTCAAACCTCTCTGTCCACTCAAGAATATCAAAGTCTGGAAAACCAACTCAAAATTTTGAAAATGCGTCATGAGATAATATCTCTTCAAAACCAACTTAGTGAGATGGATGTAAATCTTAAAGAGGAAAGGAAACAGATAAATTATCAAGAACTTGAAGTCATGGTTCCGAAATTTGATGGTGGTGCTGGTCAAGATGTGGAAAAATGGTTCCGTCATTTTGAAAGTTATGCGACATCACTGAGCGATCAAAATAAACTGAAGTGTTTACAGTGGTTATTACGTGGAGCAGCAATGGACTTTATGCAGAACTCAATTTCATGGAACTACAGCGATTTAAAGAATTCATTGATTAAAATTTTTAAAAGGACAATAACTCGGGAAGAAGTTTATCGCAAGCTCCGATCACGAACATTAAAATCCTCAGAATCATGTATCAACTATGTTATTGCAATGCAGACAATTGCAGCAGAAGCTGATATTTCCGGCCAGGAGCTGGCTGACATAATAATTGATGGTATGCAAGATAATTCCAATAGCATAGCCATACTTTATGGAGCAACATCGGTGGATGACATTATTCGTAATTTAGATCGATATGAGAAGCGCCGTCCAGTGATCAATTTAGAGGTGAATTCAAAATCCGCCCCGATCAACAAACAAATACGATGCTATAATTGTTCTAACTTTGGACACAAGAAACGCGACTGCCAAAAACCCATTCGTTCACCTGGTTCTTGTTTTATTTGTCACCAAATGGGTCACATTAATAGGAACTGTCCCAATCGTCAACAATTTGCTGCATCAGTTATCCCGGAAAATTCTGTAAATAATATTGTTGACCCTATGCAAACGGTAAGTGTGGCACGTAAAGAATCTTGTAGAAACAAATACACGGGGTATACTAATCTTTCATGTCTCATTGACTCTGGCAGCCCAATTAGTTTAATTTCAAAATCAATGATCCCAAAATGTACTACACTTTCACAAGAATTATCTACAACGGGTTTTGTTGGGATCGGAAACTGTAGTATGAAGTCATATGGGATCGTCTCCTGCAGTGTCCAATTTAGAAACTTTCGCAATTACATAGATTTAATGGTTTTGCCGGACAATGACATACGAATTCCCCTCATATTGGGTAGGGATTTTATGAAAAAATTTAATGTCAATTTAACATGTATTGAAAATTTACATAATTCAGATTTATATATATTTGATTCTACAAGAAAACTAAATAATGAAAATAAAATGTCTTTGGTGTCAAACATTGTTGATAAGTCAGACAAAAAGGGCCATGAGGATAAAGTTGATGATGATCCGGTTAGAGATATAAAAGTCAATCCACATTTAAACGAAAATCAATGCATTCAATTGGAAAATGTTATTCGAAATTTTTACATTGAACCACAACACATGGTCCGAGAACCAAATGATTACAAAATGAAGATTAGGTTGACTGATGATACTCCAATTCACTGTTCTCCTCGTCGGCTATCGGTTAGGGATCGCGAAGAGGTACAGCGAATTGTGAATGATCTTTTAAGTAGGAATATTATTCGTCCAAGTAATTCTCCTTTTGCTTCTGCCATTGTATTGGTAAAAAAAAAAGTCAGGAGATACACGTATGTGCGTAGATTATCGTGCATTAAATAAGAAGACAATAAAAGATAATTTTCCACTTCCGCTAATTGAGGATTGTATAGAGTATATGTCTGGGAAAAAGTGGTTCACTCTAATGGACTTAAAAGATGGATTTTTCCATATAGATATGGATGAAGATTCTGTAGCATATACTTCTTTTGTAACTCCACAGGGTCAATATGAGTATTTGAAAATGCCCTTCGGTCTTAAGAACGCGCCATCTAATTTTCAGAGATTTATAAACAATATTTTTAGGGATCTCATTGATTCACGTAAAGTTGTGATTTATATGGACGATATCCTTATAGCATCGACAGATTTCGAGTCTCATATGCAGACATTATCTGAAGTACTTGCTAGGGCGTACAAAAAAGGATTAAGTTTTAAAATGCGAAAATGCAAATTTGCTTACAATGGTATAGAATTTTTGGGATACTTTGTAAGCGCATTAGGAATTCAGGCAACAGATCAACACATATGTGCTATAAAAAATTTTCCTATACCTACAACTCAAAAGCAGTTGCAATCATGTCTTGGTCTTTTTTCGTATTTTCGACGATTTGTCCCGTCATTCTCCACAATAGCTAGACCATTATTAAATTTGTTACAAAAAGAATCGAAATTTGAATTTTCTGAAGAATGTCTAAATGCATATGAAGAACTTAAACAGCGTCTAATGAAAAATCCAATTTTGGCAATATATAACCCTAAACGGGAAACTGAATTACATTGTGATGCATGTACTCATGGATTTGGATCTATATTAATGCAACGTCAGGATGATAATAAATTCCACCCAGTTGCATTCTTTTCAAAAGCAACATCTTCTGCTGAATCGCGTTATCATAGTTTTGAACTGGAAACTTTGTCAATTATATATGCATTGCGTCGGTTTAGAGTGTACCTAGAGGGGATACACTTTACAATTGTAACTGATTGTAATTCGCTTACCATGACTCTGAATAAACGACAGGTAAATCCGCGTATAGCCCGTTGGGCACTAGAACTGGAGAATTATGATTACGCTATTCAGCATCGAAGTGGGAAGTCCATGACCCATGTTGACGCATTGAGCCGATGTATAGAAGATGACAAAAATATACATATGTCACGTAAGGGGAAAATGTAATATGATTGGTGCGGTGGATTCGAATGAATTGGATGTCCAAATTCAGTTAACGCAGGGGCGAGATGAGAATATAAAAAAAACTATTAGATAAACTTGAAACTGAAGTGGTTAACGGATATGAACTTTTTGATGGATTGGTATTTCGCAAAGATGATTCAGATAAGCTACTGATGTATGTTCCTAAGGAAATGGAGGAAAATGTAATAAGAATGATCCACGAGAAAATAGGTCATCTTGGGGTCGAAAAATGTTATGACCAAATGAGGTTTAACTATTGGTTTCCTGATATGAAGAATAAAATTGTGTCACATATTAAAAATTGTATTAAGTGTATAATATATTCTGCACCGGCTCGGATCAATGAACAAAATTTATATAGTATACCTAAGAAACCGCTTCCATTTGATACATTACATATTGATCATTTTGGCCCACTTCCATCTCTTAAATCGAAACGTAAATATATACTAGTTGTCGTTGATGCTTTTACAAAATTTGTTCGTCTGTATCCTGTTAATTCCACAAGTACAAAAGAAGTATGCTGCGCGTTGAAAAAATACTTTGATTATTATAGTAGACCACGACGTATAATTTCTGACAGAGGCTCCTGTTTTACATCCCACGAGTTTGCTGAGTTCCTTTTGAATAGTAATATTGACCATATCAAAGTAGCTGTAGCGTCACCTCAAGCGAATGGACAGGTTGAGCGTGTCAATAGGGTAATTAAAGCTGTTTTAAGTAAACTCAGTAATCCGATTGATCATTCAGATTGGTGCGCAAAACTGTCTCAGGTTGAGTATGCAATTAACAACTCGGTTCATAGTTCAACGAGGCAAACTCCGAGTCAGTTACTTTTTGGAATAAATCAAAGGGGAGTAATTGTGGATGGACTAACAGAGTATCTTGATGAAAAAGTAATTAGAGGAAATACTCGTAATTTAGAAGCATTTAGGGCGAAAGCATTAGCTGCAATTCAACGGTCTCAAAATTATAATGAGGAATATTTTAATAGACATCATGTTCCTGCGAGGCAATTCTGTATCGGTGATTATGTTGTTGTTTTAAATGTGGATAACACAATAGGCAAAAACAGAAAATTTATTGAAAAATATAAAGGTCCATATATTGTGGAAAAAACATTACCGAATGATCGCTATGTTATCAAAGATATTGATAATTGCATGTTATCCCAAATCGTAAATGGTTGCCACCAACGTAGTTTTATTTCTGTTATTTGCCACACTTTAATTCTAGGCAAATTAAAATTTCAATTTATGCTGTATTTTTATGTTGATTGTGGGCAATCATTTGTCAGGTTGGCCGAACTGTAATGTATATATGTATATACTTGTTATGTTTTACTTTGTTTTAAGTATTTATAAAGGATTTAAGTTTCACATTTGGAAATGTTACGAAAATATGAAAATAAACTCATTCTGTCGTAAGCAATATTATACAGTTTAAACCATAAGTGTTTTATTTACTATAATTTCCTTTTTGTAGCTCTGCTCACGTTACAATGAACATCTAACACCAACATGCATGGCATGATTATTAATGTATGGCCATGATTTTTTGGAAAATTTATTAAAAATAACTTTTTATTTACTTGTATAATTAACACAAATGTACGAGCCCTTTCATTCAAAGATCCTCATCCACATTTCCTTCAGTTCATTGTATTTTTGGGCTCCTAATCATTTTGACATATAACAAAGAATAAATTTGACATAAAGTGTAAATAATCTTCTTCGACAAATTGTACGTAGGATAGAGGACTATATTTAGGTTTTTCAGGTGGAAAAAATATGCATTCCTCTTCATCTTCCACCTGTTCCATATCGTTTGCAATAACATCTTCTGCCATATGAACTCGTTTAGTGCCATCGCCTAGTGTCATATCACCGGGTCTACGTAGTGGTGGTCTTGTTAGTGTGGGTGTTGACGCTGCTGGCTGTTGTTGTTGTCGCTGTTGTATATTGCTAGTGACGCCTCCAATAGGACTGATAATACGTGACATTTCAAATACCTCCGATGGACCAGGTGTTTTTTGATGCTGTTGTTGTAAATGTAATCGTCTTACAACGTTAACTCTTAAATCTGTATTAGGTCTACGTTGCGCATCAGTAGTTATACGCTGGGCGGCGCTACTCGTTGAAGGATTGTTGTGATCTCTTTCCTCATCAACTTCTTGCATTAATACCTGTCCATGTTTACGTCTGTGCCATATCTTGTTGTGTTCTCTGAAATCAATTAGCACCTTTTTACGCACAAACTCGTGGTAAGACAAAAGTTCACTGCTGATCTCTCTTCTTATTAGTTGTTTCTCCCGCGGAGGCAAACAGGGATTCTTCAGAGCCAACATACTCTGAGATGCCGCTAGCGTGAGTATGTGTTCCAAGGCAACAAGACACAATTCACCATCCAAATTTGAGAGTAATTCATTTGGTGGACAACTAATAGAAGACACCGAGGCCACCGACAGGGATTTTGAGAATGGTCTTTGGGAGGTATTATGGCCTTGAGAAGATCTGGAGATATTTGGAGAGCTATTTAAGCTCTTTCCGTCGTTGTTGCTTACTTGAGGCAAAGTATTCAAGGGAACTTCATGGAAACCATAATTTTGCTAAAAATGGGAATTTTTGTGTGAATGTTACTTGTCAATTTTGAAGTTGAAGGTTTTCTTACCAAATTTAGGGCCTTTGTATATACTCCCACTATGCTAAGAACTGTTCCAAATGTCAGATGTATGGCGTTCTCACTAAGTTTAGGAGCTCCGAAACTTATTTCAAATATGGGTTCCCACTTCGTTACAGAAAATTCAGGCTCACAAATCAGATCAATTAAATTGGGAGTAAAGGCTTGCAAACATTTGACACACAAAATTATAACCTCCGTTAAACTGAAAAATACCAGCCGTTAGCTAGTGTCACCAACTTTCCAGACATGTAATTAAGACTTACTCATTGAACGCAGTTATGACTTCATCAACTAAACCGGTATTTTCAAAATTCCTTATAACTTCAATCTGTGATCGCCGTCCAGCTATTAAGAGCCTCAAATTCTTTGGTTGATGGAACATAGATATGGCATGGCTCAATAACATTTGGACCGACTGCTACATAAAAAGATAAAAACAGGCAAACATATATTGTGGAAAGACTCTGACGGAGTAACATGGCCAAATCTCTTTCATTAACTTACCATTAAATTGAATAGCGATTGCGAATGTTCCAGCCGCCATTCCTTTTCAAATTGTACCAAGCCACAGAGAAATGTTGTACAACTTTTTATCAAACGCATTGCCGAAGGTTCCAATGATTGTTTGCCCAATAGCAATGAATCCACTAAATATTCCTCATGAATACCAACAAACTGCAGAGTTTCCTTAAGGAAATGGTGTGAGTGTTGTTGAAAAAGAATTGTTACCAATTCAATTCCCCTAGCATATATTGGCCACCACTTGTGAACAGTCCAATTGACTTGCTTAGGTTGCTGCAATGTGTAATTTGCTTCCAACAACTCCTTTGGTGGTAATAATTTTAACCACAAATAATCACCCACATCACAATGGAAGAATACAGCCGAGCAATTACCCTTAGCAAATACTATTAAAACATCTAAGAGCTCCACAGAGAGCTGTTGTTTGTTGTGTAATTGCAAAATTGCACCAGTACAACTGAGTAGACGCTGGAATACTTTATTTGTAATAAAAGGTAAATCCCAGTCTCCAAAGCCATCGTCATGGAATATTGAGGCAATCGTTTTCAAAAGATTCAAACATAGTATCAAGGCGTTTGGCGAAGCCAAGGCATCGTTGGAAGTTTTCCCAAGCACTTCCAATTTAACACAATTCTCCAAGTTATTCAACTCCGAACAAATTATATTAACAAGTGAATGCAGAAAGGAGAGTGACAAAGACGAGTCTGCGGTTAATTCCTCTGACAACAATTCAGTAAATTTTATGGTCATTGACAGACAGGCCTCCTTAGCCCTCACGTGTAAGTCCGAGTAACATGAAGAAACTCTACTCATTAACAAATTCAGTTGTTTTAAGATTTTTTTATTATTGTGTGATGAGTCCGTGTAGGAGTCTTTAAAACTCAATATAATGAACAAGTACAACTCAGACAGTATAATGAGGGGCCTTAGATCTTCCACATACTCGGAGCGCTCCACCAAAACCGTGAGGCATTTCTTCGCCAATAGCTTAAATTGCTGTTGAGGAATTGTCATAAATGTTGGCTGTTTTTTTAGTAAAATGAGGAGAAAACTTTTAAATGCTTGCAGCCTACACAGCCATTCCGGCATTTCCTCAGGATTAAACTCGTATGGCTTTTTCACTGATGTCTTGGGTAAATCGAACACAAAATCTATCCATTTCTCAAAATTATTTTCGTCAAACAGTTTCGAAACCACTTTCTTCAACTCATTGTTAGTCTTGTGGTGCGTGGAGAAAATTTCTATAGCCAGTATGTTCAGTAACTGGGTATATGCTCTGGTATTTGATTTGTATTCCCCAAAAAGAGGTTGACATAACTTGTCCCAGAAACTGGTCTTTTGTGTCAATGATTCGACCAACAGCTGCATATTCTGCTTCCACAGCATGTGATACAAATTCATGATCTTACCGGGCAGTGTTTGCTCTATTACACGGTGATCTTTGTTAACAGCTTCCAAATAGTCCTCCATAAATGTGACAATACTATCGGCAATTTGGCTATCCTTCTCTTTGCCAAAAATTCGTTTCTCGTTCTTATAATTAACTTTAAAGAAGGCTTCAGTAACACCAGGTTGCTTTTCTATGCACGCCTCCACCAATTCTAAAATTGCAATTTTGATTGAGTCACTCTCCAATTCATCCGGCAGCCTTTGTAAAAATGTCATACGAATTTGGTCTGGCTCCATATCCAAGCACGCCAAGAGGGACATATTAAATTCCAATGATATCCTTTTTAGCAATCTACAAGACAAAATGGGCAGCCATCTGTCAAAAATGTTGCTCATGTAACTTGTAACAACCGGTATTATTCTCAAGGTGTCCCGTTGTTTAGGTTGGGTGTATATCATGGCTTCCAAAGGTGATAACTCCGATGATGTGAATATAGTGCTTTTCAGTTTCAACACTTGCATTAGAATTCGCATAGACAAGCGTACAAGCAACATCAATCCATGCGACTGTTGTATCATCCAATTAGATTCCAATTCCATGCAGTGTTGAAGATACGCATTTCCCAAAGCTACAAACCGCAGAAGTATGACACCATTATCCATGTTCGACATGGAGTACACGCATATATCTCTTAGCAGCATCTGCTCTTCTGGCACTTTATAGTCCTTTCCCAACGCTGTAAATTCATCCAAAATGTCACATATAAAACCCATTATCTCGCCATATATCTTATACTTTTCCACTTGCGACTTGAATCTCCACACATGCAGATGTGGAAAAACATCGCGCAACAGAAAGATAAGGCCGGGAATTTCCACTTGGAAGTACTTCTTTCTCTGCAGCTTTGTATAAGTTCTTAAAAAAAGGAGATACGCTTGAAGAAATTCGAAACGTTCCCTTTTCTTTTCTACATCGACCAAATAGAAACCAACTAGAGCCGCATCAAAACACGAGCCATGGGCATATTTTTTATAGTCTCTCAGCGAATCATTGCTAATCTCCGGCAAAATTGACAAGTTAGTGACGCGTATAAATATTTCTGCATCCGCTAATGGAAGAAGTGCCGTACAAACATTCAGGCAATTCGCCATAAGATCAACGGGTGGTTTCTGAACTGCTTTGAATTTGTTTAACAAATCAATACACATTTCAGTTGGATGCACCATTTCAACACTAATGGCTTCCAATGACTTTGTTTTTTGTAAAGCCACATCCAAGTATTTTAATCCTTCGTTGACGCGACGAACTCTCTCACTGTTTTCATAATCTCCATGGTAATGCATTGTTTCAGTTAGCAGACAATTGATTTCGTGATGAAGCACGTTGAAGTAGTTGACAGGCACTCTAAAATGCACACAATACCCCTCTTCACGCCCTAAAATTGTTGCAGAAGCGCCCTCGGGTATAAAGAAATCAATCCGAGGAAATGGTTTAACGTTATGACTTAAAACGTATTCATCTTCTCCCACAGACTTCAGAAGATATTTACTTTCGTCATAAAAATCCGTTATAATAGGTAATGTTTCTAAATTTTGTTTTACCTACAGTAAGGAAATGATGAAACACTTGTACTTGCAGTCTGTTCGAAAATATACTCACATAGTTTCCCATACCAGCTTTAGTTAAAGCAGTTGCTATCATTGACAAATGTGCGAAGTCAATAGGAAACATTTCCATTAAAGTATCAAATAATGAACGGACACCTCCCTCTAGATGAATTCAAATGATAAATAATTTGGGAAGACTTTTATGTACGAAAAAAGTAAAAACGTTACCTTCTTGATTGCAAAACTCCTTTGCTAGTGTTGGCCAACTCAAAAGCTCGCACAAAAGTTCATAAATGAATGGATGTTTACTGCAAGAGCCATCTCCATCAAAATAATCACACAGATATGTTAGCAGACTGTAGATGGTCTTGCGTACTATACGAGATACCAACGAATCATCCTAGAATTTAAGTTTGTTAAAAACCACTCCTGATGTAGTTGCGCATATTACCTTAAACATAGGATTTGAAATCAAATCACACATAAATTTAAAACAACCGAGATCAACGGCCCGTTTGCCTATCTTACGGCAACGCAAAAGCTGTTCCTCGTTCTCTGTAGCGCCAGTGTAAAGTATCTGCAAAATCATCCACGCCAGCAGAATTGGACCATTCTCTTGGTGGTGACACATGCTTGTTACCTCTTTGTCCAGACATTTGTAGACGTTCTTTGCCAACTCCTTAGACATTTCTTCATCTTTAAAATCTAAACATTTCAGAAAAACTGCCGCTTCAATGTACGCAAGACGAGCAAGAAGTTCCGAATGTAATACATTTGATGAATTCAGATACGTTTGCTGTCTGCCGAATGAGTGCTGTTTGAAACAGTTAAAAATTAACTTTATTTCTGCCAAACTGAAATGTTTATGATCACAAAGCAACACAATTATATGAAGAACTTCGATTATTTCACGAGCATTTCGCTCTGACCAATTCACCAGTTTCGATTGGTAATTAAAAAACTCGCGGTTGGTTAGTTTTTGTGGCGGAGCTTCGTTAATCAAATGCTGCAGTTGCTTAATATACGATTCCCTTAACTTGTCCATGCCTATCTTATTGACAATCTGCTTATATTCGTCGTGATAGGGATGATTGGGAACTTTATAAAATATCAAGAGATTTTTAACGATTTTCAAAACAATCATACGCTCCAAAGTGTAATATCCCCAAATATCATCCAATAGTTGGGTCATATTGTTTTCCGTTGATATGAGTGTCGTAAGAGAACTAGCTGAGCCGCGATATTCGTTTGCCAAGTAGTAACATAGTATTTCCCAACATTGTAAAGATTCCAGATCCTGTGTAAGAATTAAGGTTCAATTAAAAAAACACAAATTCGTTAATTTGATATTAAAGTGATTGATTTGAAGTGATAAATACAAGGCAGAGAAACATACATTTAAAGATCACTATAAAGATTCAATTCTAAAAATTGCCTTATTTTCCCATTACTGATTATGAGAAATTTTTATAAGGAGTATCGGGAGTGTAAAACTAGAAAACGCATAGCTCACAGAATGTCAGAAGCTCTCCTATGTCCCTGCTTGGTATGAAATGGGTATTTATTTAAAACAATTCGTACCAACAATTCCTGCAGTCTCAACGTGAACGGCAACAGTTTTTCTTGCTTCTTCCCTTCCAACAGATTTTCTAAATTCGTCTTTGAGACATTTATTGGTTTAAACTGTAAAACGCCATCCTGCAGTTCTTGAGAAACATTCGTTAGCTCTTCCAGTACTGTCGATTCGGGTGTCTCATAGTGTATACCAGACACCAGCTGCCACAAACGCTTCCAATCGGTACTGAAAATAAGTTCATTTTATAAACCAACATTAAAATACATCTACAAGACTTACATGACCTTATGGCTGGGATTGGTCATTCTAAAAGCTTAATTATTTGGTATTTTTCGTTAGAGTTCCAAGTTATTTATATTTTCTACAAAACGAGTCAATCAGCCGGCCGCCACTGGCAATAACGCTCGCTTATTTTCACACTATTCGCCTTTACACTATTTCTCTTTTATAGCAAATATCTAAATAATCGTCAGAATTGTAGTTTTCCAAGTGCTAGTCCTGTAAAGTTATTTTGCATTAATTTTTAACTAAATAATTCAAAAACTATCACAATTTTATTGAATGTTGTGCTTTTTTCCGAAATCTTGCGGGAATATGTTTACAGTGTTAGAAAGCACAAGGAAGTATAATCAATACATACAGTGTGCAGCAAAAGTGATCGTACGAAACATAGATAAAGGAAATAGTAGATATAGCGCGCCCATTGTCAACTTTGTTCACTAGGTGCTGTCACTTCCATGGAAGTTTCTCATTGACATTTATTAAAAATTGTGGGAAATTTTTGTGAACGTAATTTAAACAAGGCAAAATGTGACAAAATGTAAATGATTTTATATAAAAGCATTTGTTTATTATATAAAAAACTATTTCAAAGCCATGAGGCCGGTGTTGGGATATCAATAAGAGAAACCCCGTAAGACCGCCAAAAGGTGAACTCCTTTTTAATCTAAAAACTTCCCCGTCCACAAACTGTACCTACTTCTGCGGTCGCAGATGCCTAAACCGTTAGAGTGTCTGAGGACTCTCAACAAGGAATGACAGCTGAACCGGAGGAAGAACCAATTTATAAAGACAGACAGTCGGTGGTGACATGGCTTTGCAATTCGATTTTGTCGCTTTTCTGCTCTCTCTCTTACTCTCTTCGTTGAATATTTCAATACACGAGCAGTTTTCTGATTATGTTATTGTATCTAACTATAGAAATTCCAACCATATTTAAATAAAATTACATAAAATAAATAATAAATGGTTTCCTATTACATCCCATGAAGGGACAGGGGAGAGCTTCTCACAATCACTGACCTGTGCGTTTTCTACTTTTCACTCACGGATTGGGACCTACAGTTTCACACCGATTCCGAAAGGTATTTCGGGAAGCTTTTTCATGGCTATATACTCGATAGTGTCGCCATCAATATGCGAGGTCACGGCCGCCGAAAGAAACTTTTTTCTTAAGGTGGTCAGAGCAGGGTTCGAACCCAGGATCTCATGTACAAGAGGCGCGCACAAAATATAAAATTACCGACGGTCACAAATAATAAAATTACATAAAGTATGTAAAAAGTATGAAATAATCAAATTATGACGAGGGAGAGAAATGCATCGCGTGGACTTTTTTGATTCTCTTCTACTAGAGTTGCCAAATTGCGCCGGTTTTTTCTTCCCTATTTGTACATCCTTTTTGGTCTTATTTCGTACCATAGATAAAGTTAACTAATAGATGAAGCACAAGTGTTGGGAAAATTTTAGCGTAATGGGTAATTTGATGTCATTGAAAGCAATAAATGGGATTTTTTGTTCCCAAAAAGAGTAAAAAAAATATAACATAATTCTAAAATTTCACATCAAAAGAAAAAATAATTTTCAACAAAAATATCACAACGAAACCAGAATTCAACAGGTTACTTAAAGTAGAATATCTGATGGCTATCGAATTGCAAATCCATGATATTCGTTCTTCCTCCGGTTCAGCTAACATTCCTTGTTGAAAGTACTCAGACACTCTAACGCTTTTAGCATCTGCGACCACAGATGTTGATCCAGTTTTTGCGCGGCGAAGTTTTTAGATTAAAAAGGCGTTGCGGCATGTTCATCTTTGGTCGGTCTTACGGGGTTTCTCCTATTGAAATCCCTACACCAGCGTGATGCCTTTGAAATAAATAAATAAATGGTATCCCATTACATCCCATGAAGGGACCGGGGAGAACTTCTCACAATCACTGAGCTGTGCGCTTTCCAGTTTTCACTCACTGATTGGGACCTACAATTTTACACCGATTCCGAACGGTATTTTGAGAAATAGTTTCATTTAAATTTCCCCATGTTTAAATTACTTTCACAAAAATTTCCCACAATTTTGAATAAACGTCAATGAGAATTATGTATGGGAAACTTCAATGAAAGTGGCAGTAACACAGGACAGCACCTAGTGAACAAAGTTGACAATGGTCGCGCTATATCTATTATTTCCTTTATCTATAACCTTATAAGCTTGTTTTTTAATTCCTGCTAAACTAATTTTTCAACGACTTTGTACAAGGAGCCGCTTAAAATCGTTTAGCTCCCATACAAAGTGGTCGAAAAATTAGTTTAGGAGTGAAAAAAACAGGCTCTATGTAACACCCAATTCATACGATGATTTTACGAATTTCCAAAAATCATTTATGTTCATACGATGATTTTTGCTTGCATGTCTTTTTTTGCAGGCAGAGTTGATTTTTATTGTTTAATCGGTTGATATGCTTTAGTAGATGTTTCGCATCAAGAAATACATATATCTGTATACAACAAATATTTGAATTAATTAAAACCAATTTACGCCTAAATATTAAAAAAATCATTATTCCACATTTTTATTTTTACTATTCGAAAATTTTAGTTTCTTCCCAAGTTCTGCAGTCAATTCTAAAATATATTTTTCTTAATGTCACCCGGCTACTTCAAAGCATAGATAAAGTAAACAAATATATGAAGCATAAGTGTTGGGAAAATTTTAGTGTAATGAGTAATTTTCTAGATGTCGTTGAAAGCAATAAATGGGATTTTTTTGTTCCCAAAAAAAGTCAAAAAATATGACAATAAAAATCTAAAATTTCATATCAAAAGAAAAAATAATTTTCAACAAAAATATCAAGAATACAACACGTTACTTAGCGCAGAATATGCGATGGTCATCGAATTGCAAAGCCATGTCACCACCGTCTATGTCCTAATATGTCCTTTGAAATTGGTTTTGCAACTACGACCACAGAAGTTGCTACAGTTTTTGGGCGGGGAAGTTCTTGGATTAAAAAGACGTTCCGGGATGTTCATCATTGGCCGGTCTTACGGGTTATCTCCTATTGATATTGTAGTAATATGTACTTGTAATCGAATGAACTTTGTTTATGTTTGAATACAATCAACTAGGTTTTATGTTGTATGACTTGGAAAATTAAATTGTATATTTATTCTTTTTGTTTCTTGAGTGAGTCTGAAAAAATAATTTGAACGTTGCTGTTGAAATTTAAATAAATTTTCTTTTTCCCTTTTTTAATTAATTGCGTTGAAGTTTTAAATCCTTATTACAAAAGGTTATGGGCGATTCTAAGGATTTATGCGGTATCCCACAGTTTAACGGCAAGGGATACGATGATTGGCAATTTCGGGTGAAAATTCACCTGGATTCCCTGGGTTTGTTGGATGTTTTAACGGGCGATCCTCCTACAAACGCAAATTTGCAGAGGGAATTTTTAAAGAATGATAAAAAGGCGAAGAACAAGATTGTAAGTTTCTTACATGCAGATTGCATAAGTTTTGTCCGCGATAAGGAGACGGAAAAAGAGATGTGGGAAAGCTTAAGCTCAATATATGCGAAGAAATCTGTGGTTGAGCAGCTTCTAATAAGAAAAAGGCTCGCTAGAATGAAAATGAATGGCGGAGATTCTGTTGAAAATCATTTAGCCGAGTTTGAAAATCTCATTCGTCAACTGAAGCTAGCTGGAACAAAAATGGAAGAGAGCGACATTTTAGCTCAATTATTTTTGACGTTGCCGGAAAAGTTTGATCCCCTTGTAACAGCATTGCAAAATATGGAGAGTGATAAGCTAAGTTTGGCCATAGTAAAAGAAAGGCTTATTACCGAGGAAGCTAAATTTGCTGACAGATACCATGAAGTACCCCAAGAGTCTACTGCGTTTTCAAGCAAAAAATTTTTTAAGAAGAAACGTTTTAGCGGTAAGTGCTTCAAATGCGATAAGTTTGGACATCAAGCCAAGAATTGTTGGAAGAAGGAGGCAAGGTCCGCAAACACGAAAGCAGTGTCCTTTATGGCCTACAAAAATGATGTTACAGCAAATCCTATAGGCAAGAAATTAATTTTCAAATTGGATTCGGGAGCTAGCGACCATATGGTAAGAGAGGATTCCTGGTTTAACAGCTTGAAATCACTGGATAGTCCAGTGGAAATGAATGTGGCAGAAGACAAAGAATCGATAACAGCAAGATACATTGGAGATATTAATGGCGTGAGTAACAAAGGTGTTGAGATAAATATAGAAAAAGTTCTGCTGGTTCCAGCTTTAAGGGATAATTTGCTTTCTGTAAGAAGATTGATTGCCTCAGGTCTCGAAGTAAATTTTGTGAAAAATGGCGCTTTGATTAAAAGAAACAATCAAACAGTTGCTTCGAAGTTGCTTGGAAGTTGATATTGCAAATAAAACAGCGTTATCTTGCAATGCCCAAGAAATAGATGTATGGCACCAAAGACGGGGTCATATCGGAAAGTCGGGAATGGATAAGTTGATAAGACAAGACCTATTAAAAAGTGAGTTGAAACGGAGAGATATAAGCCTGTGCGAGATATGTGTACAAGCCAAGAAAAGTAGAGATCCTTTTGATGGGACAAGACCCCGGGCAATCCGAATTTTACAAAGGATCCATTCGGACGTTTGTGGGCCTATAACACCAGTGGCTTGGGATGGGTGCAATTATTTCGTAACTTTTGTTGACGATTTCAGTCACATTGCTGTAATCTTCTGTTTGAAAAAGAAGTCCGAGGTTTCAGAGAAATTAAAGGAATATGAGAGTCTAGTTTCTGCGAAATTTCCAAATGAAGAGATTCATACTTTGACAACAGATCAGGGAAGAGAGTACTTATCCATCGATCAGCATAACTGGTATAAAAGCAAAGGCATACAGATTGAGACGACCATTGCATACACCCCGCAGCAGAACGGGGTGTCCAAAAGATTCAATAGGACTGTTTGTGAAAAAGTAAGAGCGCTGCTGTTTCAATCTGAAGTCCCCAAAAATTTGTGGAATGAAGCGGGTCTTGCAGCAGTCTATATAATAAATCGTATTCCAACAAGAGCACTTAATGATTTAGTTACTCCAAGTGAGTTGTGGTATGGAATGAAACCGAAGCTGGAAAAACTGAAAGTTTTGGTTGCAAATCCTTTGCTTGGATACCCAGTCAACTTAGGAAAAAGTTTGATTCAAGGAGTAAGAAAACAATAATGGTTGGTTATGCACCATGTGGATATCGACTTTGGGACATAAATTCGGGAAAAATTGTCTTGGCGCGTGATGTTAAATTTGATGAAGGTTCTTTTCCCTACAAGGATGTGGTTGATAAGACAGATAAGCCGTTCTTAGTTTTCAGCAGCCACGAGCAAGAGGGGGAAGAAAGTGGAGTTGCTGTGTCCGATGAAGTTAACGGCCGTTCTGATGAGCAGAGTACTGTAATTTAATCCTATCCTGAGAACGAGACTTTCAATGAAAGTGCATGTCAAAATGAATTGTATGATGTCATGGAACAAGAAGAACAACCCGAACACTCGCGACGACAAAGTGAAAGGGTAAGACACCTTCCTGGAAAACTTCTTGATTATATTACAGGATTTGAGGCCGAAACTATAACCAATGACGCACCAGACAATTTCAAAGACATTTTTAATAGAAATGATACCGATAAATGGCTAACCGCTATTGATGATGAACTTAATTCGATGAAAGTCAACCATGTTTGGGATTTAGTTCCAATTCCACTCAAATCGAGGATGTTGAAAGCCAAATGGGTCTTTAGAGTTAAAGAGGACGCGAATGGAAGACCTTTAAAGTACAAAGCTAGGCTAGTAGCAAAAGGGTTTCAGCAGAAACATGGCATAGACTACGATGAAACATATGCGCCAGTTGCAAAGCTTACTACAATAAGAGTAGTGTTGGCAGTTGGGGTGAAAAGAGGCTATCATTTTCATCAGCTTGATGTCAAAGCTGCATTTCTGTACGGGGAATTAAAGGAAGAAATTGTTATGGCAGCGCCTGAAGGCGTAGAATGTGAAGAAGGGCAATGCTGCAAGCTCGTTAAATCTCCCTATGGACTTAAGCAATCGCCGAAATGCTGGAATGAGGAGTTCAACAAATTTATCACATCTCTGGGCTTTAAAAGATCACAGCACGATTACTGTTTATATGTAAAAATTACAGAGGAAGATGTGATATTTCTTACTTTATATGTGGATGATTTGCTGATTGTGGGAAGCAATCTTGCGAGTATAGAAGAACTGAAAATTACTTTATCGAAGAAGTTCCAAATGTCGGATTGTGGACCTTTAAGAAATTTTCTTGGTATGACGATGTGTTTTAAGAATGGAGATCTATACGTATCACAGGAGAACAATATTAGAAAAATGTTGGAGAAATTTAAAATGCAATTTTGCAATGCAGTGAAATCACCTATGGAGAGAAGGGGTTGAAGCTACAGAATAACAAATTTGTCGAACCTACAGATAAACCCTACCGCGAGCTTCTTGGAAGTATTATGTACATTAAGTTGGGTACTAGGCCAGATATATGTTTTCCAGTCGGATATCTTGGTCGCTATCAGCAGAGTCCAACAGATGAACATTGGCAGCATTTAAAGCGAATTGTGAGATACTTGAAAGGCACAATGACAATGAAACTGCATCTGAAGAAAGATGGTACGGAACCTATTATTGGATATGCCGATGCCGATTGGGCTTCAGACCACATAGATCGAAAATCTGTAAGTGGATATGTGTTTCAAATATATGGTTCTCCAATATCATGGTGCAGCAAGAAGGAGCAAACGGTTGCAATTTCCTCTTCCGAATCGGAATATGTAGCTTTAAGTCTGGCAGCTACAGAAGCAATATGGCTTCGAGGAATTATGGAAGATCTAGAAGATTTGAAAGATTACCAGGTTAAAATTTTTGAAGACAACAGAGGCTGTATTGGAATGGCAAACAACTTGGAAAATAAGCGTGCCAAGCACATTGACATAAAACATCATTTCGTCAGAGACCATGTAAAAAATGGAACTATTGCTGTTGAGCCGATAAGTACCAAGGATCAATTAGCTGATATATTTACAAAATCTTTAGATGTTGGCAGTTTTATCAAAATGCGAGAATATATTGGACTGGTCGATTAAGAAGGGGTGTAGTAATATGTACTTGTAATCGAATGAACTTTGTTTATGTTTGAATACAATCAACTAGGTTTTATGTTGTATGACTTGGAAAATTAAATTGTATATTTATTCTTTTTGTTTCGTGAGTGAGTCTGAAAAAATAATTTGAACGTTGCTGTTGAAATTTAAATACATTTTCTTTTTCCCTTTTTTAATTAATTGCGTTGAAGTTTTAAATCCTTATTACAAAAGATATCCCAACACCGGCCTCATGGCTTTGAAACAGTGTTTTATATAAAAAACAAATGCTAATATGTAAAATCACATACATTTTGTCACACTTTCCATTGTTTAAATTACTTTCACAAAAATTTCTCACAATTTTGAATAAACGTCAATGAGAATTATGGGAAACTTCAGTGAAAGTGACAGTAGTATAGGACAGCACCTAGTGAACAAAGTTGGCAATGGTCGTGCTATATCTATTATTTCCTTTATCTATGCTTCAAAGTAGGAAAAGATTAAAACGTATCATGAAAAAGAGAAATTAGTAGAGAGATAAATATGACAAAAGACACGAAAAACACAAATCGAAGCTTTAAGTTTACCACTCTTGCTCTTCTACACCCTTCGCCCACATACAAAAAAGACGTCGAAATAGCAACGTCGTAAAAATCATCGTATCGTAATTATCTATCAGGTATAGTCGTTTAAACAGGTGATGGATGACCTTTTTTCAGTGTCATTTTCAGTGTCATATGTATTTTGTTTTTATACTTTTTTGTATTCTTGTACTATTGGTATATATTTTTGTCGAGTTTGAAAACTGAATCGAATGAACGATAATAAAATGTTTGTTGTTGCTGCTTACAACTAAAACAACATCTGCTGCTACCATGTATTTTTTGGAACTGGCTACAAACTTGTTACCGTATCGAATTTTATTTTACCCATTACAGCAAATGTTGCCACATTTCGTAGTATTAAGTGTGGATCGTTTTATTTGGAAAGTCGTAAGTGGCGATAGCTTAATGGAATAAAAAACAGCCTTATTGTTACAATTGTAGGCAACATCAATAGGCTCACAGCTCACTGGTTGTGAGAAGATCTCCCTAATCCCTTAATGGGAGATAATGGGAAACTATTTTGTTTTTTAAGTAATTTCATGATGGTTTGGGGAATCTCATAATGAAATTGTATATTCCTTGCGTATTTGGCTATTTTCGTCATAAGAAATACATACGAACATAACACGGGAATTATTAATAGAAATTTTGACATTCTGTATCAGGAAGACACTCTATTTCAAGTACGAGGACAAAATATATGAGCAGAGAAAAGGTATGCCCATGGGTTCTCCGGCATCCCCGATTGTGGCTGACATTATAATGGAGGTATTATTGGATACGACACTCAACACCCTGACGGAAAGGCAAAAAATCTTGACGAAATGCGTGGTTGATATATTCGTGATCATTAAGGATACTGAGGTGAAAAACACAAAATTCATTCAACAGACAGTTACAATTCACTGTGGAAAAGGAACAGGACCACAAGCTTCAGTACTTGGATAGTTTATTCATAAGACAAGGAACGCTCTCAAAATAGACTGGTGTCAAAAATCGACGGCGTCTGGACGACTACTAAATTTTGAGTCCAAACACCCCAGAAGGACTATTATGAACACAGCCAGCAACTTTATTAGGAAAGTATTACAGACAGTGGCGTACTGATATAGTTGGGGGCCTGGGGCGGCTATAGAGGGCCCTATATTTATATATATATATATTAGAGTTCGTCATAAAATTTAGATTTTCGGATATCATCACTCTTTAGAAGGTTTTTGCATCAATAAAAATGATGCTGTAATTTTTTTTTTCAAATTCCATCTCCTTCCCCTGCCTCTCGGCGACTGAAAACGTGGATTTTGAGTGACTTTTGTAAAATAACCAAAAGTGTTGAAAATGTATTAAATTGGACTTGACTATTCGATTGTACAGGAAAAATTAGAATAGTCCTTTTTTTACGCTTTTTTAATGTACCATACCGCCATTAGAGTGGTCCAAAAAGTCGTTTTTTAAAAAAAAATAATTTTTAGAATTTTTTCTTAAGCGCACAATGAAAATGTTTTACCCTCTGAGGAAGATGGTGCAACAATTTTTACAACCCGTTAAAGAGATATTAAGCCCCAAATCATTATTCTTAAATGAAGACAACATAATTTATAGTTTTGAAATTTTATTTTTTCTATTAAACAACAATTAATGTTAATTATTTTATTCGATTCTTCAGGAAAAGTTAGTCAGTTATATATTATATATATATGTATAGGAAAAATGAAATATTTAGTGACTAATATACTAAGACATCAAGTCGGGAGATAGATAAAATGCGAATATATATACATATATATGTTTAATGATGCGGATTTAATTTCATTTTTACATTTAACGACTTACGATTTAATCATACGGATTTCAATAAAAAGTAAAAACAAGAAACATATTAAAATGTTTTTTTGCGAGCCTTGACTTCTGAAAATTGTTGGATTAATTCATCAAAATTCACATGTTTTGCAATGTCATTTTCAATTGATAGTACGGCCAAGCTTGTCAAACGAGATTGGCCCATTGTAGAACGGAGATAGTTTTTAATCAATTTCATTTTTGAAAAACTCCTCTCACAAGAAGCCACGGACACACAAATAGTAAGAAACAGTTTGAGTGCCTCTGTTATGTTTGGCAACGATTCACGAAAGTCCATTTCAATAATAAACGTCAGCATTTGTAGTGATGTCCATGAGGCCGCATCATCAATTTTTATGCCAGAAGCCTTCAGATGCCTTCTGAGCCTCTTCACTTCTGGCAACATTTCTTCTTCCTCTAAATCATTGAAAGTAGCTGTGAACTGATGTATATGAGTTATTATCGTTTCATCATTTTATCTTGCAAGGTTTTCTGAGTGCACAACAGCAAACTGTTCATATACATTGTTCATCGATGTTAGTCTTTTTTCCAGTTCTACATGAAAGTTGTCAATACACACTAACATAGAACGTTTCAATTCTTGCTGTGGAGTCAAACCTGCATCCTGCGCTTTTTCTTTGGGCTGAAATTAGGAAAGTAGCTCGTAATCATCCGGTAAAGATTCCATATAACTTCGGTAGCTCTTCCATGCAGTTTGATGAGGCTGACAGAGGATTTTACAATTCTAAAAACGGTCCGCTGGACATGCGCATGGACCGTGGCAAAGAAAACTCTTTGGCCATGCTCGTACGGGGCCTGGGGCGGACCGCCCCCCCCGCCCCCTCCACCGTACGCGTCTGATTACAGATAAGTATATACAGTTTCATGGGACAAATAAGAAGAAAGTACGGAGAATACTCCTATTGAACAATTTTCCGAGAAGGACCATTGAAGATTTTATTTTCCGAGCTGAGATTGGACGACCGACAAACATCCGAGGCAAAAATATACAAATCGACAACATATATTCCTGGACTATCTGAAAGTATAAAAAACTGGGACATCTACGATAAGGGGAAATATGAATTGGCACTTAAGTCTCATCGTACGCTAAACGATCTATTCAGGCGTACCAAATCGAAAATTGACAGAGGACAAGCCCAATGTGGTGTATAAAATACCGTGTAAGAGAGCACGTCCAACGTATGCCAGAAGATATATGTTGGCAAAAAAATTAATAAACTGAAGACACGAATATCTGCTCACAAATCGGACCAAAAAGCGCACTATACTCCCTTGGAACAAAAAACTGCACTCCACTGGGCATAAACCTAACTTTGACGAAGTGGAAATTCTTGCTGAAGAGAAAAAATACTCTCGACGTATATTTCAAGAAATGTTACATATAATTAACGTTCCAACGGAAAAAAAGCTTAAATTTAAGCGCTTAACTATGCGCAAGGGCAAAGGCACACTATTCAAAAATGTAAGAGGACAATCAAAACGAAACACGCATTCCATTTTATTTCTGTTCTCTATGAAACAACATAAAACATAATTTGTCTGTCATTAGTATCAATCAAACACTATTTAAACTTAGTTTGTTGGATGGTCTATAATATCTATGTCTTCTTTGGTGCCTCATTCTACATTATTTCCCTAGTACCTTTTCGATCAGCTGTGCTATTATATACAATAACACTATCAAAAAGCTGATCGTGTTTTGAAATATTCAATGAAGAGAATAAGAGAGAGAGTAGAGAAGTACTAGGGTTTCACTCGTTTTGTTTGTTGGCATTTAAGTGAAGAGAAATTTTGACTGTCTACTTGTACATCGTTTTTAAAAAACCTCCTGGAGGGACGATTTGATCACTGTTCTCTAGAATAAGTGAAACGGATTCCAAAAGAAATTATTCACAACTTGGAATTATATTTCAAGAAGATTGAAAGAAATTATATTATATTTCTACCATGACACAGAGCAAGTATTTTGAAAGTGTTTAAGTGTGAAAATTAAAACGTTTCTATGTATTTTTTACAGAGAAAACAATTCAAACATTGTAGGTGAACGGAGGTTGCAGACAAACAAGTGTAAACAAACTTTGACATAAGAGAAAAACTGATTCAAGAAAAAAGTTCAAATCAGCTGGGCTAGTGTTTCTACCATTTGTTTTTGTACCATGGTCGTAGCAAAGATGGATGAACAGCTGTTGTAATTTTTTTCATGAGGTTCTTCGCTTCGGCTGTCACACTCAAACGTATTTTGTTTTTGTACTCTTTAGCATTCTTGTGTTGTTGGTATGCTTTCGTGTAAAGTTTGACAACTGAAGCGAATAGAACAAAAACAAAATGTGTTGTTGCTGTTGTAGGCGCGCGCTGCTATTACCATGTAGATATTATTGTACCATGGATGGATTCATACACGATAAAAAATACTCGTGATAGACGCAGGAGGTGTTGTTGTAGCTGGTAGCAAATTGATGGCAAAAACAACATACATTTTGTTTTTGCTTCTCACTTACGTTGTGTTAAATCTAACAAATACGTACATGGTACAATAATATCTTCATGGTAATAGCAGCGCGCGTTGCTGTTGTTGTAGGCAGCAACAACAGGCATTTTGTTTTTGTTCTATTGGCTTCAGCTGTCAAACTCTACACAAATACATACCAACAACACAAGATGCAAGAGTACAAAAACAAAATACATGTGAGAGTGACAGCCGAAGCGAAGAACCTCATGAAAAAAATGAAAACAGCTGTTCTTATGACTTTACCATGAACATATTATTGTACCATGGATACGTAGACCAACAATAGCGGCATTCATGCAAACGTGAAAGCCAAGAACTTTTGCTCAGCGCAAGTTTCCCTCGCACCGTTGCATGAGGCACCAGGTAAAGTTGCTCAGCGTAGTTGTGCTCAAAACCATATCAGCTGACCAAGATGGATACATAAGGTGGTAGCAGTAGCAATTGCATGTATTATGTATGTGTACTTTTTCTACTGTTCTAATGCTATCACCTTATTTATCCATCCTAGTCAGATGACAACGAAATGTCAAAAGTTTACACGTTTTTCCATCCCACGTTTGCGCAGCAAATTTGCCTCGAAAACTTTCCACTTTTGAGGAAGTCGCTTTGTATGGGAAATTTGTTTGTTTTGACGTTTGCTGTGCAAGTTTACGATGTTTTCGAGTTTACGAGGTTCTTTCGAGCTTTCATGAAGACCACTAATGAATGTAAACAAACACATCCAAAAACAAAATACAAGATGGATTCATACATGGTAAAATAAGTAAGGTAAACGCACTAGGAATTGTTACAACAAACACAGGCATTTTGTTTTTGTTTGGTGTCCATAATCTGTCAAATTTTCTTCATGTGTGTATCTACTATAAAAGTAAACAAAAAAGTACACAAACAAAATGCATGTGAATTTGACATAAGAGTAACACCTAAGCAAGAAATATGTTGAAATCAGCTGTTCTAACGAGTTTACCTTACTCATTTTACCATGGATTCATAGATGGTGAATGCATAAGCACAGCTGATTTGCTTTATTTACAGTGCATTTACAGTGATTTCATTGTTTTCATTCTATACGTGCCTAATATGTCAAAGTTTGTTTACATTTCTGTTATTGTTAAGATTATTAGTCTGTTCTCAAAGTTTTAAAGAATTGGTAATAAAGTAGATGAATTTATTTGCGACAATTTGTTACATATTAAAGGGCTGTACAAAAATCGACTTGAATCTTTATTATAAACACTAAATTTAACACATTTTCAATTAAATTGCAATTTTCACATAGTGTTTACATCAGCTGACTTTGACATAATTTCATCAACAGCTGCTGCTATAACCTTAATAAATAAATCTTGCATTAGAACAGCTGATTTTGCTTTCTTATGACTCTGTCAAATTCAGTGTAATTTGTTATTGTACTTTTTTGTTTACTTTGTTTGGTCATATGGATTTGTGTTTAATTTGACATTTAGTCATAAAACAAAAACAAAATCCCTGTTGTTGGTACCTACAACAACAACAAATCCTACTGCGTTAACGGTTAACCTCTACTAGATCAGCCTTGCCATGGCCGTAGCCATTATATACTTACATACTTCTTAAAATTAACATCAAATTATCCATTTTTATGACAAGAACAAATATTAAATCACAACGACTTTACACCATGAATAGAAATATTATTGTGCCATGCTTTGTAGCATCGCAACATCGTATGTATGTATGTACGTCGATTTATTAGTTGCCGGCTTTTTCGCCCATTTACAGAAGTATGTATGTATGTACATAAATTCTGTATGTATATTTAGGGGTAGTAATTGCAAGTTTGTTTTGTGCTGTCTCTTTCGTCCGTGCCCTACATTCATGTATGTAATATGTATGTTCATTTAGCCTCTTTCTCAGATGCTGTACCTGGGGTATCTCTAGTGAGTGATGCTGCTAACGCGCAGCCACACTTTATCTAACTAGAAATTAGAACACAAATGTTAAATCTTCCACCTCATCCTTTTTGCACTTATGGTCAGATCTAAAAGAGCACACACATTTTTCCTTTCATTGGTTGCTGTCGCTCGCTAAGTAAAGGTTATTAGATGAAATGTACCACCGCCTGAACATTAGTAAGACAGAACAGTTGCCTTGAGTAAGATCTAACCAATTTCTAATAAAAAAGCTAAATATATTTTCAAAACAAAATTCTATTGGAAAACTTCTATGATAATTGTAACATGGCACAGGCGACAGCAGCCGGAACGCTAGGAAGTGATAGTAAGTTAAAAGTTTTGACAATAAATAAATCATTGAACAACTTGTATTTTCGTTGCGAATCCGAATTTCTTGTGTATACAACTGAAAAAGATTAAGCTGGTGGTGTCGTTGAGTGATTGATGATATCCTTGAGAGTGGGCAAATGCTTGAAATTGTGTGTACTTATAGCATTTAGTAGGATGCTAATAAAAATACAATAAGTAGCAGTGTATATGAGTGTGAGATAGTTAGTATATTCATTTGTAACTATGTGCATATTGCATATATTTTTCTGTTTCTGTGACGTCTTTTGGGTCCATAGGGTGGTGGTGGCGAGTTTGATGTTCGTGGTTAAACAAATACCAAAACACCACCCCATTAACAGAGCAATGTTTATAAACAGTTTACCGTTAAATTCAAATATAAAATATCTATATCTATATACATACATACGTACATAAAGTACATATGTATGGATTTTTGTAATCGATTTATATGGGAAACAACGAACCAATAATTCTGATTCAATTAATCATTTGATTTGAAAGAATAAGATTAATCACAACCCGTCTACTGTAATTTAGTAGCAGGCTGTAATTTAGTAGCATATATTAGGGCGGGAAATTTAATAGTTGAAGTAGTCTAATAAGTAGATATGTATATCGATGGCTAAAAATTAAAAGGTCGTATCTTGTGTGTTTTACTAAATCGCGTTTTTTGCATACTCTGGTAGGGGGGACTCTCAAATAAACCTTTCATACAAAAAATATTTTTTTAATGTTAACAAGTAAAGATCTTTTTACTTAATTTATGAGAAATTCATACTACAAGATCAGGAACCTTTTTCTATTTTAAAAATGGTTGGGTTTTGTTGGAATAATAGACAATACAGTTAAGCACACTCACCGGCATGACTAGTTTCGAAATAATGAACTTGTTTTACTAACAACCTGATTTTGAAACAAATAATGCGCCAAATCGCTCAGATTTTATATAGGTTTCTCCTTCTGTAAAGTAACAGCAAATTCAGATACGTCTTTTCTATATTAAGCCATCGATCGATATTCAGTATTATTACGAAATTTTGATTTAAATTCTGGTTCAAACTAATCAAAAAAAAAATTGTAAAATGTAATCAATTGTTTTCTACATTCTCAGACTTCTATCAAATAAGTGATGACGACATAGATGATTGTGAAGAACTGCCTGACGATTGTTTGCTGGAGGAAACTGACGGTCCCAATACATCTGCCACACAGGGTAATAACAGCACCAACATCAGAGGGCCCTATGAAAGGGCATGGACAACAGATGCTACTCGGGCTCTTATACATATCCGCGGGCCTATGGAACATCGTTTTACCGAAGGGCGTCAGAAACGTACAGCTCTCTGGCTGATGTGTACACGTCAATTGCAGAAAATGGGATTTCGTTATAGTGCAGGAAAAGTTCAAAAGAAATGGCACAACATTTTAATTACCTACAATAAGAATTTGAGTAAAAAATACACATCCGGCTATGTACACTGGGAGTTTTTCGAAGAAATGTTCAAGTACCTGCAAGGAAAGAAGGCTGATTTCGGTAACAGCAGCAGCAGTAGCAACAACAATAAAAATCACATTCCACCGCCCACTACCAGCGTTGTTGAGGCTGACAATAGCTCCTTTGGAAATCCAGAACATATGATACAGCCACATGTAGAAATAGACTCCAAGTCAAATGATGACTATGACGAAGAGGACAGTACAACGTTATCTGACATGAAAAAACCGAAAGTGGAAATGAAGGAGGAAGACCCTCACGACGTTTATCCCTTAGAGATTACAGACTCCAGCAGTTTTGTGCGCGCCAATCCTAAATTGGAGCAACCACCGATGGATAATGAATTCCCCCACCAGTTCGGCAATGTAGAAACTACCACAACACTGTCTTCTGCCTGGTGGCAAGACTATTTTGAACGCAAGTTACAGGTGGAACGGGACAAGATCGATTTACAGAAAGAAATGCACCGCGATTTAATGCAATTCAACAAAATGTCTCTGCTGCAACAGGAGAAGATAGAACGTATCAAAATCGAGGCTATAAATAATTTAACTGGCACTCTACAGAAATTAGTCGAGGTTAAATATAAAAAATCATAAACCATTAAACTAACTAGCACTTAGATGTAAATGAAAAAGTAGATTAAAAATCTTTGAATTTTAAGTTTATAGTTTTATTTATGTATTTAAGAAATCTTACACGCTCCAATCGATTTCCATAACAGTGGAAATACTCTCTTGACTTCCCTTGGTAAATCTATACTTTAGTATCCACAAATCAGTAGAAAATACAAAACCTTCGCCTTGATCCAAGTGTATATTTAACGTGGGACAATCGTCCACACAGGGTAATTTGGGTGATAGTTTTAAATCGACTGAACCAGTTAGTTGCTGCACAATTATCAGTCCCTGCGCATTGATTTCCTGATATTCTCGACGGTTGAAGTTATGGGAAATTATAAGCCAACTGGAATAGAAAGGTTCCAAATGAACTGGATAGTAGTAAGGTCGCTTTATAAAGTATCGAGAGGATTTAACAGCCTTAAATTCACAATTTCTAAGCTGCAAAAACCACTTGTCCGCTGGATCTGTTAACTTCCATGCCTTCCTTAAAACTATTTCCACATCAAAAAATTTCGTTAGAATAAGATTGGTTGAAACATCACAATGAGAGCTATCAAGAAAATCCGAAGATTTAGCGAAAATTAACTGAAAGAATTCATTAGATGTGACGGAATCATGAGAGTCTGTTATAATGACGGGAAGGCCACGTTCCAGATATGTGCTTTCCAAAACTGAAAATGTAACGTTGGAAACAGTTGGTATGTAATCTGAAAAGACGCAATTAAAAAACTGTTATGTAGTTTTTTATATCCATTTACATACAAGAAATATTTACTGTTTTTCACATATTCCAAAAAGTTAAGGAAACTGAATCATTACTTACCTATGTCGTTACATAATAAACAATCGGCTTCAAATCTGTTTGAACTAGAAGTTTGCCTATAATTGGAATTAAGTTCTACCGAACGTTCGATTAAACACTTGGCGTTATATAAACTAGGCCAATTCCAGTAAGGCAATAAGTGTATAAGCAAAATCCGACCCACTGCGGTTAACAGCCACTGTACACAATCGCACCAAATTATTAACAGGTAAACAAGAGATAAACTTATGAAAATTATCATCCATTTCTTCCAAAATTCTCTGCGGTCTTGATCGTAAAGTGGTTTACATATATTTCCTACTTCCCTAGTTGATAATTTCTGTTTGCGCAATGAACAAAAGAATTGCTCTAACTGCTTTTCTAGCAAATCCATTTTACAGATCTAAGCGGCTCTAAAGTATTGTTAAGAATAAAATTGAATCCTGTAATGAAACCAAACAGAACCCACTGACGTTATGCATGGAGTCTTCATTCAGCGCTTGCGCATGATGAACACGAGTGTTAATGCAATGATAAGGTTTTTTATTTATTATTATTTTCTAATGTTTAATCAAATTTTATAAATGGATTAAAATAGATTAGGGGGAGGAGGTAATAGAAAAACACTTGAGTCTCTTAAATTGAATATAAAGGAAAATGTAAAAGGGAAACTGTTTTGTGTATTCCGATACATGTATGTATATATGCATGTACATATGCCATTTTAGATTTGTCCGTAAAATTACATTTCCTCCGTAGTGTTCGAGTCTTTCGATTTGTCATAGAACATGTGGGGCTTGCAATTTTTCATATGATCTCGCAGTTCATTACATTCAGCAGTGTTGGACCATTTGTCTGCAGGACAATTTATTAAAGTTTCTTTAAACACACATCCCATCAAAAAGTGGACAGAAATTGGACAGCGTGGGGCACGCAACATGCGATCTTGTGACGATGTTGTCACGGCTGTGGGAACAGGGCCTTTCTTTTGCATTACTTCCATGAATTTCAAGCGCATTTCTTCGGTCTTAACGGCACAAGTCTTAAAAGATGCCTCCATTACAGGAATCATATTGGTATCATTAATTAAAACAGTTTGCAAATAGGACGATAGTTTATCTTCATTAAGTTTTCCATCCGGTACATTCAAAATTCCAGTCTCGTTGAGCACACAGGACATAAAGCACTGAAAAAGTGTCAAATTACAATTGTAGCTGTAGCGAATTATAAATAAGTTTGGTGGCTTACAGAATGCATCGGTCTTCTATGATGACCATGATGATGTGGAAATCTAGAATCATCCGTATTGGAGCTTTCACTGGACACAGACTCTCCCGAAGGACTTGGTGATGGTGGTGGTAGAGACATAGGTTGTGTCATAAAACTTTTGCATTTTTCTGCCATTTCCATGGAAACGATATTTGGCATAGCACAGCATTTTTTCGGATCCTACATTAATCAATTAACTCCATCATAATTACAATTGCAATATTTGTAAGTTATACTCACCACTCTTGGTGGTCGCTTCTTACAGTCTGCACTGGAAACAAAAGGATTTGCCTGAAATAAAATCGTTGATAATAGAGTCTCAACAGTTATTTTTTTATTGCAACCTACCACAGAGAGCAGAGCCAAAACTCCAAAAAGACTAATAACGGAAAATTTATAACTCATAGCAGTATGATGATTTCTCTTCTATAGGCTACAACGCGGAACTGTTGACTTTCACAAAACAATGACCAAATTTATAATAATTTTACGAATTTCAGCAATCATAAAAAATCCTACTGAGGCAGAGGCCATCATGGTTCAGTAACATCACCATTATTAAATTTGTTTATTCAACTTTAATTTTTGGTGCGACAATTTAGTTTCGTATGTAGTTTATTTACGTCGCTTTATTTATAATTATCGCAAGTTAACAAAAGAACATGTGTAAAAAATAATGTATAATCAATTAAATGTTGTGCATATTTACCTTGGTAGTGAGTATGTACCACCCAAATCACCCGGCTCCTAACATTTTGTTTATCCAAATCAGTCAGAATATGAAACGTAATAATTGTAGGGGAAATACAAATTTTTGTTGTTCATTGCGCATTTAAAAAACCAAATAATAACAGCTGTTATATTCACAATTATAATAGATTAAACTTGCATTTTGTGAGCAATTCCCGACACAACAACGGCGACTACACGCAGCTTCATATGAAAGTGACATGTAAAAGGACCTTTAATCACTCGAAAGACAACATGGACATACTGAATTACTCGGAGGCGATATGCATCACAGGAAACATTATATGCATATAGTTTGCGTACTTTCCAAAATACATATTGATATCATGTTACTATTTCCATTCCATTAGCAAAAATGTAAATAAAATGCGTAAAATAGATATTTTAATTTATTGCATTGAAATCAGTGCTTAAATGAGTTTTAAATTAACGGATTTAAGAAGTTTTAATTTTTAATATCCGACCTTTATTAATATTGTTATTGTTCTTTATTTATTTAAAAATAAAATAAATGGTTTCCCATTACATCCCATGAAGGGACTAGGGAGAACTTCTCACAATCACTGAGCTGTGCGCTTTCCAGTTTTCACTCACTGATTGGGACCTACAGTTTTACACAGATTCCGAACGGTAATTTGAGAAGCTTTTTCATGGCTTGATACTCGATAGTGTCGCCGTCACTATGCGAGGTGACCGCCGCCGAAAGAATTTTTTTTTGATGGTGGTCAGAGCCGGGTTCGAACCCAGGATCTCATGTACAAGAGCCGCGCACACTAACCATTGCACCACCGACGGCCACTCTTTATTTATTTATTTATTTGTTGTAATTTAAAGGCTTTTGACCAATTAAGTCAAATTACCAAATACTTCACATGGTATAAGACCACTAGTCAGTTATAACAATATGATAAAATCTAGCATTAACTGAGTAAAATTGTAAACAAGTAAAACAAATAAAAAAGTAAAATGAGCGTACACATACAAATATTAATTAAAATTTATATCGCGTTAAAATAGCGATTGCACGTTTTTCCTTTGAAAACTCAATAATTATTCGATGATATCCTCCCTCTAAGGCTGGTTACCTATAGTTAACAATCGCCCTTATTCCCGTTGTCGTCGTCGACGTCAATACAATATCGACACCATTTTTATTGGCGATTTTTGGATCATAGACATCAAAAACTTTGTTGTTTTCGATGTGACAATACATTTATAACGTTCGAAAGTTGACAAAAATCTGATGACGACGTCGACGACGACAACGGGAATAAGGCTGAATATCATTATCTCAATTTAAACAAAGGAACTGTGCAGCATTACGACATGATTCACAATTGTTAGTTTGAAGCAATTAAATCGTATCTGACATGCAATAACTCAATGAGTGAATGCCTGGTCGAATTTTCAAATAAAATGGGGAAAATTTTGCATCCAAACTTTAGTCACCGATTGAATTCCCAAATGGAAACTAAAATTCTACACGTGTTTGCAGTGATTTCTGTATTGTCAGTCGGAGTCAGTAGAAATTCGAAAAATAATCACCCTGATTCCGGTGGCCGACATTCGAATAGTGTTTTCTATTTCATTGTAATTTGCCAGTAGTCGAATTTCGGCAACAACCTCAATCAGGCTGAATAATATTTAGCAATAAACAATAATTTAATAACATTTTTAGTTAGTAAATGTCGGCGGGGATGCCGATTGTAGTCAATATCCCCCACATGTGGAGCCTCAAACGTGTTGCCCAGTGTCAAATTTTATAACTGTCGAAGTTTTGGAAAAATGCCAACAAACGAACAATATGCCTCCGCCACCACCCCCCGAGGCCATGTCAAGAGAACATCATCCACGACAAGGACATCATGGACATGGACCTCATCATAATCATGTATGAGTTCCGGTCACAAATTTTATTCTATTTACCTTTTCGACTACTCAATGTATTTATTTCGCTATTTCTTCAAGTGTTTCCCTTCATGCATTTTAAATGAAACGCAAATTTTGGTAGATGGCCAGTTAGATAAAGTAAGATTGGATGCTTATTTAAATGATAATCTAGGAGATACGCCCGATATGATACCAATACTAAAGGAATCATTCGAGGAGTGTTATGGTCAAGCTGAAGCAAAGATGCAAAAAAAACGTAAACACTTTGAAAATGAACAAAAAGGTCCACATAGTCATGGCCACGGTCCTCCACATCAACGCTGTTCACCACAGGCTGACATCATTATGAAATGCGCTATGATAAACGCATTAAAAGAATGACCCGATTCTATTTGGACCAATACTGATGAATGTAATGAAGTTCGGGATTTCGTTACTGAATGTATGCCACCACCCGAAGAGGAATATGAAGAATAATAACAAATTAATTTTTGTATGTACACAAAATCTGTATGTAATTGGCAGTAACATAATGCCAGCTATAAAGTAATTGCCTACAATAATAAATAAGCCTATTATTAATAAAAAAAAATATACATTGTCAAGTTAATCACCCATATCTAGAATAAACTTCCACCCGCAGTATTGTGTTTGCTACCAAAAATATGGAGAACAAATCGAAGTAGAAAGGGAACAAAATTCCGCTTGAAAACAATTTCATTCTTAAGTTCCAGTTATGGGAAGGCCTTTGATAGTACAAGGCTCGCATCACCGCATACGTTTTGTGTCGAAAAACAAAGGGGAGGCAATTTCAATTCAATCTTTAGACATAGTTGCGTGTATCTACTCAATACGGGAATACGAATTAATCAATACAAGGTCACTTTTGGAAAGCAAATTAAGACACAAAACTGATGCAGTGATTAGATTGTAATTTGAAACAAATCCAAGTATTGGGTAGGCTATAAATTGAACAGTGTTAAAGCAGCCACAAAATGTCTTCCAACCAAAAATCAACCTTTATATGGAATATACAGCTTTTTCTGATTGAAACCATTGGAGGCTTTAGTACTACTGTATGGAATCAATAAATTGCGTTCCCATTAGATTCAATTCATTAATATTGTTATTTTTGTTCAAAAATCAACCTGCAAGTCAGTTTAATTTCCAATTTATTTATTCAATATTTCGATCACCATCGAGGATCATCTTCAGGAATGCTACGGACATACATACATATGTACATACATATGTATAATATTTAAAACGTATAAACATTGGAAAATATTACAAAACTTACGATAAATGATCAAAAACAAAATAGAAAAGGTTACAAAAAATATTATTCTCCTACTCCCACCCAGCGTCTTGTATAGCTGATTTGTGTTATATTTCCGCAAAGCCTCTTAGCCATTACAGATTGTCCATATCTGTTTGTATCTTTGTGTAAATTCTTTTGAAGTAATTTCACTAGATCGTAAGTATTATATATACATATCGTTGGCTGAAATTCAAAACAACGTAACTACAGTTATCATTTATGTACAAGAGAAAAGGGACGCTTATAAAATGGTTAGGAATGTAGTTGTGTCAGTCATACTTTCGGTTCTTACTTTAAGAAAAGTCTTACCTTGAGCAAAAGTCGAAAATATAGCTGCCAAAACCTTATTCTTTGCCATTTTATATTTCTCAATTCTTCTGTAAAAAAAATGGAAATTGTAGTTACGTTGTTTTGAATTTCAGCTGACGATATATTATAATTTATGGTTAGTGTGCAATGGTTAGTGTGCGCGGCTCTTGTACATGAGGTCCTGGGTTCGAACCCTGCTCTGACCACCTTAAAATTTCTTTCGGTGGCGGTCACCACGCATAATGACGGCAACACTATCGAATATATAGCCATGAAAAAGCTTCTCAAAATACCGTTCGGAATCTGTGTAATGGCCCCTTCATGGGATGTAATGGGAAACCATTTACATATTTATTTTTTATTGTATATATAAATTATTGGGAAAACATGGATAACGATAGAAAGTTTCACAAATATGACCAAGAATATGTTTATGACCAGGGGCAGGCAAAAAAAATAAAATAAATATTTTAAAATAGCTCTCTTTACCTAATCCGATGTGTGACAAAATCAGAAAAATCGCTCGATTCTTTTTAAAAAAAAATTTTTTTTTCTAGATGGTTACCACAACCAATCTCATGCTTACTGTACGTACAAAAGTGGACTTATATGGACTTACAGACATCCCGCAAAAAAAAGAATGACCCCGCGGAATACCTTTCGTTGAAGTAACCACACTAATCCATACCCAAATGTCCCTGGGTGTGACGGGGTTTTTGTGCCCTATAGGTCTGTGCGAGGGCTAGTTTTCCATTTTATCACATTCTTTAATTTTGGTTTTTTTACCTGCCCCTGGTCCTTAACTTCAGCCAAAATTACAATTGTTTGTTTGATTTACATTCAAAATAACCAAATATCATCCTTTATTAGATGTGCTAATATTTCATATATAAATTTCGAAAAAACCGGTTATATATGAATATATGTTAGTCGATTCGATACATGATCAACTGTCGTTACTTAAACGGGCACCGCTGATTCTATGAGACGAATACCTTTCCTTTAAATACCCACCGTTGTCTATACCCAACAGTCCCTAGGTGCACCCGTTTTTTCGACCGTCACCCACCCATGCGACGGCTAATTTGTAATTTTCTCGCATTCTTAATTTTTTCTCTAAGTTCAATTTGTTTTATAATTTTCTGGGCCGACCCCGACCAAAGGCAATTTTGTCAGATTTTTTAATTATTCGATGAAGTGATTACTCACGATATCGGTTAATCAAAATGACAATTAATTGAACATTTCCAAGCTCGAAGGTACATTTTTAAAACTAAAATGTAAGCCAACCCCCGAAAACATGACTTTAACGCTTAAAGTATCTTTCACAAATTATTATATGTAGTAAAGGCTCCCGTACCGAAACTGCATCTACCGCTCTGACTTTAAATGAAGTTGTCCACCTACGGTATCAAGTTCATATCCTATACTGCCCGATAACAAAAACAATTTTGTTTCATTCTTTACATTTTATTTCAATTTACCTCCAATAAAAACACTGTTGTGTGCTTCACTGAATCAATCAATCATCAGAGTCTTAAAAGATCATAAAAAATAACCGAAATTGTAGTAAAACCCACATCATTGCCGACGACTTTATCTTACAACACAACACATACTCCTTACAAGAAGTAAGTTCTGGGTTTTCTGTAGGAGAACAACTTCCTGTTACCCTTGTGATGGACACGTTGGACCAAGGGGAACTTGATCTTGGAGTTGTGGAATTGCTTGACATGAACGCGACGGGTCTTACTTGCGGCAATAGCTTCGACCTTAATAATTTGGATGGAGTGAGCACGGGCACGGTGGCGGGCTCCCATATCGCGGTAGCATTGGGTAACAGCATCGCCAACGGTCAAGTCACGGTACTCACGGTACATGTTATGGGTACCGGAACGAGAGTCATAACGCAACCAGATACCGAAGTTCTTAATCTTGTTGGGTGAGGTTTCGTACACTTGTTTGAGGGAGACAATTTCACCGGTGGTCTTCTTGAATTTCTTCAATTGGCGCAAGAAGTACCAGAAGCGGGATTTGGCAACAATGTTGTCGGGAGCAAAGATTCTCATCTTGTATAAAGGAGTCTGAGGCTCCTTTTCGGAGGGCAACTTGCGGCCGATGACCTCGTATTCCTTCAACTAGAACAGAAACAAAAAACCAGATTAGATGAAAATGATCTGCCAAATTTCACCAAATAACAACAGCAATGAAAGAAAATAGGCATCACATTTCGTTTACAGGATCATTTAAAAAAAACCACAAAAATGAAATTCCCCTAGTGGAATATCTGTGCCTTTACAATTTTACTTGGTTTTTGCCTTTTAGCACAAAAATCTAACTCACTAGCACATTTCCACTGTTTTGACAGTTCAGCACTACGACGATTTCTAGCACATGTATGTTTTCCTTGTTAAATTTGCTCTAATTTCTTTATCGATTACATTAAATTGATGGGCATTTTATTGATTTCACTCCACTGTAGTATTGAATTGTGTTTGCCATATTTTTCATCGAAGTTTTCGCTATTTTTCATATTTTTTTAGGGAAATTTACCTGTCCCTTAGCTTTCATTTTGGCAGCGTTCACGAAAAAGGAAACGGAAAGAGCCGAGACAGCTGTCGTAACATTTTTAGTACATTTTTCGGCAGTGCACAGTAACTGAATATGTGCTAAACTTTATTTTTTTGTACCTTCTCAACACAGGTAGCTTCGAATTTTGTCGTTGTATCCAACACTTAATGTTGTCCAATCCCGTATTCAGTTCTTTTCGAAATTTCCGTAACCCTGCATTTACACATGCCAGTAGTGGCATGCCATTGTTGTGTACGTATTATCAACGAAAAACAAGAAGAAATAGTCGAATCTGTTGCCATTTGTATTTGCGTGCCACTTCATTTGCAAAATTTCCACCATCATACCCATCTCTTTCTCAATTTCTTCATATGCCTTGGTTTTTAAATCGTTCCTCCTGTATGATTTGCTATTCATATCCCACAACAAAGGGTGGGAACGATATAAATTCATCAACTTTAAAATATTCTTCTGGCTCAATTTTGCCGCCATTTCACCTGTTTGTTTTGTTTATAATATAGAGTTACCGAGTTCATCACATACGCAAATGTTTTGGGAAACGATTAACATTTATTGATATTAGTATTATTTTAATAGTATTAATGTTCTATTATTAACACATTTGCTTTTTTTCATGCGATTTTCAAGAAACATATCATAATAATACATTTAACAAGTTAAATCTTTAATTACAATTTTACAGTAATCCAGTAAATTTGCATTAAAGTTTTAACAGGGTAACATTGTTTATCGTTTTGACATTTAGTGGTAGGCAAATGCCAAATTCTACTCGCAAGTAATTTTAACTGCCACTGGAGCTGCCATTGCGAAAAATGTAAATGTGTTAGTGAAAAAGTGTAAGTGTATTGAGTTAGTGGCAGTGGCATGTGTAAAGGCTAGGTAAGAAATTTTGTCACTTATCTCTAAACGGAAAACTTTGTTATACCTTATTCACGCTGCCGCGAAATTGAAGTCTTTCACAATTTGGGCCAAAATTGATTTGAAATTGCTTAATTTCGCATATATTTTGACAACTACGAAATTGAGATATTTACGACAATTTCGTTGAAATTGACTTGAAATTGTCGTATACAACGCTGTTTTTACTCAGCAAAGTCCCAATTCACACAGGGAAACTTTTGTCGCCGGCGACTCGAGTTTGTTGAAGAGAGAGGGACGACGTAAGTACCCCTCTTCTTATTTCTCGCCTCCCTCTACCACGAACTCGTGTCTCCGGCGACAAAAGTTTCCCTGTGTGGATTGGGACAAAATGAACTTAGCACTCTTTTTAGCACATATGCAAGAACACGAAGCCGACAGAAAATTTTCTGATGTGCCGCCGTCGTAGATAATTTTTTGAAGTTCACGCCGCCGTCGTTAAGGCATGAAAAAAAAAAAATGGTTTCCCATTACATCCCATGAAGGGACTGGGGAGAACTTCTCACAATCACTGAGCTGTGCGCTTTCCAGTTTTCACTCACTGATGTGGACCTACAGTTTTACACCGATTCCGAACGGTAATTTGAGAAGATTTTTCATGGCTAGATACTCGATAGTGTCGCCGTCACTATGCGAGGTGACCGCCGCCGAAAGAATTTTTTTTTTTTTTTTGAAGGTGGTCAGAGCCGGGTTCGAACCCAGGATCTCATGTACAAGAGCCGCGCACACTAACCATTGCACCACCGACGGCCACTCGTTACGGCATGCTTCGACTTAAAATGTTAGCCGATATTATCAGTTAAGCCGCTTTTAATGGCCCGAATTACTTAAAAAATTATCTAAATTTATTACACAACTAACGAGATGAACCTAAAAGTAACGTCTGCCGAAAAATTACATTTAATAAAATCTCAGTTGCCGCAGTCGATACATTTTTTAATTTTAAATAAGAGACATCGATGTCGATAAAACATCGACCTCAAAACATCGATGTTTTCCAACATCGATGTTTTTGGGGATTTTACATTTTTGGTGGCGTTTTTTAGTCTTCAGTTGTTTCGGCTTAAGGTCATAAGAATAAAAAGAAAACACTTCAAGTATTTCTTCTTACAATTTTATTAATATTTTCCAATATTTCGAAATCGAGGTACAAAAATTGAAACAGAAGAGGTAATTTACACCACTGGTCACAAACATCGATGTTTCTTCGATCATCAATGCTTTTGCCGATGTTTTGTTTTTGCTGCAATACTCTTTTAGATATGTGTTATCAACATATAAATCACCCTTTCCCCGATATAAAGGTGAAAAACTACAAAACTTGATTAAAATACATAGTTCCCATTACATCCCATGTTTAAACCACATGGTGGTTGGCGTCTGGCGGCGAATAAATGGGCAAATATTCCCAATTCGAGTTTATATTAATATTTTATGGTTTATATTTCCTTATATTAAGGCAATTTGTTAAATCGTCACACAGAAAAACATCGATGCAAACATCGATATAAACCATCGATGTTGGAAAATCATCGGCACTAAAACATCGATGTAAAAAGTACTCGATGTTTTTCAAAAACATCGATGTCGATTTCGCAGCCCTAATTGTATGCCGCCTCATTCATCAGATTGAAATTTTAAGTTTACGTCGAAATAGGGTAGGGGAAATAAACTAAAAACCGTGGTGAATCAGTGATTCATGTTAAAGTTCACGTATCATTCATTTATTTTATTGTTTTTATTCATTTCCCAACAGAATTTTGGTTATTGTGTCCAGGCACTAAAATTTTACTAATGGCAATGTTTGTAAACAAACAGTTGTCATTTTTCAACGAAATTGCTCAAATGCCAGTGTGAACGATTTCAATTTCGTTCAACAATTTCAATCCGAAATTGTCAATTTCGAGGCAGCGTGAACAAGGCATTACACATATCTCTGATTTACCTTGAAAATATTTCATTAATACATCATCTTTCCTCTCCATTTTATTATTAACGCATGTGGTATTACTTTTGTTTACTAAAATAATCAAAATGTCAAAATTCCGGGCCCAAACAATTATCAAACAATTGTTTTTTGACGAAATAAGTTTAGCGTAACAACCCTGTACATGATTTTGCCTTCGACATTTTGGACACGAGCTGTTTTTCCGTTTGGATTTAAATTAGTTTTGACTAATTTCACTGACGTACCTTTAATTTTATAACCTGAAACTTTTTTATAACCGCTTAAAAAAAACACTTCTTAATTTTTTAACACTTTTCACAAAACCCGACCGTCTTCCACAATGGCAACTTTACAATGTCCGCCACCAAAGCGACGCTAATTTCCCACCATTGCTTCATGTATTGTGTAGTTGTTTTCCATTAATTTTAAATATATCTAGAAAACTCTCTGTAACAGAATTTCCTACCAACAATTTTCCCCAAGTACTCTAATATTCCATTAACCAGTTAACTAGTCTTTGGCAATTCTAATCTACATCTCTTAAGTAGGGGAAGTTTGAGTAGTTATTACTACTAAAATATGCAACTCTATACATAAGTAGCTTACATTCATAGTGTAATAATATAAGTGGAAGCATAAGCCCAGCTGATCAGGCATTTTGTTATCGGGTTGTTTCTTTTTATCATTCTTTGTTTACGTAATACACTCGAAGTGTCAAACTTGTCGCATCATTTGTTTTGAATCTTCCTTGCCCTCTTTGCTTACGCTGGTCGTTTCACCGCCTGTAGTTTTTTTGATGGCTAAAAATTTATAGAAGAAGTAACTAAAATTACCTACATACATATGTATGGACTTACTGATGGATACTTACCAATTTGGATCTTAAATGCGTTCCAACTTTCTGCCTATTACTTTTTTTTAATACATGTAATTCTATGCATGTGATTATTTACTTTGGCGTTTTTCCTTTGCCTCTCTTCGTATATAAAATGATTTTGACATATCGAGTGTATTGTCATAACAATAGTACAACAAAATTCTGTCAAAATCGTTTATTATTACAACAACACGCCACGCGTCGACTTATATTATTAGACTATGCTTACATTCCACATATTTGATCTACTACAAACGTCATGCTTGTGTTTACAACTACACAATTTTCCCACATTCAACACAGCCGGTCATAGTTATTTGGCAATAACATAAATTTGGGTTGGTGACGATAATTGCCCTCCCAACAATTAAATAAAGAATCAAATAAAAGGCAAGGACGTCAACATGGTAAGATAAGTAAGGTAAACGCACTAGGAATTGTTACAACAAACACAGGCATTTTGTGTTTGTTTGGTGTCCATAATCTGTCAAATTTTCTTCATGTGTGTATCTACTGTAAAAGTAAACAGAAAAGTACACAAACAAAATGCATGTGAATTTGATATAAGAGTAACACCTAAGCAAGAAATATGTTGAAATCAGCTGTTCTAACGAGTTTACCTTACTCATTTTACGATGGACGTCAACTAGAACTTTGGGAAAATTACAATAAATGGAAGGTACATCGATGTAGCCTCAAAGTTATTCGATCGGAGCATGTGTCAGGGAAGATTTTCGCTTTTTCTGTTTTGGCTCGCAGTATTAAAAGTTAGTACATGCAATTTTGATTGCAAGACGAACAACTTTGAGGTTTGTTTACCCAAAACAAAACATACCACACAGGAACATCAGTAGCATTGGTTACAACCATAGATAAAGGAAATAAGTAGATATCCCACAGGCGTTGTCAAGCACTGCCACTAGATGCTGTGTTGTCGTTTTGTAACTTTCATTGACGTTTCTCATAACATTCACTGACGTTTATTCAACAGTGTGGGACATTTTTTCAATACAAAATTAGAATCATTTTCCAGGTTGTGCTATTCAAACAACTAATTTAGTTTTTTTCATGTCGTTGTGTTCCCCAGTTCCAAGTTAAAATTTGGTTATTTTGATCGTATATTTTTGTTTACTGTTATTTTTGGTGTTCGTTCTGTTGAATTTGAGAGCAACGGACCACAAAACAAAAACAAAATCCCTGTTGATGTTGCCGACCACACCTATTGTTAGCACCTGTTCTAAATACATCCAAATACATCTTGCAAGGTATATTTTGTTTGGCATCAAACGTTGAAATTATTGCATTCAGCTCCATCTAGAAAATATCCCATTGAACAAGAAATTTCCCAAGGCATGTGCGATATCTAGTTAATTCCTTTATCTATGGTTCCAACTACGACAGTCTGTTTGTGCACCACATATGTATGTACAGTAGGACCTCCATAATATTACCCAGGCTTGGGCAATGACACAATTTTTACTGAATCGTGTACGTTTGCTTAAAAACTGCAGTAAATGAGTCAGAGAGCAAGCATTTTGGCAGTCTCACGTAAGAGATCTTGGAAATTTTGGTTGGTGAAATTTTAGCCAACAAAATTTTGCAAGATAGAGAGAACAGCTGTTTGAAATAAGCTGTTTCATGTAAACAAATAAATATGTTAATTAAATTAAAATGTTTTGTTATTTTATGCAATATATCACCCAAAATTTGGAAAGAAAATTAAATGCAATAATGTGCAGTGGCATTCATGAAAGTAAACGAACAAAGCTAATGTAAAGCGGGTCACACACTTGTGAACTACTTTCATGCAATAGGGGTGCCAATTTAGCCTTCCTACCTTAAATTTGGAGAATATGTTTTATTTTCTAATGCTGATGAAAATAACGCAAAGGCACTTTTCATCTATTAAAATAGATACTTGATATAATATAATAAGCATTATAAAGTACCATTATTTATTTTGCATGAAGCGATTCTAACTTTTCATTCGTCATTCCAATGACTGTTGAAAGGTTTGGTTTCCATGATAATTGATATAAAACATTTGCCAATATTTTCCAGCGATTATACAAAATAAAAATACGGGAAGTCGATGGAAAAAGAACTTCGAGAATGGTATTTCACATTCACTATTGTAAAATAAAAGTGATGGGAAACGAAATGATAGTGGAAGCTGGCAGATGGGTTTATATGTAGAAAGACAGGAATAAATTAAGGTTGTATTTTGAAACATTGTCTTCGTTGGATATATAAAAATACCATACATAATACTGACGTTTACTTTCATAACTAGAGTTAGTATTTTAATAACATACTGAGAAATTTAAGCTTCTTTTCGTTGTTAGAAAAGCTGCTCAATTCACCTTAGTGTATGTTACGAGTAACAAACTACACCCTCAGTATTCGATCTCAGGCATCCTCAACAAACGACAGGAAAAAGTTAAGTGAACATATTTTGTAACTCCACCTGGTGTAAGGTAATTTTAAATTTAATTGCTCTCATTTCCACAAACCTACGATAAAGAGTGTGAAATGAAACGTCAGATGAGAGAATAAGTTTCTCTAAGTATGTATTATTCTGAGTTGGCCAAAGACGATTTATGGCCAGTTTTTCAGACAGTGGTGATCTTCGTTTCTTTGTTAAATTGTGGTTAAACATCGAATTGTGTTTTTCAGTCATTGTTTAACTATGGTTTAACCACCCAATGTTGGTTGGTTAACTTATAGTGAGAACCATATTATTTTGACAATCAAATTACTGAGTGTCAAAGGGAGAAATGAAGATTGTATAAAATACATGTTCTAGATTTGCGTATTTGTACACATACCTTGAGTCTAGATCGTTAAATTGTTGCGCCTATATAGTTATTTACACATTTTTGTTAAAATGACTTTGATTTTATGCATCTATTTCTTATTTTACATAATTCCATTTTGTTTGTGCCCCTTTGTTGTTTTTGTATTTATCCAATAAGAATGCCAATAATCAAAACGATTGAAACTCTAGCCCATTCTCTGCTCACTCTCTTACTCACTTCACTGAATATTTCAATACACGAGCGGCTTTTTGATAGTGCTATTGTATATAACTATACAAATTCTCTTCATTGAATATTTCAATGCAAGATCAGATTTTTGATAGTGTTATTGTATATATCGTCACCTAAAATGCCCAAACACGTGACATTCATTTTGACAATTTTACAGGGGAAGCAAGAAACCTTATAAAATCCAAAGTATTTAAGTTTTAAACGCGTTCATTCCACAGCTTGCCTTGGGAACTTGGAAGTCTACTATTTTGCACATATGTATATATTTTAGCGTGGAGTATTATATTCAATAAAAAAAAACAGTTTTTATTTTTTGAGGGTTACGTCTTTGGGCATTTCAGGTGACGATATGTAAATATACAAATTCTAACTATGTACAGGGTTGCCCATATTCGACGGACCCATCTGGCAACGCCATAACTTTTGACAGAGATGTCAGATCGCTTAATGACATACCGCGTTTGAAGCGTCAGTCCAAGCAGATTTTTACCATGCAACAATACACGCCACGCGAGCGCTCTGAAATAGTTGAAATTTACATTCAACAGAACAAGTCAATTGTGAAAACTCAACGTGCTTTTAAAATATTAAAAAATGTGAGAAGTGCGCCTTCTAAGAACACCATTAAGCGTTTATACGAAAAATTTTCGACTGGTGAGGCTCTTTCTAATCCGAAGAGGCCAAATAAAAGTCGACCAAGGCGATCGGCCGAGAATATCGCTGCCGTACGAGCCAGTGTTGAGAGGTCCCCAAGAACATCGCAAAAACGCCGTTCTCAGCAGTTGGGCATAGCTCGGTCCACTTTATAACGGATTATTCGCGTTGAATAATTGGAACAAATTAAATGATTAAGATTGCCAACCGCCAACCGCCAAATTTTTATTTTTTTCTTTGATTTTTTTAAAAAAAACATGGGTCCGTCGAATATGGGCAACCATGTATGTTGAAGTAAAATTACATAAACTATGCAAAAAGTATGAAATAAACAAGATATGAAGCGAGAGAAATGCGTTTGAGTAAATTTTGACTTTTTGGTTCTCTCTCACGAGGGCTGCCAAATTTCGCACATCTTCTGGATCGTCTTTGGATATAAGACCATGAATTTGGGTAAAGGGGCCCTCAGACCTGTGGATAAGTTGCTCGACTTCAAGTTGGCATCAACTTCGGTAATTTCACATCAACTTAGATTTTCCACGTACACTCTCAAACTAGTTGAGAAAACTTCATTTTCTTGTCGGATGTCGAAATGAAAGGTGGATAGCGCGCTGAGAAAATATCACAAATTTTAAGGAAAACACCATTTTTATTTTCTTTAAATATTTATAAATAACAATAGAAATTACATTTAATTCGTTTATATTTTCCCGATGTTTGCTATTTATTTTTTGGTTAATTTATTTACATTTTGCCGATTCTGTTTCTTTTCGAAATGCGTATGAAAGCTGATGCAACTTCCCCTTACACTGATGGATAAGTTGATATCAACTTCATAAAATCAAAATCGCTTTGATTTGACATCACTAGTTTGTACAAACCACCATAGATAAAGGAATTAACTAGATATCGCACATGCCATGGGAAATTTCTTGTTCAGTGGGATATTTTCTAGATGGAGCTGGATGCAATAATTACAACGTTTGATCCCAAACAAAATATACCTTGCAAGATGTATTTAGAACAGGTGCTAACAATAGGTATGGTAGGCAACATCAACAGGGATTTTGTTTTGGTTTTGTGGTCCGTTACTCTTAAATCCAGCACAAACGAACACCAACAATAACAGTAAACAAAAAGATGCAATCAAAATAACAAAATTTTTACATGAAAATGTGCAACACAACGACATGAAAAAAACTAAATTAGTTGTTTGAAATCGATAAAATATCGATTTTTCGTCCACACAGCGAGAATTATCTGACAAGACTTAATTTCAAGCAAGACACCACACTGTTAACATCAACGGTTTGTGTTGCAAATGTGCAAACAATTACAACAATTTCTACTGCGTTGTCTTTACTTATTCTACCATGCTGAGAACATTCGCTATGCACACACACATCCCGGTTTCCTCCGCTATGTGTAATTCCATTTTTACAAGCGTTTATGTTTTTTATTTATTAAAATTTTGTTTTATTAAATTAAATTACACTGAAGTTTAGTGCATATTTCTTTAATTTCACATTAAATTCCAAAAATTCTATTTAATTTGTAGTTTTTCGCATTTCTCCTCTTCGTTTGTTCTCTCCGACACTTTATCCACCGAGTAACATTAATAAGAATTTGGAACAGCTGTTTTTTGTACTAAACGAAGACCGCAAGATACTTGGAAAACACATAGAGAATGATAGTGGAATGAGAGAAATCTTTAATTGTAAAAATTTGCGTGTTAAGTGGGATCTACACAAATAATTTTACTCAAACACTTCATTACATTCAGATTTTTTCACGGAATATTCCTTTTTTGGCAATATTTACTCCCAGTTGATGTGCTTTGTACTTTTGGCTTGACACGCGGCAGCAAAATTTGAAAATCACACCACGCAATCCAATCACATATCACATTTTCTGCTTTGAAAGCGTCTTCTCCATTTGTTCTCCAAGTTCTAACTTGATCAGCTGTCTCATCGATACCCCTTGACTTTATCTCTCGCTTGGATTTTAAACTGTTTTGAAGACCATATGATTTATCTGACGACAGCTGTTCACATTGACAACTTTTCTTCAGATCGTCAAATCCGTCTGATAGTCAACTTGAAGTCGGTGCAGCTTATCCACAGATCTAAGGGCCCCTTCATTTTACTTTTTTCGTGTATATAGACAACCAACATTAGAGCGGAAGTTGGCAACCCTGTTAATATAGAACTAAAAACATTGCCAATTTAGCGTGTTTCGTGCTAGATTTAGCGCTTTTTAAGAACCCAAAAATCCAATTATTTGCAATTAGCGCGTCATTAACAGCCAATTCATGTATCTTATGCGAACGTTTCTTTCGCATGCTACACGACAAACAGCTGATATTCGTTTCACCTAACAGTCATCAGAACGACAATGCGAAAGAAAATCAATGCGAATGAATACGTAAACCTTTTAGTACGATTTTTGATTTATCTATCTCTTATCGCTGTCATCTTTGCGAACCTACATGTCAAAACAGTCACTTGTCTGTTTGTTATCGCGTAAACAACTACAAGTAATTGTTGTGGCAAAAAACAAAGAAAAAATGGAAACTACAATATCGGAGAGTAAATGGTAAGTAAATAATAATATAATTATAGTAAGTGGTCAATAAATAATAGTATATTATTATTATCTTAGCAATAGAAAGTCTACACACCAGCAGCTACATGCGTTGGTTGAGCACATGGAGCTGAATCCAGAGTTTGCGAATAAACACGAAAAAAAAATATTATTTGCTTTTTTGTTTGTTTGTATTTACCTTCTCATTTCTATCCAGCTGATTTTTATATTTTTTTGTGATAAATCCCTTAAAATATCCCACTTTTTTAAGGGAATTTATGAAATTGTTGATCTGGCCACAATGTAATATGACAACTTATAAATTGCTTACGTAACAGACGTAAAGCTGTGCGAAAGAACAAAAGAACCTTAGCTGAATCCAATTACGAATGAAAGTGAGTGACTGATTTTCTTTCGCATACATTTTCGTTTGAGTTACATGAATTGGCTGTAATATCCGAACTAAATTAAACGCGTTGTTTTGGATTAATTATTTAATTTGTAGAATGACAAAAATTGTATGCAATTTTGGAACTATTAGAAAGAGAGTCAAAAACACAAATTTCTTTCTAGCGTTATATCTTGATTATACGTACTTCGGTTAGGTTCATTAAAAATATTTCGGTAGTGGTAAATAGTGAAGATACAATTTCGATTTTACTGTGTGAAATAGAAAATCAAAATTTTGGCAGCTGAAAGGTTATGTGTGTATGTGTTATATCAAATGGAGAGTAGAAGGCGTGAGGTATGCTTTTGTTTTATATTTTGTTTTGAATATGTTGACAAAAAGTATTGGATTATACAGACTTTATTTGTAATTTGTCATCTTTCTTGTACATAATTAATCTAATTCAATCCGTTTTCCCACAAGTATTTTTCTGAATTTTAAGATAGCATCTTATTAAGTTAAGTTACATGTTTATTGAAACCGTCTTTATACTTGCACTTTGTTTAGGTTTGCCATTTTGATTTATTTACTGTTTCAAGAACATCCAAGCAATTGCTGAATACAAATCAAACGTCAACATTTTGAGTAGCCCTGGGCTATTGTTTTGGCAATAAATATTCACCGCGGTAATGTCAAAATTTTAGTCAATTCGTATTTGATTCTATTCACACAGCATTCATGTAATTTTACCAAAAACAATTAAATATAGGTAGACGAGAAATATTAGTGTGCAACTTGGCAGCCCTCATAGAAAAAAACCAAAAAGTGGACGCGATTCGCTCAAACGCATTTCTTTCTCGCAAAAACGATGTACAAGTAGACAGTCAAAATTTCTCTTCACTCAAATGCCAACAAAAACAACGAGTGAAACCCTAGTCATTCTGTTTTCTCTCGTACTCTCTTCATTGAATATTTCAATACACGAACAGCTTTTTGATAGTGTTATTGTATATAGCTATACAAATTCCTACCATGTTGAAGTAAAAGAAAGACGATTTAGAAGAAGACGAGAAGAAGATGTGCGCAACTTGGCAACCATGGTAAAAGAGAACCAAAAAGTGATAGGAGTTCACTCAAACGCATTTCTCTCTCGCGTCATATCTTGCTTATTTCATACTTTTTGCATAGTTTATGTAATTTTACTTCAACATGGTTAGAATTTGTATAGTTATATACAATAACGCTATCAAAAAGCTGCTCGTGTGTTGAAATATTCAATGAAGAGAGTAAGAGAGAGAGTAGAGAAGTACTAGGGTTTCACTCATTTTGTTTGTTGGCATTTGAGTGAAGAGAAATTTGGACTGTCTACTTGTACATCGTTTTTGTTACATACTAGACGACCAGAAGATGTGCGCAACTTGGCAACCCTGGTAAAAGAGAACCAAAAAGTACTAGGAATTCACTCAAACGCATTTCTCTCTCGCGTCATATCTTGCTTATTTCATACTTTTTGCATAGTTTATGTAAATTTACTTCAACATGGTTGGAATTTGTATAGTTATATACAATAAACCTATCAAAAAGCTGCTCGTGTATTGAAATATTCAATGAAGAGAGTAAGAGAGAGAGTAGAGAAGTACTAGGGTTTCACTCGTTTTGTTTGTTGGCATTTGAGTGAAGAGAAATTTTGACTGTCTACTTGTACATCGTTTTTGTTACATAGATGCAGCGATGGAAATTGGCGTACGACCGACAGTCAGCGGCAAACGTAAGTTCACTTCTTAGAAAACCAACCCGCAAAAAACATAGTTTTTAACTTTAAATTCTTTATATGGTATTTTGTTTTACACATTACATTCTTAGAATATGTACACCTAACCAACATACGCAATTTTGTTCAAATACCGTTAACAGAAGCAAGAAAAATGAATTTTTAATTTGTGATTTGTATGGTGGTACCACGGTTTGCCTGCGAAGTTTCGGCATGCATGCATCATGCAGACAGGTGAAGTTAATATAAAGAATTTGAAAATGTCGACAAGTGTGTTATTAGGCGCTTCATTATTTTGGTCTATATTAGTAGTAATTGATTTCAAATGGGCCAATGTCAATTGTTAATTATTGTATGTTCGATTTGTATTGGATGAGTTTATTCATAATTCATTTTCGAGTATGCGAATTTTTACTTGAACAGTTGAAACTAATCTAGAGCTCACAACGTGTACAATGATTCCATATACTTATTACAAACGTGCATGTACACATTTGAATTAGGTTTCAAACTCTAATACTTCATAATTATTTTCATTATTACCAAAGTATTATTTTTTTTAAATTTTCGAATATTTGTTTATTAGACAGAAAAAGGCCTGAAGTATTAAAGTTAATCACAATTTACCTGTAAGTGTATACATTTTGATCGTGTATTTGGTATAACTGCACGCGGTGCTATCTCTATACTAAGCTTGTTTTTTTAATTACTGCTAAACTAATTTTTCGACTTTGTATGAGGTGCCGCTAAAATCGCTTAGCTCCCCATACAAAGCGGTCGAAAAATTTGTTTAGCAGGGAATAATAAACAGGCTCATTATCTGACAACAAATTTAAATGTTCAAAGAATCTGTGGTGCTGTACGCTTTCTGGGCAAAAAATCGACCCTCCCTAAAGAACGTGTGGGTAGTATAAAAATACCCTTAATAAATCTACACGCTAATGTTATATTACCCGATACCTGTGCGTAAGTCCATCCTCAGTTATTTTCTAAACATGCCGAGTTAAACCACCGACAAAATCGTTCACCAATGTTTCCAACTAATCTATCTCTTCCTTTATTATACTGGACGTTTGGGCTTTAACGGCCTACTTTCATAAAACGAAACAGCCAAAACTAACGAATAAAAAACAGGATTTCATGGGTCAAATATAGAAAATATTTTAGAAATTTTTTAAAGGAACATGTAAACTATGAATATCCTACATAACTCATTTGACGTATATATACATATAGTGTATATCCAGTGCCCAACTTTGGTTAAGAGGGTACAAATTATTTCATACATTGCTTAATATAGGGCTTCTTCTTGCTGCAGATGGTACCAGGCGATTTAATTTTAAATTATTTCAGTTTTTTAACAGATGGTACGTTACTTAGTAACCTTGTCGTCTATGACTGATTTACCTGAATATTTTTACAGCGGCTTTTGTTTGTTAGGATTATAGTGCCCAGACTTGCCAGTATAACAGGGACACTATCCGCAGGCATATCTTTAAATAGTTCTTTCCGCTTTGGACATCGGTTCCTATACTAATTGAAATAACCTCTTCCGGTTCTAATATTATGCACATTGAGTGCTTTGTTTTTTTAATAATTTGTTTTAAATAGATATCCTACCATATATGCTGACATATTTTTTAATGTAATCGTGAATCCTATTGAGTGTATGTGTATTTATACAAAATCATGATGTCCTCCTGTACGCGATATGGGGCCTGCTGGACGTTCGCTAGCAAACGTGCAATTTTAAGTCATACAACAGCATTAAGCCTTCTTATCTGCACGTTTCTCCGCTTGTCCATTGCATTGAACACTATTTGGTTGTATGGCGGCTACACTTGGGCGAAGAGTCTTTTGTAAAACATGGGCGTCCGACGGTTCTATGCGCTTGTAATAATGTTTTTTGGTCTCAACAATTTCAAAACCAAATTTTTTATAGAACTCTATAGCACCTTCATTATTTACCTGAACATGCCTGAGCAGATAAAACGTGTCAATTAAACGAACATGTATGAATTTCAATTTATAGACTTACAAGAAAATACTATCGAAATTGGCATCGTTCTCCACAAAGTTAAGTATGTGCTGGAACATAACAGTTCCAATGCCGAGCCTTCGATAGGGCGACAAGCAACCCAACGTCATGATGTAGAGGCGTCTTTGGTTCTCCGAGGTATCAATGCGGCAACACACAGCACCTACCACGATATCATTGTAGTAGGCTAATTTTGCTAGTTCACCGGCTTCCAACACATCAACGTAGAATTTGTCATTATAGGTCACAGGAAATACCACTGTATTCAGTTTTTTCAACTGTTTAATATTGTGAGGGGTCACATCGCCCAATTCGATACTGGCTCTGCATTGGTATAAGTATAGAAACAAAATTCTAGGTTATGATACAAACAAAAACATTCAGCAGCACGAGCCGCAAACGCACAATCACCTGGTCATCTTTTATTTGTTGCGATGTAATTAATAATTTTCTCAATTTGTTTATATTTCGATTTAGCTTATTTATTAACCTATATATAATTAATTATCGGTTAATGAAACACCGCAGAACTACTAGGCGCCCTTGAAATTGGCAATTTTATGTTTGACGAACTCTTATTTTTTTAGCAGGATGTCAGTGGGGATTGTCAAAATGACATGTGTAGAAAAATAATGTACAATACCATGTTTACACCACAGTTTGTAGTCAGGGAATGCAGCGCTACTACACCGAAAACACCTTGTTTAAAATTACCCAAATTCATAGTCTGATATTAGCCAATTCAAGCCCCGTATTCAGTTCTTGGGAAATTTTCGTACAAAATTTTGCAATTTATATCTAAACGGAAAATTTTGTTGCGGAGAGGTACCACATATCATTGAGTTATCGTGGAAATATTTAATTTATAATTCCTGTACGCGCTCCATATTTTTAACGCATGTCGTGTTGCTTTTGGTTAAAATGATCAAAATGTCAAAATTCCGTTCCCAAACAATTGTTTACGTACGAAATAACTTTAGCGTAACAACCCTGTACTTGATGTTGCCTACGAAATTTTCGCAAAGGGCTGAATGCCAAGAGAATGAAAAGTGAGCGATATTTTCAGTTGATGAAATTTCGTTATTTTTTACGTCCTTATGGCAACGAAAATTTAAAAAAAAAAAACTGAATACCAGGGTTCACTGGGTAACTTATAGGGCAGTTACATGCACTCGATCTTTCAGTTCGACTCGATAATCGACAAATCACTCTATTTTGAGTAAATTTACCTCGATAATAGTGGTATTCATGCAAACGCGACATCTTGCACAGCAAACGTCAAGAAATAAAAGCAAAAATATTTTCATACAAAACGACTTGAACAAATGTCCGACGTTTCACTTTCGATGTACAAAATTGACTGGAAACTTTTTTGCATTTGTGCAAGTCGTTTTCTTTGAGAACAAATTTTGGTATGACGTTTACTGTGCAAGTTTTCGAGGGTTTCAAGGCTCTTGCGCAGCTTACATGAGTAACACTAATGGTATTATCATGCCACAAATCATTTCTACCACAGAGTTGTATACGCACTCTCAGTATGATTCTGTGTGAACAGGAAATGGAAGTAAGTAAAAATTTTATTGAGTCTTCTTCTTTCTCTTACAGCGAGTGGTGGAAAAACCATGCTTAACAGAGTGTATACTTAGAACTATACTCGTTTTATTCTAATGCACGATAAAAGGTATATAAGCCACATGCTTGAGTGAAATAGCGAATGTACATAAATAAGTACACTATAAATAATGACTGATTTCAAGGCTTGCTCGCGACAGGAAATGGAAATGCAATGGAGACATACTTAATGACAATACATATAAACATGATTGATATCTTTATTTTCTAAATATTTAGAATTCAAGAAATTCTTTGAAAAGAAATTAAATTGAATTAAATTGAATGAATACAAATGAAGAAATGGAAAAAATTACTGACAGACAGAATTGTATGATACTAATACATACAAATCCACCTGTTATGACCTGTAGTGCGTTTATGTAACTCTTCTCTATCGGTTTTTTTCTCTACTAGTTGAGAATGTGACGTCATTCTCAACTAAAGTGTTTATGTAAGGTTTCTCAACTGTGGGGAATTGAGAAAATCATTCTCAACTGGTAGATAAATTGGCAACTAGTAAAGCGTGGTTGACAATTGTACAAATCAGTGAGAAATGAAAACGGTAAGCAATATAAACCATAAAAAATTCATAAATATGTAACAAAAACAAATTTCTTTATAAAATATAATTTTTTTACATATTTTTGGCTTCTTTATGTTTATTATTTGTAGAACATAGAATTTATTTACTTTTTTTTCTTTTAGAAAAAAGTTTTGGCGGGAAGAGTGACGAAGGCTCAAAAGCAATCGTTGCTCCAATGTATGCAGGCAAACCGTGCATTAGGTTGCGGTCAATTTTCTGGACCGGATAGTGCTCGTAAGCAGAAAGAGGATTGGATGGCTATAGCGCAGGAGCTAAATAGCAAAGGTGGAGCCTCAAAGAATGGGGATCAGTGGAAAAGAGTAAGTCAAATTTGGTTGAATTGAACAGAAGTTTACATATATAAAGTTGTATTATTTCAGTGTTGGATTGATTGGAAGGCTTCCGTCAAACGGCACTACGGCGCATTAAACCGATTCCAAGCGAAAACTGGAAACCTGCCGAGCACATCCGGTCCAAAAGAAATGGATGAGCTCGAGTAAATGGTTCAGTTTTTTGCCAAGGACGTTTTTGAGGGTGATAGTTCAACTAAGGAACTAGGTTTAATGGCACCTCCAACACAAGCAAAAGCCGTTGAAGACGAAGAATATCTGGAGGATGAATTCAATATCAGTTTTCATGAAGCCATCGAAACCCCAGTAAAAAAGGCCAAAACCGCAAATCGTCCAAAAAATATAATGTCCACTTTTGAGCGTGCACTGGACATTTCATCTGCGCAGAATGCAGAACAAATAGCAATGCTTAAAGATATATTGGCTGAACAAAAAAAAACAAATATGATATTAACAATGCTTGTAGAAAAATTAAGCAAAAATTAAATAATTGTTATTATAAATTTTATTGAGTTTATTCAATATTATTATTATTATTTATGGTAAGGGGGGGGGGGATGCAGTGGAGAAGGCCCACTAGCTCCCATGTACGGCGGCCGCAAGGGCCTTTATTCAATATTACATGCATTTATATCTTTACAGACAAAATTAAAAATAGTTCCTTACTATATTCTCGCGAACTCTTCGTGCTTGATTCAACACAGATTGATTAGAAATTGTTTGTTGAATTTCGTTTTCACTTTCACTTAGGTCTACATTCACGTCAGGCATTGGTTGATTTTTTTTAATCTTATATTATGTAGAGTGCAGCAGACATTTATAATTGTTCCCGTATAACTAGGGCTCATAAGCAGACCTCTATCACCAGAAAGACAGCCAAAAACTTTTTTTAAAACTCCATTCAATCGTTCAACACAATTACGTGCCCTTATGTGATGGTAATTATAGTTTTGCTCACTTTGATTTTCGGGATTACGAATTGGCGTCAATAACCAGGGTTGCAGTGGATATCCGGAGTCACCAATTAACCAGCGAGTTGCACCTGTTTGGTTATACTGATTTTCCAAAAAGTCTTTAACTCCGCAATTTTCCCATACGTGAGCATCGTGGGTAGCACCACCATAACGTGCATAAGCAGCCAATATTTGAAGATCGAAGTCGCAAATTAGCTGCACATTTTTTGAAAAATATCCCTTCCGATTTTTGTAGCAATATTCAACGTCCATTGAAGGTTTCTTTGTTTTAACATGCGTGTAGTCAATAGCACCAATAACTCCAGGAAAACCAGTGGCATCATAAAAACTTAAACATACAATGCATTATTATTGAGAAATAGGTATGAAATATGTATATTGTTTACCGTCGCTTGATTTTCTCTTGATCTTCAAGAGTACACGGAAAACGCACATATTTTCGAGAAAGATTGACCGCAATCGCAGTTGAGACTTCCTTTACAATACTGCAAATCATTGATTTGCTCATTGCGCACATGAAATCCTGACCAATGTTTCATAAATAGGAGCCAGTAGCATAATAATGTAGACCTGCCAACAACCTTATGCTCTTTGGTATAAAAGTATTCCAGTTTTCATGAAAGGGGATATTTCCTCTAAAAGCTCGTGCGCTGCATCTCTACTAAATCTGAATAATTCCTTAAAACGTGCCTCTGAAATTTGGAATGGATCAGTTGCATCCCTTAATGATCGTCGGTGTATGCGCAACATGTTCCTCCTATCGTGTGCATCACCCAACACTAATATTACGAAGTTCATTGTAACTCTAAGATTATAACAAATAGTTCAAAAGCTAGTTGTAAGTTGTATGGAAATGAACAATTTACCTTTTATGTATATAATATATTTGTTTTAAAAAAATTTAAGCCAATTTAATTGTTTGCAAACAACCCACACGATTTTTCCACAGCGTCTGTTGTTATTTAACAACTTTGTTTACAATTTCTTAAGTCAAAATATCAATTCAACACGAACTTCTCAATTGGTGAGTTTCTAGACTTACATAAACACTACGTTCTCAACGATTGAGTTTAGCTAGTAGAGTTGATGTGACGTCACACTCAATAGAGAAGTTCTCAACCAAGTTACATAAACGCACTACTGGTATAATTCCATCATGGCTCCATGAAATACAAAAATGTGAGAACTAAATCGAGTAAAAATTCATGTGAACACCTTTTTGCCTCAGAATGATAATCACTAAATTATTAAGAGTGCATATAAATGCGCTATATCGTAGCATACGATGATCTTGTCACCTACAAGAATCATATTGGTGGTGTGGGACGTGCAGTCGGACACGATGAAAGTAAGTTCGGCAATAGAAAATATCACAGACAAAAACGTGTTTCAGGCTAATGGGTATTTGGTGGTTTCGGAAGAAAGACTGGGCGCAGTTTCGTGGTCTCTACAGAGAAGAAGAGTAGTGGGTTCTTCCAGAAACTACAGCTATTGCTAATTTCTGGAAGACCTATAACTTTATGAATAAAAAGGAATTTCAATAATCTGAAGGTAAATCAGTCAGTACATTTTAAAAACACTTAGAGCCAAAAACATGATCTCGAAAGAAAACCTAAGCATACCTGCCGGAGGCCGGTGAAATTATTTTAGGAATACCTTACAAAATATATGTATGTTTTTGCGTGGGTGTAAAATCCAGTGATTAGATTGATTTGCAGGGTTCTGCTAAATCACAGACATTTTGTATGACCGATGTCAATCATATTAGGATGTAGAGACGTTGATGAGAAGGACGGGTACTCACATTAAAAAATGCTGCAATGAATGAGAAAAAAATTGAATTTATCACCTAATATTGTTTGCTTATTTTCAAATTTCTTATTAAAAAGGATAAAATAATAAAATCAAGCTATTACAATTTATAGACTTTTTCTTCCATTTTCGTGCTACAATATTTTATTACTGTTTGTTACATAAATGTTTATACTAGTTCTAATAACGAGCAATTTTAGCTTTGACATATAAAAGATGTTTTTTTATTCCATTAAGCGAACCACAGACTTGTCATTCATGAGCATGAACATCAGCTATAGTTGAACTTAATGTCGGTTTGTCGGTTTTTTGATACCAACTAAGAAACTAATCGAAGTTGTTCGCATCAGTATCATGTTCACAAAAGATTTTGGTAATATTTTTTCAAATTAATCAGTCAGATAAAAAGTTATTGACCAAGCTCATGCTTATGAATGACAAGTCTGTGGTTCGCCACTTACGACTTTCCAAATAAAACGATCCATACTTAATACTACGAAATGTGGCAACATTTGCTGCAATGGGTGAGCAAAAATGCGATACAGCAACACGCAAGATTTATTAATTCAGGTTATAGCAGCAGCTGTTGATGAAATTAAAGTGCATAATATGTCAAAGCCAGCTGATGTAAATGCAATGTGAAAATTGCAATTTAATTGCAAATGTGTTAAATTTAGTGTTTATAATAAAAAGCTTGTTTTTTTTATTCCCTGCTAAACCAATTTTCGACGACTTTGTATGGAGTGCCGCTTAAAATCGCTTAGTTCCCTATACAAAGTTCTCGAAAAATTAGTTTAGCAGGGAATAAAAAAACAGGCTTAAAGATTCAAGTCGATTTTTGTAAAGCCCTTTAATATGTAACAAATTATTTTCGCAAACAAATTCTTGGAAACTTTGTGAACAAACTAATAATCTTAACAATAACAGAAATGTAAACAAACTTTGACATATTAGGCACGAACAAAATGAAAACAATGAAATCAGCTGTTCTACTGCTATAACCTGAATTAATAAATCTTGGCAACACGTTTGTAGCCAGTGTCAACAAATACAAGGTAGCAGCAGATGTTGTTGCAGTTGTAATATTTTATTTTCGTTCATTCGTTTCAAAGTATAAAAACAAAATACATATGATTTTGACAAGTGAAATAAAAAATGACATGGAAATAAACGACCATACCTGATAGATAATTCTACCAGATAAATATGTATATCATTTACCACGCATTGTTGTGAACAAATTAATTACTTTCAATTAATTTTGTTTTCAATCGGAAATAAAAATCTATCCTTCAAATTATATAAAAGTATACGTAGTCTTCCATTAAATAAAATAATTTTAATGAACTTAAAATGTGTAAGCCATTTTCCAAATTTCTGCTTTTGAGTCTCTCCTTGATAACATTATCATTCCCAAGAAATGATAACAAAATTTATATCAGTTAACTTTCTGTTGCCATTTCTTGAAATTGAACATGTGGCAACATTGTCATTGCTCAAGTCGGAATTTAAGTGGAAAATTGAAATGCCACTTAATACTAATAATTATGTAATTAACTTTAGCGGGGTAAAAAATATACGTATGGCCAGTTTTTCAGAGCGAGTTTAAACCGCGGATTACTAAAACTGAGTTTAGATTTAATCTTAGTTTAACTGTTCATTCTGTTTTTCAGTGCACAGTTAAATACATCACAATTTGTTTACTCTATCATGGCAACCTTGTGCAAATGTCAAATATATCAACAGTTGTTTGTTGTTATTTGTTTTTTGGCGTAGAATACGTCTTACCTTACGGTATAGGGAGTCATGTCAGAATGTTATTGTTGTAAATTATGAGGAAACGGCGAGATAACTTTTTTTAAAAATTTTTTTGTAGGTAAATGAAGATGTTATCTTTCGTTTGATATACATTTCATATTGGTTGATATCTTCCTAATATTTAAATTTCTCAAATGAAAATTGTTTAAACACATACACTCAAACATATGTGTGGTGTTCGGTTGAGTGTTTGAGTTTGTAGCGTGAACACAAACTATGCTGCTGTTTCAGTGTGGACACAAACCTTAGGCTGTTGTTTTGATTGATGAAATATTGAAATTTCGTATATTTACTTATGTATTTAAGTGAAACAAAATGTTAAATGTGAATTTGAATTTAACATGGATATATAATTATAAAAAATATATGAAAAAATTAATTCATACATTTTTATGTTAAATGAAAGTGCTGCCAAGTAAGCAAAATAACAATGCTGCTTGATGCTGTTTGACAGCAGCTGACAGTTGACGTTTAGTAAATTAAAATAAAAACTACTAATCAAAATGGCACCTACAGGAAATACAAGAAAGCAACGAGTGGTTGTTACGCAGAGAAATAAATACTCAGGTAAGTTTTGTGTTCCCTTGTTTATATATATTTTTATTAAAAATGTTAATTAATTTGTAGGCGCAACATCAACAATGTATATATGTTTTCTGTCTTATCGGATGGCGTATTCTACGTTAAACTTAATGGCCGTGTCTCTGACACAGCCTGCAGAGACAGTCCGTGGCCGAAGGCCTCGGACAACTGTCTGCTGTTTTTTTTTGTTTTTTGTTTTGGTAATTGTTCTATGTGGTTGCAGCTTCTTTTCTTCAACTGAGGTAAGTAATTTGCATTAACATAAATGCATTTAATACTGGTGTAATAAAATATAACTTTGGGTTGCAGCTTACCTTTAGTGTAAAACCTTACATAGAAGTCATTATCGCCAAGCAAATTGAAGTGATTTGTCCGGGTCATTATTGTGCGTTGTTTTCTTGTACCCTCATAACAAAATTCTTCGCACATTTCTTGGTCACTAATGTCTTCAAGATCCGAGGAAAAGCTCATTTTCAAAACTCCAAAAAATATCAACAAAATGTTTTATTGTTTAACTCTTCGAGCAAAGAACACATGTGTTCTCTATGAGAGTCAGACAATTGTGAAATTTCATAAAATAAACGTAAATACGTGTTCCCCTTATCTACCATTACCATTAACAGAAGCAATATTTCTTCATTATTCTGCCGACGTTATCTCTCATATTATTTTACGTTTTATCTCTCGTGTAGACGCCGTGTAAAGTATGTAAAATGTATGAAATAATCAAGTTGTAACGCGAGAGAGAAATGCGTAAGAGTGAATCGCGTCGACTTTTTGGTTATCTTCTATGAGGGTTGTCACTTTGCGATAGTTTTTTCTTCTCTACTTGTACATCCCTTGTAAGACAGAAGCCGATCGAACATTTTCGAACGCGTCTTCGCCACTAAAACTTTTTTGAAGCTTACGCCGCCGCCTATATAAATGGATCTTATTGGTTTAAAATGTGAGCTGATTTTATCGACTGACCGAATTAACCCACTGATCCAAATTTAAAGGTTCAGGTATTTCAAAAACATTAAAAATTTGTACACAACTGGCAAAATCTATGACCGCCAATATAATTTTCTGTTGTGCTACCGTGTTCGATAATTTAGCCTCAGCGCAAAGTTTGTCTCATCTTAAATTGGGTGGTGTAAGCGGCAAATATTAGAGAGCAAGGTTATCGCTAACCTTGCCGCGATAAATGGTGGAGTGTGTTTTTGTTACAAGCTGGCGATTATCTCTTACTTGCTAGTAACCAAAATGTCAAATTAGCAATAATTTATTATAAAATGTCTAATCGTCTCGCTCTAACGAATGGTGTGCAATTATTCTTGCATATGTGTATTTTCTTCTCCTTGGATTTGAACTTACAATAACGATATCCAACACTGGTTTTCTGATTTTTCATACTGGGAACTCTGTGACTGTATAAACCGGAAATATGTATAATTGTCTTGCTCTAACGCATGGATTGTAGTTATTGTTGTAAATGCTTATTGTCTAAACGCCAATCGTTTAGACTTAGTATTAAGTACCCACTGTTAGATATAAGCTAGCGTGTAAGTACAGTACTTCAGTTATTGTGACTGAATTACTAGTTGTAAGTATGCTGAATTACTAGTTGTAAGCTTTATGAGTAAGCAAATGTCGTGCTAAGTGCGCGAAGCCCATTTTAGTTCAGTTGCTTCTCCACCGTACACTTCAACAGTTTATAGTTAAAAACTAAAGTTTGAATTAAACCCCTTAAAATTACTTATATCTAAATCTTAAACCTAAATTTTAACATAAGTCTTTAAAAAACCTACATGAATATTGGTTTTAAATACACGGAATATTATAACGTTTTTAAACCCGCACCGTGTTGTTATTCCTCGCAACCAACTTATCATCAGCGACATCTCTAACGAAGGTAATATTCTTTCATTGGTGCTCTCTCTCTCATTTAAACCCTAAGGCTAATTCTTCTCTGTAACTTTCTTCCTCTTTAACACGCAATCGTCACATACGAGCTCTCTGCGGAGAAGTCATATAAATCCCTAAAAGTTACATTTCCATACAGTCCACTCATCTACCCTTAAGATAAGCCGTGCAAGCTTGTTCATGGTCCTTCGAACCTCTAAAGAGAAAGTGAATCCAGCAGGAGAGGAGAATTTTCAAATCAACACTACCAGCAATGAGGTAATCGACAAAAATCTTACCATAAGTGCGAGTACCGGTAAGTGCGTACAAAAATTTACATATATTGTATTGTGCTACTAAATAAAACCGAGAACTCCGGTTAAGAGAAGAGAAACAAAAAAGTGCAAAAGTTTGTTAGTATATCATCTACACGCAAAAAGTCCCATAGAGCTCCTGTTAAAAGAGAATAAAAGCGAAAAAGTGCTAAAAAGTGTGTTAGAATCGCGGAATCACAAAATCCCGCTGTATCCAGCTTTAATAAACGAGGAAAGTCATTTCTAATACGAATAAGCTTCATTTGGGAAACGACGGCAAAATTCGTGTCGAAAATTCCATCAAAAGTACGGAATGTTTAAAATTGATAATTACCGAAATAGTGCAACAATTGGTGCATAATATTTAACGGTTGCCATTTAAAATTCAAATATATATATGCGTACATATATAGGTATAATACCGCTAACATATACGCAACGAATTGAGTATATACGGTACAAAACGGTCGCCAATGCTGAACATAATCTTTAAACAACTTTACTGCAGATTTCGTTGTTTCAGTTCATGCATATGCAATTGTAGATAATTTACCAATTCGTTATTCGCGACAACTCTACTCGTCTCTCATATTATATAGTTTTACAATAATATTGTGCCTCTGAACCATTCTCTTAAAACACATTTAAATAAAAGAATAAAGTCTTTATTTCGTTCATGTACTAATAGTTAAGTCTCTTGCGTCGATACCAATCTGCACGTTCAAACATAACCACATTCATCTTGTGGTTACAGTGAGAATAAATTCTCTTACTTGGTTTGACCACTGAGACTTAAGTAACTTGCGTCGATGTCGACGTCAATCGGAGCGCTTCGAACACACCACATACAACTCGTGGTAACAGTGAGAATAACTTCTCTTCGACTCCCGAGCTATTCGGTTTGAGTTAATTGTATACACAACACACACAACATAGGAACAACCAAACAAACTACAAAGTCATATATTGGATACACATTTCATTGTTTATGGAATCGTACAAGTTCGCCACTAACATTCAACCCAACGTTGAGTCTATTGACAACAAACATTCAAACCAACGCGAATTACAACGTGTTCGACCTAACCAATCAGTTGAGTTGCGAACGCATCAACATAAGCATACGAACATAGTGACGAGCGGCATGCAGTTTGACTCAATCTGTTGATCAAATTCAACTATAATTGTTGCCCATTTAACGCAGTTGCTTTGTTGGATAAGCTGAACGTTGGTTTCACACGAACTTAAAATCGGTTGGTGGTATACACTTCAAAAGACCAACGACAAACGGTCAACCAAACGCTCACCAAACCAAACATTCATTACAACGTGTTCCAACTAACGCAGCTCATACCAGAACATACACATCGAACATAGCAAAACGACGACGCAGCTGACTAGTTTGTGTCGTCGCAACTAACGTACAGCAGACATCTCTCGCTCGATCAGACCACAACCAAATAAGCAGCGCAGCCAGCTTATGTCTGCATTGGCAAATGCATTTAGTTGGATCGCGCGTCATAGTGAATTGAGTCATCGTCGAGAATAAAACCACGCAACAGGAATACACATACATACATACATACATAATTTATGGAAGTGGAATAAGGAAACAAAAGTTTAATAATTTAAATAGAAATCAATGAAGAACAACAAGCTACAATAAAATCAACACGAAAATTAGCAAATTTGTAAACGAACCTGTCAAGTGAGAAGAAGAATTCGGTCAAAATATTGGCCATAGTGTGAAAACCTGATTTGTTGTCAAAAGGGGTAACGATACAATAGTGAGGACAAATAGAAAGGAAAAGCAAGACGGTAAGGGCGAATTGAATTGCAAAGCAAAAGTTGTGCGAATTGATATTACAGAGTTCAATAAGTCCTGATTTAAGCAGAAAAAATTTAATTGCCGCAATTTTATGATTTTCTTTTAAACTATCCCTTTGCATTGACTTTGATTCTAAGTAAGCAATTCTGATTTTCATTGCTAAAAGAAATAAAACAAAATAAAGTAAATGTGGATAATACATTTGCGAAAATATTTGCGGAAATCAACTTATTGTAATCTTCAGTTATAAGGAACATTGGGATAACTCGGTGACAATTACGAACAATATTGTTTTGTACACAAGCAAATTTGGTGAAATATTGGAAATTGTATGGAAACTTAATTTATGCTATACTATATATAAAGAATTCTAAATAAAGAGTTCTATATGAGAAGAATTCCTATCAAGTGTGCCGGTAATCACGTAAACATTTTTTTTTCTCCAAATCTCAGCGGACAATTTATTTGGCTTTAATATTCGTAACCTAAAGTGTAATTTTATGATCCTTTTATACACGGCTATACATACTGAAAATATACTAAAAGTTATTCGACTTGGTGCAAAATTTATTAATTTTAACCGAATTCAACCAAATTTTCAAAGAGAATCGATTTGAGGTCCGATATAACAATTTCGCGGATCAAGAGTTGATATATATCCAGTTTATCCATTGTTTGGTTTCTTCCGTGGTGCATGTGTCGATTAGCTGTTTACTTTTTTGGATAATCTTCGCCGTTTGGTCAGCGCCACAAACAGAAACGAAAACCCGGGTTTCTTTTATATATTTATTTGTCATCTAGTTTCGAACATAATGGCTTTGATCATCTACTTTCCCGATAAAGTTTTTAAGAATCTACTTTGACAAATTAGGAAAAACACGAACCTACAGTCAGTCAAAAGCTGGCAGCAATTACGAATTTTACATTGGATAATAGAATAACCAAAAGTTGAAAAATATATACTCCTTACCAAAGAATAGCACGACAGTTGGAAAATTACACTCACCCATACAATTTGAATTCCAACTGCTAATACATGAAAGTAAGGAATTTCCCTAACCTTTAAATTAACAGTGGCGTACATAACAGTGTGGAAATAAGCTCACTCTTATTTGGCTCTTATTGAAACTACAACGATAAATTGAAACCACAACGATAAATTGAAACTACAACGATAAAAACTACGACAATAATTATTTATTTGAACATTCGCCCAACCCAATCATAATTTTACACCAGCAAAAACTATCAATTCAAAATCACGTACTCCCAAGATCAAAAGGAAAACCATTACAAAATTTAACACTGGCGTTCACAAAGTGTTTTAAATAAGCTTACACTTATTTAACACATCAATTAAAATTGTACAACACTCACACTCATAAATAATTTCACATTTCTCAATTTCATTTAATTCATTTATCTCACTTATTTTCAATTTATTCCATACAGTTTGTAGGAAAGATCAACAACTTACGGTAGTGTAAATCCGAAGTTGAAAAAACGAAACAAATCTCAAACTTGCAAATTGGGAAAAATTATCTCAACCCTTTTGAAATTTTGCTTAAGTTGGTCTTTCGTACAAACAGCTCAAATAATAACCCAAAAACTTCTCTCCCTACAGCTATTAAAGCACAAAGGTCATCGACGAACTGTAGGTGGCTTTTGTTTAATTTATGGGACAAAGTTATTGGCGAACTGTTGATAACTTTGTATAAACTTTTCTCTGCCATTGGTCAAAGACGAATTGTATTTGACCTTTGTAACACTTTTATTTCGCAAGTCTCCTTTGTGAGAATATTTCTCGTTTATACACACGTCAAGAAACTTTAACTCACTTTCCAATTAAAGAACAATTTTGTTCACTATAAATCGCATTCATTCTTGAAATTTTAATTTATTTTTTTTTTCTCTCAAACGCTGTCGAGCTTCTCGCGTTTAACAATCATCCTCAAAGTTTCTCGTCTTTGTGTTGTTCCTACGTTAAACTAGGACACAATTTCGACCAATTTGTTTCCCTAACAACTCTTCTACATATTTGACTCAATCAAAATGGCTCAATCTTCCAGTTCCAATATGGAGACATCCGAGCATGGACATAGTGAAACTGCCTTTTATGGGGGTAGATTTTACTTTGACTGCGATAACCTCATTATGTTCTGCTCTAACTTTGAACAGCTCGGAGTTGAAGACCAAACGGAGACGTTATTGGAAGTTCGGCTTGAAGAACTGGAAAGAGAGCGGAAGAAAGTGGTTTCTTCATACGAAAATTTAATGTTGAATCCGGATCTAGCCAATTCCAAAGAGGTTAAGGATCAGGCTAGATTAAAATTTAGTGTCTGCTCAGATACATATTTGACGACACGAGCGCATATTATTGATCTCACAAGGATCTCAAGAGGCACGACAAATTTCAATGATACGGCCAGGTTTAGTTCCACTGCCCAAATGCCACAAAATCTCATGAGCACATCACATAATTACAACATGGATGACGCTGTTTGCATTAAAGTGCCACCATGTGATACTGAAATATTCAGAGGTGGTTATGAAGAATGGCCGTCATTCCGGGATATGTTTACTGCGGTCTATATTAACCATCCCAAGCTCACTCGTGCTCAAAAATTGTATCATCTGCGAAATAAAACAAAAGATGATGCAGGTCAAATAGTTAAAAGATACACCCTTTGTGATGAGAACTTTGACCTTGCTTGGGATGCACTTAAATCCAGATACGAGAATAAACGCGTTCTGGTAGATAAACAGTTACGAATTTTATTCAATATTCCTTCTGCCACTGTTGAAACTAGCGAAACTCTTCAACAAATTCAAGCAACTGTAAACGATTGCCTCTGTACATTGAAGACATTAAGTGTAAAAGTTGATGAGTGGGATCCAATCCTGATTTATTTAATTTCGACAAAACTACCCGATACAACTCTTGCACTATGGGAACAGTCCCTTAAATCCCACCGCGAACTGCCGAATTGGTCTCAAATGAACGAATTCTTAGTTAATAGATATGAAGTAGTGGAACGTATCTCAAGCATTCAGAATATCAGAGGTCAACATGATCCGTGTCCCATTAGCTTAATCAAAGCTCAGACTTACGCGTCAATGGAAAATTTAAAGGCATTGTGTACGATTTGCAACACAGATCACAATATTCGCGTTTGCCCTGTATTTAGAAGATTCTCCGTGCAAGAAAGAATCGATTTAGTGTACAAAAACAAAATTTGTAACAATTGCCTCTCTCACGGTCACATTAAAGCCAACTGTAAGAGCAAAAACACGTGCATACATTGCCACAAAAAGCATCATTCGCTTTTACATCTAAATTCTCAAGGAAGCTCACCGAATTCTAAGGTGGAGCAAAGAATTGAAAATGACCAACCTCAAACTAGTTCAAACTCTAGAACAAATGCATATTCAAACCCAAACTACAATAATAGTCAACCTAAATCGGATCAAGTTCAAGCCACTTTTTCGACAAGTAGCGAGACGATTCTCCTACGAACAGCTTTAATAAATATAGAACACCAAGGCGAATTATTCACCGTTAGAGCGTTGATTGACCCAGGGTCTCAACGAACATTTGTATCGGAAAAAATTAGAAAACTCTTGCAATTACCCACACGCAGTGCCCGCTTCGATATTATTGGGATAGGTGGTCATACTCAAAAATCTAATAAAGAATGCGATATCGACATATTTTCAACCAGATATGGTATACGATTCTCCATAACCGCCATAGTTCTTCCAAAATTAACAAAACGACTGCCCGCTATGTCATTTAGAATTCCAAACCCTCATGAATTCCAAGACATAGACCTAGCAGATCCAGAATTTAACAAATCGGCAAAAATAGATATTATATTAGGCAACGATTCAGAGCGTTTTATAAATATTGAGGGTATAAAAAAAAATATTTCCGGCACAACTTCCGCGTACAACACAATATTTGGATGGGTACTCAGTGGTCCCATAGCATCTGAGCAAATCCATTCATTCACCACAAACGTTGTGGCTTCTGAAGATTCTCAGATTAGTGTTTTACTGCGAAAATTCTGGGAGCAAGAGGAGATCCCAGTTTTCGATCCCACTTCGGAAGAAGATAAGTATTGTGAGGAATTTTATACCAGAACAACAACACGGTGCTCAGATGGTCGATATGTTGTAAGATTGCCGTTTCGCAAAGAATACCCCGATTCACTTTTTTTAGGCTCCACCAGATTTATAGCATTGGGACAATTTGCCCGGATGGAGAAAAATTTGACAAAAAATTCTGATTTACAGGACACATACAATTCCGTCCTTAACGAATATGTTGCTCTGAATCACATGGAAGAATCTGACTCCATCGAAATAACTGACGGTGGTAAATTCAAATCTTTCTATCTTCCACATCACGCAGTTGTGCGACCTGACCATAAGACGACTAAAGTAAGGGTTGTGTTCAACGCCTCTCGCAAATCAAAATCTGGGTTTTCTCTAAATGACGTGTTATACACAGGCCCAACGTTGCAAACAGATTTAGTATCTACTATTTTGAATTGGAGGTTGTACAAATTCGTATTTAGCGGTGATATTCAAAAAATGTATCGCCAAATATGGGTACACCCAGACGATAGATGCTTTCAGCGGATTTTACACCAACCCGAGTCCAAAGGGCCAATTAAAGATTACCAGTTGAAAACTGTCACTTTTGGGGTAAATTGCGCGCCATTTCTGGCAATCCGCACACTGTTACAATTGGCAGCAGATGTCGAATCCGAACACCCAAGGTCGTCGTCCATTTTGAAAAATGAAACTTACGTTGACGACATACTCTCAGGTGGCTTCTCTATTTCTGAAACGCGTGAAGCTCAGTTGGAACTTATCGCCACCCTTAAGTCAGCGGGATTTCTACTGAAAAAGATAACGGCTAACGATCCCCAACTGTTGAATCATTTGCCACCTGAAGATTTGTACGATTCAGAATTTATGCGCTTCCCTGACACCAGCTCGACGAAAACATTAGGTATCAAGTGGAATGCGTTAGCTGATACCTTCATGTATCACTTCCCTATAGCTCCTCCAGATACTATGACAAAAAGGAAAGTCCTCTCCGTTGTCGCCCAGTTATTCGATCCAGCTGGTTGGATAACACCCATAACTATAAAAGCGAAAATATTCATTCAGCAACTTTGGCTCGAAGGCACTACGTGGGATGAAATTCTAAACCCAGAATCCCTTGCAAAATGGGAAATCATTTTCGCTGAATTACCAAACATTGAGCAAATCACCATTCCCAGGTGGATTCAGTACACTCCATCGGACATTGTGCAAATTTATGGTTTCGCGGATGCTTCTAAATCAGCGTACTGTGCGTGTGTTTACATATCATGCCAGTCCTCCAATCACGTAAAATACTGCAACTTACTAGTAGCCAAAAGTAAAGTAGCCCCCCTTAACACAGTTAGCCTACCCAGACTCGAACTCAACGGTGCTGTACTGCTCGCAAAGCTTGTAAAGTACGTAACATCAACCATGAAGTTCCAGGTGACTGATACCATTTTGTGGACAGATTCGTCCATCGTACTTGGATGACTATCTAAACCTCCCAGCTCTTGGGAAACTTATGTCGCCAATCGTACGGCACAAATTCACTCTCTTATTCCTCACGCAAAGTGGAAACATGTTGCAACTCATGACAATCCAGCTGATCTCGGTACTCGTGGCTGCCAACCTCAGGATCTCGTTAATAATCCTATGTGGTGGAATGGACCCAAGTGGCTCACCAATCCCCAATCAACATGGCCCGTTTCTACTCCCTTGTCGCCTCCAGAGCCAGCTCTAAAGGTTCATACGATTTATGTCACTACGAGGCAGGATGATATCTTGGACAGATTCTCTTCATATGCAAGAGCCTTGAGAGTACTATCTTATGTTTACAGATTTTTTCATCGCACTCATTCCGCACATAGATCGAATACTTCATTCGATAATGTTTCAATATCCCAGAAGGAAATTTCGTTTGTGAAATTACGGGTTATTATACTTGCTCAAAAGGTATACTATGAAGAAGAATACTTAGCTCTTCAAAACTCACAACCAATCTCTGATAAAAGCCCATTGAAACCACTTAACCCAATTTTGGACAACGATAAAGTTCTCCGTGTTAATGGTCGTCTTTCGGACTCATCGCTTCCATACAATGAGCGATTTCCCATTATTCTTCCAGGAAACTCTCGAATTTCCATTCTTTACCTATCGTATTTGCATAATTTCCTTGTTCATGCGGAATGTAACCAAATGTGTCGAATGGTTCAATCGGAGTTCTACATATCCCGCCTTAAATCCCGAGTAAAATCCATCATTCGCAAATGTAAGACTTGTGTTGTATTTAAGCAAAGGCCATGTTCCCAACTGATGGCACCCTTACCACTCGATAGGTGTACACTCGCACCGCCCTTTCATGTCACTGGTATAGACTTTGCCGGACCATTTGAATTGAAAAGCTCTACGCTCCGAAATGCTCCACTAATAAAAGGCTACGTATGCGTATTCGTATGCTTTTCAACGAAGGCCATCCACTTAGAGGTCTGCTCAGACCTATCTTCGGAAAAATTCTTGGCAACATTTTTACGGTTTGTTGGTAGGCGGGGACTCCCCCGTCGGGTATTATCCGATAACGGCCGGAACTTCGTAGGAGCTAGTAGATCCTTATTCAGAGAATTTAATAAATTCTTAAAGTCCGCATCGAGTGAGCTTGCTGAGAAATATGCAACACACGGGTTTGAATGGAATTTCATCCCACCCCATGCTCCACACATGGGCGGTCTATGGGAAGCTGCCGTTAAGAGCTTCAAATTTCATTTTAAGAGAATCTCTTGTTCGCACAAATTCACTTACGAGGAAATCGCAACGATTCTTGCGCGGATAGAGGGAGTTTTGAACTCCCGCCCAATCTCCGCAGTCTCGGAAGACCCAACGGATTTGACAGCCCTAACTCCAGGTCACTTTCTAAGAGGTGCTCCCATTATGGCAATGCCAGAAGTCGATTCTGCTAACTTGTCATCCAGTAATCGCTGGATAAAACTCAAGGCAATGCACCATCAATTCGCAATAAAATGGAAGGAAGAGTATCTCAAATCCCTTCAAAAGCGATACAAATGGAAGAATTCCACGCCAAATGTTAAAATTGGCGACTTAGTTGTGGTAATGGACGATCTTTTACCCCCAAACGAATGGCGTTTAGGACGCATTGAAAATGTCCACAAAGGTTCAGATAATAAGGTTCGCATCGCAGACGTTAGAGTTGCTAGCGGAGTTATAAAACGACCTATAGTAAAGTTATGTTACTTGCCACATCAACAAGAAAATGATACTACTGAATCATAATATCTCATCTCATTTCTTCAGCATACTCATTAGATCAACATTAACCTCTTTCTTTTATTTGTTCGCATGTTTTCCATATAGACCTACAAGACAACATCACCGCGAGCTTACCATTGTCAGGCGGAGAAGTCGTCGCGATTCGGATACATACAAGTGCGAGTTGTGCAACCATTTCCATTCCATCAGGTTCTGCCGAAAATTCTTAAAAATGACCGCCAAAGAAAAGAATTCGACCATACGAAGATACAACTACTGCGTGAATTGCCTTGCCAAGAGCCACACCGCGCGTTATTGTCAGTCGGCGGATACCTGCCGAAAGTGCAAGCGCTACCATCATACCCTATTGCACCCAGAACATCCACGGGTTAGAGGGCCAGCAACGGCTAGGGTAAATAAGAGAAGACAGCCTCAGCGAAAGCACCAGCCCCCAAAGAAGACTCGAGTTATCACGCCCGATCAAACAATCATATCGGAGGCCATTCGCTCATTAGCCACCGTATTGTGCGCCTCTACCTCAGCCAAAACATCCAAATGCTGAATTTGAGCCGGGAGCATGTCTAAACGCCAATCGTTTAGACTTAGTATTAAGTACCCACTGTTAGATATAAGCTAGCGTGTAAGTACAGTACTTCAGTTATTGTGACTGAATTACTAGTTGTAAGTATGCTGAATTACTAGTTGTAAGCTTTATGAGTAAGCAAATGTCGTGCTAAGTGCGCGAAGCCCATTTTAGTTCAGTTGCTTCTCCACCGTACACTTCAACAGTTTATAGTTAAAAACTAAAGTTTGAATTAAACCCCTTAAAATTACTTATATCTAAATCTTAAACCTAAATTTTAACATAAGTCTTTAAAAAACCTACATGAATATTGGTTTTAAATACACGGAATATTATAACGTTTTTAAACCCGCACCGTGTTGTTATTCCTCGCAACCAACTTATCATCAGCGACATCTCTAACGAAGGTAATATTCTTTCATTGGTGCTCTCTCTCTCATTTAAACCCTAAGGCTAATTCTTCTCTGTAACTTTCTTCCTCTTTAACACGCAATCGTCACATACGAGCTCTCTGCGGAGAAGTCATATAAATCCCTAAAAGTTACATTTCCATACAGTCCACTCATCTACCCTTAAGATAAGCCGTGCAAGCTTGTTCACTTATATTCTTGTCCTTGTTCTTTAACTGATTTTGCAGGCTGGTAAGTTTATGCCGGCATAGAACTGAAATGGAAACGGTAACTTCAAGTGCCGCTTAAAACGGCATTTACACCAAAGAAGATTAACGCATTTTCAGGATTATCAACGTTTCTTCTTATGGAGTTTGACATTTATAATCCCGAATCTTTGTTGGTGTGTTTAATGGCGCTTATACTGGATTTGCACTGGGATCTATTTTCTTGATTTTAACACTTTTGTTGATTTTAAGCACAAATCAAGAAAACTTGCTTGATTTCCCATACGTTTTGACAGTAGACAAATCGGGTATTTTTTCTGATTTGTCTGTGAGTCAGGAAAAAAATGCTTGATTTGCTTTATGCAACGCTCTTTTTTCTCACACTACGCACGAATAGTACGTTTGTTTACAACCATTTTAATCAAGGCGCATTGATGTGGTGGTACTACTGGGATAGCCGAGTTATTTACTTTTGTAATTTCTGAAGTATTTCTTGTTTCTCAAGCATATTTTTTATACTTTTTTGTTTTCTTTTATTTTCGGAATTCGGAGCATTTGTGATGAATTTTATTGTGGAAAAGTACCAGACACATATAAATGCTTATTGTTGTAGGCTTAGTGTGTTTGTTGTCGTAGTAACACTAGCTCGTCAATACGCCTTGACTTTCAATCAAATCAGGAAAAGTTCCAATGCGAACACTTCGGATTTTGTTAGGACATTTGATACGAAATCGGGAAAATATTTTGCAGTGCGAATGAGCTATTAGCTCTTCATACAAAATAAGTGATAATCCATGGTAGAATTATCTATTAGGTAGTCGCATTAGCAATTCCGAGGTTAAGCTGTACAAATTAACTGAATAATGAAAACACTATGTACACAAAATGTGTAAAATGTAATAAGATTATCTTACTTGATAGAAAGTCTATGCTATTATATTGCATTTTGATTGAAATTCTTTGAGTTTTATTAACAAGCAAAAAGAAACAAAATCGAAAATATGAAAAAAACACAAATCAGCTGGGCTGATGCGTTTACCCGATTGATAATTTTACCATGTGATAATCTAAACAAGCGGTGTAACCAAAGCACGCCTAATATACACATATGCAAGAATAACTATAAACCATGCGTTATAGCAAGACGATTATATATATTACAATAAATAATCGCTAGTTCAGTGTTTTGTTTATTAACTAGCAAGCGATAATCGCTAGCTTGTAATGACAACATGACTAATGAACACAACGCCTCAGGGTTGAAAGGCATCGTGTAAACATCGAAGTTATCTAAAAGAACCTTTTTTTTTTGTGTGGCATCACTTTTTTGCTACCGGCAAATGTAACAGCTGTTGTTTATTTTTGAATCAAGAGAATTTTGGCCTCGAAAAATGATTGTAAATTTTAATATTGGACTGTTGGGACATGTCGACTCCGGCAAAACATCCTTGGCCAAAGTTCTGAGTACGACAGCTAGTACTGCTTGCTTTGATAAAAATCCACAATCAAAAGAGAGGGGAATTACATTGGACTTGGGGTTTAGTGCGTTGACCGTAGAACCACCGGAACAACTTAAACATGAAAATCCAGAAATTGATCAATTGCAGTTAACGCTGGTTGACTGTCCAGGTCATGCCAGTTTAATTCGCACCATAATCGGAGGTTAGTTAGATAATATTTATTTCCGCAATTATCCCAAACATCTGAAACTACTGAAATGCAGGTGCACAGATTATTGACATGATGCTGTTGATTATTGATGCCCAAAAAGGTTTACAAACTCAAACAGCTGAATGTATTGTAATTGGTGAATTATTGGAGAGGAAACTTTTAGCCGTAATCAATAAGATTGATCTCTTGGATTCAAAATCGAGAGAAGCGTCCTTGAAGAAACTGGATGTTAAACTACGCAGAACACTGGCAAATACCCGATTTGGTGATGACTTTCCAATATATCACGTATCAGCTCATAATGGCGATGGAATCACAGACTTATTAACTGGCATTAAGAGCAGTACATTCTTGCCCTTGCGGCATTTAGAGCGGCCGTTCTTGATGTATGTGGATCATTGTTTTTCAATTAAAGGACAAGGTAAGAACTTGTAATGTCTGATGTTTCGTAGGTATGAGTATATTCTAAAAATCTGAGTAGCACATTATTCACATTTTACTATATTTCACTTCATCAGTCATTATTTGATTTTTTTGATTGCCTACATATATTACATTAAGGCTACATTTTAATATTTGTATATAGGAACTATTTGTACTGGCACAATAGTACAAGGCTGCGTGCGTGTGAATGACTCTATAGAAATTCCCACAATAAAGGAACAACGAAAGGTAAAATCTATGCAAATGTTTCGGAGACCTGTTCAAACAGCCGCCATGGGCGATCGTGTAGGCATATGTGTGACACAATTCAGTGCTAAAATACTGGAGAGAGGTGTTGTCTGCCAGGTGGGCTATATGCGGTTAATATATGCCGCTGTGATCCAGTTACATCATATACAGTACTACAAGTTTGCTATAAAATCCAAAACGAAATTCCACATAAGTATAGGACATGAAACTGTAATGGCTCAAATAACACTCTTCAAGACACATCCAGGACAGGGGCTGACATTTAATCACGAACTGGAGTATGAATATGTTGATGAGCTTGATTTGGAAAGTGCAAAAATATATAATAATGACATATTTTGTCTGATAGAATTTGAGACACCAGTTTTTGCCACTGACAGTTCTATTTTAATTGCTTCAAAATTAGATTTGGACATACACACAAACTGTTGCCGTTTAGCCTTCTGGGGTAGAATACAATGGCACACGATTAACCCTAACTATATGAAGGAACAGCTTATTTTATGGAAAGTCTACAAAAACAAAGAGAAGCGTGGAACGGTACAAAGACTAGTCAATGATAGGGAGATTATCGTCCAAAATCTCTTCAAAAAAGAGTCAAATCGACAAATATACGTGGGAAAGCAAATACACCTTTCAACGGGTGAAAGTGGAAGAATTGAGAGCACCTTTGGTCAAACATCAAAGGTTAAGATAACATTTCCACAAAGTCTTAACGAGGAGACTTTAAAGACACTGGGAAAGGGACGCGTCAGCGATATAGAGGTTGTACTTAAATTTAAAAAGTATGTTTTCAATAAAGTTCTTGGCATTAAAGAGTAAAACAAACATTCTGATGTTTTTAATGAAGTGTTTGGTAATGGAATTTAAAAAAAATTATTTTGAAAAGTTGAGAGAGGTATCTAATGTATTTGTTTCCAGTCCATTTTTATGATATTTTTTGTTTATTTTTACTTATATTAGTGGTCTTCATGTAAATGCGAAAACTCGAAATCCTCGAAAACTTGCAGCAACAAATGTCAAAACAAAATAAAAAAAAAAATTCTCATACAAAACGACTTGCACAAATTTCCAACGTTTAGCTTTCGATGTTTGCTCAGCAAAATTGACTAAACTTTTTTTTTTACATTTGTGCAAGTCGTTTTGTATGAGACAAATTTTTGTTTTGACGTTTGCTGTGCAAGCTTTCGCGTTTTCGAGGCTCTTTTGCGGTTACATGAATACCTTCTCTACTTATATTATAAACTAGCTGCTTTAACCATATTTCACTACAAAATTTTGATATTTATAAAAAGTATATTATAAATTACAAAGGTGCAGTAGGTTCATACTCTAAAAAGCCAGTTTACATTATTTATAAAGACAGCTACGTTTAGTGTTCCAGAGAGTTGTAAGGTACATACATTCTGATGGCTGTCATCAACAGATTTCCAATTATGTTGAAGATTTCTAAAACTAATACTGCTTTGTTCATTTTGGACATACAGGAATTTATATATCTAGAGTAAAAATTTCTCTCAGCAAATTTATGACGTTTGGCTTGGTGTGATATGAACGTTGGATGTTGAAAAGAATTGCTTTAATAATAGCAGATAGAATCAATGGTTCAAAACAACACACAAGAAAACAACAACATTTCGTTTTGTGTGTTAAAATTATTGTGTTACATACAACACAAATGTATACTAACAATAATTGATAACAAAAAATTTCCAAATACGTTTAAATTTCACAGTTGTCAACCAAACCGGCATGAACAATTTAAGTCAACAGTTCTTATAACTCTGGTGTAAGCCGAACAGCTCTTACACCGAACTCCCCACGAAGAGTGGGAAGCGAAACGTCACATGAGAAGAATGGCAGCTCAAAGAGGTCAAGGTTCCTTAAAGAGGTCAAAGTTCATACTGACTTTCAAAATGAGTTTATCACCAAAAGGTATTTGTAGGTTATGGGTAGGGGAATAATTTATAATAATGTGTTGCTGTTCCCTATATCGGTTGTAATTTTTGAGATAATTGATGTCAAATTATGGGTGTTTTTTACAAAATTTTGCCGAGAAAATTGAGGTACTATACTCTAGACAGTGACAGAATTATTTGATAATATTTCCCTTTATGGTTACAATCTATTAAATGATTATGTGTATGTTATCAGAATGCCATCTTTCGAATGATACCAAATTTGGAACTATGCAATATTCGATTGAAGACCAATTTCATTTTATATACACGTTGCACGATTTTTGCTCCACAAATCTGTATTTTTATCTTTAGTACGCTCAATAAGGTGAGTTTTTCGATGTATTTGCATGAAATTTCCATACAAATGTATATTCTTATTTTGTTTATATTTTCCTAAAAAATGAAAGGTCCACAATCCATAGTTTGTGAGTTTCGAAGTTTTCGAGGTTAACCGAAAAACTGTTATTTCAAGATAATTCTCGAAATTGTAATTACTAATGATTTATGTCATTCCAATGTACTTTAGACATAATATATTTATCGTTTACCGGCAGCATCACGTCATCTTTATGTATGGTTATAAAAAAATACGTTTTAGCCAATAACTTCTTTGTTGTTGGTGAAAATGTTACTTTAAAATTGTACACCACTGTAATTAAAGCTGTAATATAGTAATAAGACTTTATAATGTTGATTTTAAAATTATAAACATACACAAAAATTAAAATTGGTATGTACTAGGGTATCCATTCGATTAATCGATTAATCGTGCTTTAAAATTAACCGAATATTTTAATAATTACATTTTACGATTAACGATTAACTCGAACAAATCATAGCCATTAATCGATTAATAAAATATAAGTACGTGTTTATGACGAGCAGTCCGTCTTGAAACACTCCTACAATGTGGCAACTCAAATGACAACGATTTGCGAACAAATTTCATAACTTTACACACATTTTGAACAGATTTGATAGTTTGTTGGGAGAAAGCGTTCCACAGTGCTTTGGCTCATAGACATACATAAAAAAATTGTCTCAAAATTGGTTCATTAAATTGGGTGTAATAGTCTGATGAAATTTCAAGACCCACTCGTCACTTTGTATGGGGGGTATCAAAATACCTGGTCCGATTCTGCTCAAACTATATACAATAAGGATAATAGTCAGAAAATTACGTTTTGCAATTTTTTTTTAAAATTAATGAATCCAATGGGGTGTTATAGTGTGATATAGTTTCAGAGCGACCCTACCCTTTGTATCGGAGAACTTTGAGATTTTTTTTAATTTTGGCTTGGTACCAAAAGTCACTAATTTTCATGTTGCTGCAACTACGATTTGTGAATTGAACCTACATATATTTTATACTTCGGCCGTCGGTGGTGCAATGGGTAATGTGCGCGCCTCTTGAACTTGAGATCTTGGGTTCGATCCCTGCTCTGACCACCTTCAAATTTCTTTCGGCGGCGGTCACCTCGCATAGTGACGGCGACACTATCGAGTATATAGCCATGAAAAAGCTTCTCAAAATACCGTTTGGAATCGGTGTAAAACTGTAGGTCCCAATCAGTGACTGAAAACTGGAAAGCGCATAGCTCAGTGATTGTGAGAAGTTCTCCCCGGTCCGTTCATGGGATGTAATGGGAAACCATTTTTGTTTTATATTTCATACTTCACAATGAAGTTGCTTTTGTTACGTTTTGTTTTGTTTTAATTAATGTGCCTAGTACAATGTTTGAACACTGTTTTCTTTTTTTGTTTTATTTTATTCGAAAAATCGAATAATTTGATTTCGTTTTGTTCGGTTGTCAGATTAAAATTTACGATTAACAGATTGTTCAAAAAACCCGATTAAATGGGTGCTCTAGTATGTGTGGCCGTCGGTGGTGCAATGGGTAATGTGCGCGCCTCTTGAACTTGAGATCTTGGGTTCGATCCCTGCTCTGACCACCTTCAAATTTCTTTCGGCGGCGGTCACCTCGCATAGTGACGGCGACACTATCGAGTATATAGCCATGAAAAAGCTTCTCAAAATACTGTTTGGAATCGGTGTAAAACTGTAGGTCCCAATCAGTGACTGAAAACTGGAAAGCGCATAGCTCAGTGATTGTGAGAAGTTCTCCCCGGTCCGTTCATGGGATGTAATGGGAAACCATTTTTGTTTTATATTTCATACTTCACAATGAAGTTGCTTTTGTTACGTTTTGTATTGTTTTAATTAATGTGCCTAGTACAATGTTTGAACACTGTTTTCTTTTTTTGTTTTATTTTATTCGAAAAATCGAATAATTTGATTTCGTTTTGTTCGGTTGTCAGATTAAAATTTACGATTAACAGATTGTTCAAAAAACCCGATTAAATGGGTGCTCTAGTATGTGTGGCCGTCGGTGGTGCAATGGGTAGTGTGCGCGCCTCTTGTACATGAGATCCTGGGTTCGATCCCTGCTCTGACCACCTAAAATTTCTTTCAACGGCTGTCACCTCGCATAGTGACGGCGACACTATCGAGTATTTAGCCATGGAAAGGCTTCTCAAAATACCGTTCGGAACCGGTGTAAAACTGTAGGTCCCAATCAGTGAGTATAAATCTAGAAAGTGCACCGCTTACTGGTTGTGCGAAGCTCTCCCCGATTCCTGCATGGGATGTAATGGGAAACTATTTATTTATACTATGTACGTAAGTATATACTAAATTGATAATGAAATACAGGGTGTCTCAAAAGAAAGTTTACATTTGTTTAGCTGAATGCGTGAACGCATTGAATCTGAGAGGTGCGAAGGTATGCTAGTAGGTAGTCTGGTTCTTGGGAATTCGCGCTGTGCTTGCGAAAGTTTTACAGAAACCGTGATTTTGGCCGATGTCGCGTAGAAGATTCTGCAGTATTCGAGGGTTTCTTCACTTGAATGAAGCGCCAGGCATATTCCTCTTCTTCGAAAATGAATCAAAAAATTTGAAGAGACCGGTTCAACACTGCAAAAGCCACAATATGGGCGGCCAAGGTCATCAAGAACGGCAGAAAACGTGTAAACCAGTCTGTTCGTGAGGATCCGAATATTTCATCACGGAGTCGACCTACCGAGCCTGCCGTCATTGGAAATTTTTCCGTTCGACTAAATGAATGCTGTTTACATTTAGACGATATTATTTTTAAGAAATGTATTCCTAAACACTGTACTTTGATAATAACTACACATGTTTTTAAAGACATGTTATTTTTTATTTTATCGACTCACAAAATCCAATTTTTTTTGACACACCCTGTAAAATATATACATATATACTTTGTAATATACTCGTAGTTTAATTGGCGTAAAGGCCAAATATTTCAAAAGCATTACAAAATATCATGAATAAAAACATTTATGGTACTCACCATGGTAGATTAACTATTAGGTAGTTGCATTACAAATTCCGTGGTTAAACTGTCAAAATTAGCTGAATAATGGAAAACACTATGTACACAAAATGTGAAAAATTTAATGAGCCTGTCTTACTTGATACAAATTCTATGGCTATAGATTGCATTCTAATTGAAAATCTTTCAGTTATATTAACAAACAAGGACATGGGACTGTCGGTGGAGGTGGGATGTTTCTAATAGCCATTCACTTGGAAGTGGCCAGAAATGATTCGTTAATTGGGCAGTCCTTGCAGCTCACTACTTCCACGCAGTATGTCCTGGGCAATGACTTTATCGGAAACCTCCGTTAGCTATCTAAAGTGAGAAGACGTAACGAATGAGCAGCCTGATTGGTTATGCGATCACTGATAAGTCTCAGGCCAACTGCGGATAGAAACCATAAGAAAAAAATCCAGGGTCGACATATTGCATCCTGGGCAGCGTCTGATCCATAATGGGCGGCTGCAATCAAATATCCTGACAGTAGGTAAAATGAAAAAACCCGGTGGTCTGGGTTTGCCTCCCGCCACCGTTCATAATGGCAGTGAATATACAACAACGAAAAAGAAAACATAAACAACCCCCATTTGTTGACGACCCCCGCAAACGTTACAAGGACAACGATTTACGGATATGCACTTGGAATGTAAGAACTGTATATAGATCCGGTGCAAGTATCCAATTGGCAGATGTCCTCGAATGTTATAAGGTTGATATTACCGCTATCCAGGAAATGCGATGCGATGGAAATAGAAACTGCGACATATACTTCAGTTGCCATGAGAAAAAACATGAATTTGGTTGCGGATTTGTAGTTGGCGAAAGACTGCGACATCTAGTCTCTAGTCTCTAAGTTTCGTTTGACCTCAAATGTTACGGATGCATCGGAACTAGTATTTTTGTACCTAATAACTACACCATATCCTGTTGAAGTTCAGAAAATATCAACTTAATTTTAAAAATATCAATAGAGATTTTAAAATTCTATTCGAAATGTGAAATGAAGTAATTGCAATTTAAAAATCCCATTTGAAATTTAAAATGCATCAATTGACATTTGAACAACTGGACAGTGACAGGCGCAAATATGTATACATGCAACCAATGCCAATAGTCTGCCAAAGTCGAGATATCATGTCATATCACTCTTCAACACTAACAAAAATTATGCGACAACAAATTAAACTCATTGTAAGAGACACCAAAATATAATAGTAATATAAATAAATCTGATTGTATCTTACTTACTCGGCAAACCTATGTATGTTTAACCCAAGACATTACTATGAAAAAACAGATAGTATTCTGGTGATGTCATTTCTATAGGGCATATCTTGTTACCGTTATCTTGTACCTTGAAAGATCAATGACCCAAAATACCTCATTCATTTCATGTACATTATTATACTTACTTTAATTTGAAATTTAATAAATTATCAAAATATTTGTCATACTAATCTTAATCTAACTTTAAAATCAATTTAATAGAGCGCACATGATTCTAGTCACTCAGGGCTATTTGAATATTTTATAATTTCATTTGTAAAATATATTTTAATAAATAAATGTTTCAAAATTTTAGACAAAAAAAAAACTTCGGTTGGTGATAAGTGTGAACACACAGTGCGGTGGCGTAACGAGCACAAACGTCGAAACGATCGTTCGGCGAATGTGCGTTCCAATCCTACCCGCGCCTGGTCTAATTTTTTCCACTAACCAAAAAACTGATCTGTTAGCTTAAAGTGAATTACAACCTTCCAAAGTTATAATAGTTTGGTGACGGTTTAAGAAGGCTACGCCAAAAAACTGTATTCATAATCTTAAAATCCCTCTGATATATTTGTCCAAGGATGCAATTTTTATTGAACGTTTAACCCTTATTTAAAGCTATTTAGCGCGTAAGTAACAAGTCTTTTTTTGATATATCGCGATATGATATCACAAAATAAGTCCTCGTATAAACGTACTAACAAACACTGAGAGACTACATAAACCAGGGTTGTCAATTAATTATGAATTCATTAGTTAAAACACTCTTTATGAATACTTTACTTATGATACCTTCAATAAATCTATATATATTTCTGAAAATATTCAACACAGAGTTGTGAGTAAAGGTAATTGCTATGGTGTTGCGGAGTACATTTTTTGTGAATTAATCGTTAATGGAGTTAAGGTTTTAGTGGGAACTGTTTATTTGTCCTATGGTGATATTGCCACATTAGAGGAACAAATAACTGACATTACTGTTCAGTATTCCAATGTTGCAGTTATGGGTGACTTCAACAATAATCTATTTGATATTGGAAGTCTGAGTTAGTCAGAGGGTTTTGCAGGAGATTAAATTTTTCAATTAGACCTAATATGAAGCCCACTCATTATAACATTGCCCATAATTGTACATCTCTGCTGGATTATTTTTTAGTATCCAATCCTGAATATGTAAAATTGTCGGATCAGTTTTCATGCCCGGGTATGTCACATCATGCTGTGGTGTTTATATCACTTGCATTTTCCACCAATAATGTACGGAAATACTATGAGTACATGGATTATGATGCAGTTAGTCAAGACGCTATTCGGGAAATATTGTCTGAATGTAATTTTGACTACATATATGGCACTATTGATGTTGATGAGCAGTTGAAAATACTATCATGTAACCTTCGGAAAATTAATGCAATTGTTCCGATAAAGAAACGCGAAATAAGGTCCAGACTAGAAGACTGGTTTAACTGCCCAGAAATCCAGTACAATTTGTCTCTCAGAGACTTGGCGTTGCAAGCATACCTTCGCGATAAATCTATGTCAAATTGGAGATCATTTTGCAGGTGTCGAAACAGAGCCAAGAGAGTCATTCGAAAAATTAAAAAACAATTTCATTGTAACTTATTTAAGGACAAAACTACAAAGCAAATTTGGTCCATACTGGATGACAATGGCATAAGTAGCGTTGAGGGGGAAGTAAATAATGTAGACGTTGATGATCTCAGTAGTGCTTTTGCTGCAAATCAAAATCATTGTAGCAGGCAGCCTATAATACCTGAGGATAATTATAATGGATTTTCTTTTAGAGCAGTCAGCTATGAAGAAGTAGTTGAAGCATTCTGTAAAATCAGATCTACAGCAGTGGGGCATGATGAGTTAAAACTTAAGTTTTTGAAAATCGTGTTACCTTTTGTTGGGGGCTACATATTGCATATTGTGAATACAATATTCACCACATCAGTCTTCCCCCTGGAGTGGAAAATTGCGAAAGTTATACCTTTGAAGAAAAGGGGTAATCTGGATTCAATTGACAATTTCAGACCAATTTCAATTATGCCGATACTTTCCAAAATGGTGGAGCATTACAGATAGTTGGTCACTTAGAAAGCCACTCATTCTTGAATGATTGCCACTCAGGGTTTAGATGTAACTTTTAGGCCTGACTGATGCTATCAGAGGAAAGCTTGGTGATGGTGGCTGTAGTGTGCTGTTATCTCTCGACCTGGAAAAGGCTTTTGATAAAATTGATCATGCGTTACTTATTGAGAAGCTTAATTGTTTGTATGACTTTTCTACGACTGGGTGTAAGTTGATGTACTCGTATTTGTTAGACACGAAGCAATATGTAAGCAACAATGGTAAATTGTCGAGTGTTTGTCTAGTTAAAAGTGGTGTACCCCAAGGATCGGTTTTGGGACCTTTACGTTTTATTTTGTTTATGAACGCTCTTTTCAAGTCCATTGTAACCAATAATTGTCTTTGTTTTGCGTTTGCTGATGATATCCAACTTGTGTTTAAAGGCGATTTAGTATTTTTAGATGTTCTTCAAAACTACATTAATTTCTCGACCAGTATTATTACCGATTGGATGACCAATAATGGACTTACGATTAATACTATTTATTTATTTATTTATTCATTCCATCTACTGAGCATTGCTCTTACAGATTACAAAGAAAAAGAACAATCAAAATTAAATAACATTAAATTAATATAAATATAAAAATTAAGTGCAGAACAATATTTACAGGGCGGTTGATTTGAGAATATAATACATCAGATTTAAGTAAAACTTTTCAAAGTGAGGTATCATTATCTATAATTCTGATTACGGCTCGTTTGAATGAAATTCTATTGAGCGTGATATTAAATATGTGTAAACATCTAGTTATTGGTTCATTCATTCCATAGTTAGTTCGATGAAATGGAGTAGCGAACAAATGAGTTCCTCTTAAAGACCGCGTTGGTATGTGAAAGGGTAGGATGGATAGCAATTCGGGCGAATCGATGTTCGAATCCAAAATATACTTTATAAATATTATGCCTTGAAGCTTTCTGCGGTTAGATAGTTCAAGAATTCCAAGAATATTGCAACGACTTTCGTATGGAGGCATGTTTTCCAAAGAGAAGTTCTTTCTAAGAGGAAACCTTGTAAAACGCTTTTGAATTTTCTCAATACGGTTGATTCCTACTTCATAAAACGGACTCCAAATAAAGCTAGCGTACTCTAAGTGAGATCTTACTAAAGACCCAAAAAGAACAGTGATAGCTCTTAAATTTGAAAACATTCTGGTATTCCTTTTTAAAAATCCAAATAGTGAATTGGACTTAGAAACTATGTAATTAATATGATCTTTAAAAGTCAGTGCACTATCAAAATAAATGCCCAGATCTTTTAAGAGGCTCACACGAGAAAACGACTGACCGTTTTCATCAACGTAGAATTTACGAGTATAAGTCATAATGTTACATTTTGAAAAGTTAAAAAACAAATGATTATTGTAGCACCGTACTGTTAGTGCAGAAATATCCTGTTGGAAGTACGCAGTCCTCTATGGAAGTTATGTTTTGAAATATTTTCAAATCATCGGCATATAATAAACAACGACAATATGTAAATATATTTGGGATGTCATTCACAAACAAAAGGAAAAGTAATGGGCCTAAATGGCTACCCTGTGGAATACCCGATTTCACATATATTGGATTAGACTCAGATTTATGAACCTTAACAAACAGAACTCTATCTGAAATATAAGAATGTAGCCAATTCAATAGAGAGGAGTGAAACCCCATTTTGAAGAGTTTTCTTATTAATATTGAATGATTTACTTTATCAAAAGCTTTTTTAAAATCAGTGTAAAGAACATCTACTTGAGCACCACTTTCAATTGAATTAATGCAAAAATTAGTGAATAAGCAAAGATTAGTGGCAGTTGATCTTCCACGAAAAAATCCATGCTGTTGTGTACAAATGTTATTAATAAGAGTTTGAAATAATCTAAGATTTATGATTTTATCCAAAAGTTTGGGAATAACAGATAATTTTACAATTGGTCGGTAGTTCTCGACCATATCCTTTCGCCCAGATTTAAATATAGGCGAAATATATGCAATTTTCCATTCATCCAAAAATTTCCCTTCTGCTAGAGACTGATTAAAAATTGTTGTAAGAACATGTGAAAGAGAACATGCACAATTGGTAAAACAAAGGCAATGTTTTTTGGTAGCATTCAGAATGATGATATTTCAGTTCGTATTTGTGGTCGTTCTATTGATGTTGTGGATAGTATGGAATGTCTTGGTGTTCTGCTTGACAATAAACTTAGGTTTGAGTTACATATAAGTTCTGTGACCATGAAGGTAAATTTTGTGCTTAGAAAATTATGTAGTTGTAATTTATGTCTTCCACTGAATATTAAGAAGCAAGTAGTTCATTCTATTATAATGCCGATTGTTTTATATGGCTTGGAGCTATACAGTGGCACTCTAGGTTACGTGTTAAAAAAATTAACTACACTTTTTCACCGAGTCATTAGATATGTCTACTCATTAAGAAGATATGACCACGTTTCAAATTATGTCACAAATTTTTTAGGTTGTTCATTTTTAAACTTTATAAAGTTTAGAGTTCTGATATATTTTTATAATCCAGTGTTCCTAATTGACTTGTTTAATTTTGGTAGATCAACAAGGAATAGTAGCCCGTATATATAATAAACTTCCTGGACCTCTTAAATCGTTTCAATTTTCGAAAGAGACATACAAGAAGAAGATTTTGGAACATGTCCAAGTAAATGATTTATAAAGTAAAGCATTTAATAAATATTACAAATTTCAATTGTCCTAGTAGTGTTGTATGTTGATTTATGCTCCGTTTTCTACTACTCTAGATATAATAAAGCAATTTCTTAATTACCACAAAGTATTTTTTTTTTTTTTTATTTTATACAGTTCAATAACCGAGCCAATAAGGCCTTATTTGGTTATAAAATTTCTGCAACACATTTCTACTCAAATAAAAATTTAACAAAATTAAAATGAAGTTGATGTATATAAACTAACATGAAATATGCAATAGTAATATAATTAATAAAAACTGATAATAATGATAAACACAGAAATTAATCAAACAAAGAATATAGATATAAGATTGATTATAAAACAATTAATATAGATAATAATTGATAATATTGATAACAGATTCCCTTTCTCAATTAAAAAGTTTAAGTAGTATTAAATAGGAATACCCGTGACATTTAAAGAACAAGTGACAATACGAATTTTCACTTGTTAAGCGCTTGAGTTGTGACATGGAGCATTAGCTTATATTAGCCAAAGTTAATACAACTAAAAGATTATGGCGTGAAGTGTTCTGAAACATGGAAAAAATAATTGGACACATATTAATACACTGAAGTTACAACACTACAATTCATTTGTTTCCATATGCTGGTAAAGTCTTTTTTTAAATGTATCTAACGAATGATTAAAAGTTTTAAGGCTAGACGGAAGTTTGATATAAAATCTTGCTACCCTAACACGAAAAGAGCGTTCCAATTGAGAAGACATTCTAGGAATAATAATTTGTACATTCCTCGTCGACCTTCCAAACTCAAATAATTCCACTAAGAATCAAGGAGTTTCTCTAACAATAATCTTATAAAAATGCAGGAAACTTCTAACTTGCACAAATTCCGAAAATGAACAACCTAGAAAGTCTTTGACATAAGAAGCAATGTGCTGGTGCATTCTTACTGAATATATATACCTTATAACTCTATTAAATAACAAACGCACCTTCTTCAATATATAACCCAAAGTCCCAGAATATACCTCCATACCATATAAAAAAATCGGCATTATAAGTGCATGAACTACTTGTCTTTTGATATTTAGGGGTAGATATAAATTAAAATTGTAGAATTTTCTTAGAATGTAATTTACTTTAGAAGTTATAGAGTTCACATGCAATTCAAATGTGAGCCTACTATCAATAATTATACCAAGACAGTCTAAGCTGTCCACAACATCGATCTTACAGCCATGGATGGAAATATTAACTTGATCACTTTTCAAACCCCCAAATAGCATAGCCTTTGTCTTATTGCTATTAATACTGAGAACATTTTCATTCATCCAGGTAACCAATAAATTGACAGTGAAGTCAATAGTATTCTGTAGAACATCTAAAAAGTCAAAATTGCCCTTAACCCTTCTGCACAAATTGGGTCAAAATGACCCAATTTTGAAGAACAACCGTCGAAAATCATGTCTTAGGATGGCTGCAAGTTTATACAACTTTTTCATATCCTCAGCCAGGGCCTTCTGATGGATTTTAAGTAAAAATAATTTTTTCGCGACTAGCCAATTTTTTTTCATTACATTTTAAATACTTTACCTACGCGTATACAATTTGTGGGTCATTTTGACCACCAATGCTCGCGAATGCCCTATGGGCCTTCTGGGAAAAATTTTTTGGCAAAGATCCAGGAAGCTGTAGTAGCCGACACTCCCAGTTCATCGAAAATCATTCAATTTCAAGATTCTACCTCCTGCTTTTTGGGTAATTGGGAAAAAGACAAAGACGCTTTTGTTTGTCCACATACCAAAAACTCAAACAACCACTCAATCCGTCGCAATACATGCAAAAACAATTTATGCAAACAACATGTTGTGTATAAGTATAAACACCCAGAATTAAACTTCTTGTCTTAAAATAAATATTGAATTTGTATATTTTATGTTCAAATAATAAAAAAAAAATTAATTAACCGTTATACGGATGTGTTTTTCATATTGGGTCAAATTGACCCACAAATTGTTTATGAGGGGTATAATCTGAATTTGTGCAGAAGGGTTAAACACAATTTGCAAATCATCTGCAAAAGTGAGACAGTTACAGCTAATAATACGATCAAACACGTCATTTACATACATAATGAAAAGCAGCGGTCCCAAAACCGAACCCTGGGGTACCCCACTTCTCACTGGACAAATACTTGAAACATTATTATTACAATAAACATATTGTTTCCTACCAAACAAATACGAATACATTAATCTACATGCAGTGGAAATAAACCCAAACAAAAAATGCAATTTCTCCCATGGCCAATACGTTCTCTTACCTTATCTGTCAGACCTATCATCAACGAAGTTAGTTATAATTAGTTTTAAGTTTTATTTTATATATGTTAGCAGAAATTATTGTAGAAATTTTGTAACCACATAAGGCCTCGAGGCTCGATTATGTAAATGAAGAAATAAATAAATAAATATTAATACTTTTGACCTATATACCCTTTATACATATAAGCTTGTCATCGGTCCTACTGAAGGCTTCGGAACAGCTGATAGATGGGCTCTTGCGGGCTAGTAAGCTTACAGAGTGTCACACACCTGGGTGTAATTTTGGACAGAAAGTTTGTTTGTAAACCAGGGCGTTTCTATGGCACAGCTGATGGAAAAGCCACTAGGGAAATAATTTAGAATGAGAGACCAAAGAAGACATACAGATTGTAGACCATGCAGCGAACTAAGTTTAAAAGTGTTTGATTGATACTAATAACAGCTAAATTATGTTTGCATCGATCGAAAATACGCATTCCCTTTATTTCTGTCCGTATTATGCAAACCAAAGAGTAAATTACCAAAGCAACTCGAACTCGATGAAATGGCCTACTACCTCGTCGTCATTACGAGAATACGGAGAGAGGATTAGAAGCTCTTTCCAATTGAATTGTGTGTAAACCCAGCATTTTGGAAAGGGAGAAACATAGTGACGATTGCCATATACAGCTGTGAGAGGGTTACAAGTTGTAAATATAGACTTTCTTCGAGAATTTTTCACTGGATCTATGTCTGGTTCTAGACGTGCAATTGTAATTTCTGCAATTCTTCATGATTCTCTTTTGGAATTGCAATTTGCTTTTACACGCACGCAAATCTGTTTGTGCAATTCTGATTTTTATTATTGCTGCTTCTGACATTCGTATAAATCTGAGACATATGCAGACTATTCGTGTGAAATTTTTACGAACGAGTAAATGAAAAGAAATGTAAAATTATCCTGCAGACGCCATTACTAAAAAATTACGAATGAGAAGAACTGAAAGAATTGCAGAGTTCATGCAATTTTTTTCCTCGTTGCATTCTTCTTACCTCTCTCTCCTAAGAACTCATGAATTGCAACAATTATAATTGCACGACTAGAAACAGACTATACAGCGGTGATGAATACGATAATGCTTTATAGGGTTACGATGTGGTGGGTTTTCTTGAGAAACCAGCCTATTGCGCGTTAGGGAAGTGGCCGGCAGACTGAGGGATATTGGTCCAGCAGTCATTGGGGTCAATGACTGCTCTGACAGTCAGGCGGTAATCAAGTTCCTGATTACCTGGACTCAAGATCTGTCAAAGACTTTTGCATATCTCTTAACGAGATCACCTGGGCCCAGGAACATTCAGGGGAACTGCAGACGGCAAGAGCTCTTACTACTTACCTTACAAGATCCACAGGAACTGGAACGTGTCCCTAGCGACTTGTAAGCATGTCATGCATGAACCTATATGATGATGCAGGAGAGTTGAACGATAGTGGATGGCAAGAGGTCCACGAACCTTGGAACTAGGCAGTTCCAAGGTATCAATGCTGGTTTCAGTTTTAGGGACACTGTCTCATTGGTAGACATGCGGCGAGACTAGAGGTTGGAGCCAATTATATTTTTAGAACCTGTAACGATGAGTAAGAATCCACTGAGCATCTACTCGCACGTGTCCCCTGCCCTAGCCAGCAGACGGAAGTATACTATGGGATCCTACCTATTTACGGACCTGGAAGAATTATCTCAGATAGGCGTAGGCAAGATCTTGAGCTTCTAGGAGCAATGGTTCTTCGTTGGGGCAATGCTTAATATGGTTAGCCCGTGGTAAAACAATCAACTAATAACTATAAGTAAGTGAATCGTTTATCGACATCCACCAACACCTAACCTAACCTTCACTAAAGCTTAAAGCTTTCAATAATCGGAGAATGTTTAAATAAGTGTTTTTTTTTATCAGCTGCTCTAATGATACTACCATTATTCTTGAACCATGCGTAATGCTAAAATGTTTGTCAGTGATGTAGGGTTCTGGCAGCCCCATCTTATCATCTAAAATTTGGATCATGGTAACAGTTTTTGGAAACACAATAATATTTATCATTATAAACTATGTGAGTACTATGTGTGTTTGCGTTGACTAATAAAAATAGAATGTGAAATAATGTTAGGTCAAAGTACAAAAGAAAGGAAAGACTTATAAATATATTGGAGGCAGACTTTTAGGATATCATCTGCAGAATTTTATTTTCGTCTATAATTTCATGACTAATTTGAATTATCAAATTAAAAATAACAATCCGTCAAATATTTACAATTTTTAAACCAGCATTCTATAGCACCTTTGTTGCTATATGTGGAAAGCTGTGATAAAATAGCACACCATATAAGACTGATGTTATAATTTTAAGTCGTTCACAATTCAGGAGTTTTGCAAAAAAAAGTAATTTCGGTTTCAATCAATGAAGATGTCGTATTCGAAACACAATCACAATCAAAATACATAATGAACAAAATATTAAATAATCTCAATATAACGTCACAGCCTGTGTTCAAATAAACCTTTGGACTATTCCCATCAACAAGAGTTGAGAGTCTTCCTCTTGTGGCTAACATAAGCCATTACAATTGTGTAGGGATTTACCCTTAACACATAAGGAACTTTACTCACGTTTATTGGGTCTGATCGATTATTAACTCACCATATAATTATACTAACAAAGTTGTACATAAAACAATATTGAAAAAAAAACAAATGGACAATTATCGAATTTCAATTAAGTTTTAAATTTCGTGAAGATTCGTGTATAAAAGGCATTGAATGAATGAAGAGACTTCAGTTTAGTTCACACTACTCAAGGATAAGCATCATGGATTATGGAAAAAGTGCTGCTGTATTGATTTTACTTGTAGTTGTATGTGCGGCCACTCCCACTTTTAAGAAATCTAAAGGTTCAGGTGTAACTATACATCCTGTCCAACAACAACCTTCATATGTTGCAGTACACCCAGCACCGCCACAACAAGTATATTATGAGGTACGCCCCCAACCAGTAGTGCATCCTCAACCAGTTATAGTGCATCGTCCTCCACCCCCACCGCCACCACCGCGACCGGTTCAAGTACAACCAGTGATAATTAAACCCGTTATTTTAAAACCAGTGATTACACCTGTCATAGTAAAGCCAGTCGTACAGAAACCAGTTGTACATCCTGTAGCAGTCCAGCCAACATATGTTCAGCCTGTTTATGTTAAGAAGAAGAAGCATCATTAAACCCTATGCGAGATTTTATGCAATCATAAATCGTTACGCTTAAGAAAATAATTTAAAAATAAACATTTTGCAGAAAATTATACAAATTTAATTATCAATGAACTATCTACATATAAATATTTATTTTATCAATATTTATCTATTAATTTAGATGTATACAATTTCACGATTTAATAAAGAATATTTATTATAATTAACAATATTTAATATACTTTTATTTATCCAATTTTTGAGCAAACTATGTGTATTAGTATCGTTATTTATACGAATGTTTGATGCACGAGATGTGAAGAGGGGCACAGACATTGTGCGCGCGCAACACAAATCTGGCCGATAGTGGATAGCAGGAGATCCATGAACCTTCAGACTCTAGCCAGGCTCAAGGTACCAATGTTTGTTTCACTTTTAACGGGACACTGTACTGGGTGGTCCAAAAACACTCCCCCCATGGTGTTTTGCTATACCTTTAAAATGATTCACAACTTTTGTTCCATAAAATGCATAATTTTTTTTGGTTGTTTTTCGACTTTTAGGATTTTTTCCATTATTTGATGCCTTTCAAGGGGACGCCAACATTGTTGATGACCGTTTGAACTTTTTTTTACCGCGTTTTCACTCTTGCCGGATATTCTTTTTGAGAGCTTTCTGAATCTGTTGCTTTTCCAATAGACCCGTGACTTTAAAAAAATCCCAATAAAATAACGGTCAAAACTGGAAATCTTGCCGGCCTCTCCATTTTGCTAAAATGGGACATTAGGCGATCCGGAAACGGATCTTTTAAAATGTCCATTGTCGCGCGAGCTGTGTACGCAGATGCACCGTGCTGTTGGAACCCCATGTCCTGTGATCCCAATTCATCAATTTGCGGCATTAAAATCTCATTGATCATGATTCTATAACGCTAACCACTCACAGTAACCGTGTTAACCATTGTGACTTCGATAAACTAGGGTCCGACGACATCTACGGCGTGAATAGCACTCAAGCAAGTCTTTGACTGGATGTAAAGGCTTTTCGTGAATGATGCGTGTATTCTCAGTGCCCCAGAAGCGCAAATTTTGTTTACGTATCCATTCAGATGCAATTGGTCCTTATCGCTCACGATAAATTCCGACCGAGAATTTTGCACTGCGTCGCAGAGCTTCAGGAGAGCGAGAGCGTAGTTTGTACGTACTTGATGGTCTGCGGGCAGTAGCTGAGTGACTGCCTGCACTTTGTAGGGGAACATTTTCAAGTCTTTCACCAAAATGAGCTACAGAGACGAACATGTAATGGCGGTTCCAGTAGCATTTTTTTTCCAGTAGCATTTCCACACTCCAAAATCCACACCCAACTGTCACTCTCTGTGGATGCAGTGGCTTCACGACAGGGACGTTCGGTTTTTCTGATCCCCGATGCGACAATTTTGTTTGTTGACATAGCCACCGAGATGGAAATGCGCCTCGTCAGAAAATATGATATTTTGGTCAATTTCGACTCGGCCCATATTTCCCAACGTTGTTCAAGCGTAAATCAACTAATTTTGGTCCGCGGAGGTACGAGTATGACTGATAGTCAATATTTTGGGTAAAACAGCCTATTAGTGTCAAAATAATATTTAATTTTAAAGATGCCTGTATTTGAACCACCCGTTACTAAGTCTCTTGTGATCATATAGGCGAAAGTATCACCGGGATGGTCGTCAATGGTCTGATTGTCATTATGTCGGCTGCAATTTTGCCAAAGAAGCGATAAGCGAATGGGTCACTCATATGGTCTTACATTATCTAGCCGAGTTTGTATGCTGAAAATCGGTCTCTTTTTGTTGTTTGGATGCAAATATAACGTGTTTGTAGCTTGACGCAAATATAGTATACTTGTGTCCAAACACATTTCATTTGCTATTGAATATTACATGTTCGAGCCACAATGATTAATAGGTTATAATATACTTTTTTGTGACTCAAATGTGGCTTTGTTTGTTGAAACAAACAACAAACAAAAAAGCGGCAGAACTTCAATTCATGAAAACATTGCTGTAAACATATACATTGTTCCTGCAATACGTTGCTGGTAAGGTATTGTGTTACGTAAGAGATTATTGTTTAGCAGAAATGAAACAAGCTTAGGGGTTAGGGTGGGAAACAACAGAGGTCACAGTAATATGTCTGGAATACGAATTTACACAACCATGTGGGTAAGCAGGAGGTGATGATCAAAGGCTTTAATAAACTTAGTATGAATCATGTCAGTCTTCTCCCTGGACACAAATCAAGTAGGTTTATTACCGTCAAGTATCCCTTGTAAAATCTGTGTTGGGGAGGAAATATAGCCGGATAAACATAGTGAGAGCCGGTGTCTGTAACCAATTTCACAATAAGTTTAAGAATCGCATTTATTTTGCCAATAAAAAATTGGTTTCCCATTATATCCCTTGAAGGGATGATGAAGGGAAGGCATCTGATGATGAACTTGTCACGGAGTTCGAAACAAGTCATGCCAGTAAGTGTGTTTCATAGAAAAATAGACAAGAGTCTATTCGCTCGATGACGACGAGGTAGTATTCCATTTCATCGGGTTCGATTGCTTTTGTATTTTACTCTTTGGTTGCACGTAAAACGGACAGAATTAAAAGGGAATACGTATTTTTGTCCTGTTTATGTATTTACGTATTTTGAACATTCACAGTAACAATTTCAACTGTGTTTACCTAAAACTTACAACTTCCACCAGTTCGCTTCCGTTCAGTCAATAAACCGATGAGCGAGTTGACAAATCTTGTATAAATTAATCTATGGCAGTTTCATCATGGAAAGGTCTATCGAAGAAATGTTACACGGACCATCTGAGTTACCCTGAAAAGTTCTATCAGAATACACTGAGGCAAAAAAGTTAGCAAAGCAATTAATTGCTTGTCCTAATGTTCTATTCCATTCATTCGATGTACAGAGATATTGTTCCGCTTCCTATTTTGTTAAGTAGTATTTTGCATAAGTGGCATATTGTACTTGTTTAATTACAATTTTGTATAATAAAATGAAATGAAATTATGGAATTAATTGGTAACATTTTTAAAGTTATGTTTGATTTTATTCTTGAACAGGTAATAGTAATACAGAAATTCAACCTATTTGTCATGTATAAAAACGAAAAATCTGCAATAGTAATTTCAGATTTTTTGTTCCTAACCCGATTTAATTTTAAATGTTTGTATTGTATAATATTTTCCACGAGCTTGACTTGTTTAAAGTTACTTCGATAATTCGGGGGTTTCATCGACTCGCAGAGAGATGTAGACAACTCCCTCCACTTCAAACATTTTTCTTGTTAATCATCACCAAATATTTAAAATATAATATTTAAGTCCAGAGAACACGGCGGTAACGATAGCAACCTAACGTCCCACACTGGGGGATTTCTCACAAAATTGGAAACAATAGTGACAGCCACTTCTATCTAACCTAGGTAGAATTATGTGTACAACCAGACATATTCAAAATGTGAGTGAGGCTGGCTCCTGCGAAGACCGATTAAGATCAGAAATGATATGCGATACATCAGATTGCTGAAAATCAAATGAATTTGATCATTATTCTAATTGATGAACACACGTACACAATCGTGTATTCACGTATTTACAAACTTTTTCAATTTCAGGGAAGTTAATCCAAATATAAATTGCAAGAACGAAATATTCCCCTACTGTGCAACAAGAGTAGGTACAACTGAACGTATACGTCCTGTTTGAAAGGGCATAAAACAGTTAGGTTTCTGATGACACCCACCACAAGTGCATATGGTAAAATCGTCGAAATAAAAATGAACAAAAATTCCAACTTTAATCATCCACAAACGACAACGAAACTGACAACCCAAAGCGCGTAATCATCATTTGTACAAATGCACACTCCACTCCCCGCACCCGGATACACATGTGTGAATATAAATACATACATACAGTTTCTAGATAGATGCCATCCTTAACGAATCAATGAATAGGATATTTGTTCTGTTCCACTCTACGCCGGCTATAGCTGATAGTGTCACCACAATTATTGTAATACCAATAATAATCTATGCTTGAATTATCAAACGAGTTAACTAATGAATTCTATTCACCATGGAATCGTATTGAAATTATTTCGCAATCCCATTGTACTGCGACGAGAATTATATCGTGTGCATAGTTATTTATGTCTTATTACAACGCGAAAATGGCCAATGTCTTTTCAAATTATATGTCAACAGCATCTAAAGACATTAGTATCATCATCGAAAAGGAAGAAACACATTATTATCATCGACAGCACTGCAGTAGTGACAGCGTAGCATCACAGAGACAGTTGACTGTATAAATATTTCATCAATTTTAAGGATCTTATCATAACGTTATCAAGAGCGCATCAGTGAAGAAGACCAAGAAGACTTTCTAAATAAATCCAGTGGATTTATCGTGTGTGCAAATATTTCCAGTTTCAAATTAATTTCAATAAATATTAACAAAATGGTAAGAATATTTCTGTTTATTTAAAGTTCTGTAAAAAGGTAAAGCCCTGAACACATTCTAATCGAAATTCAGTGTTTGGAGATTCCGTTTAACCAAACATATGTTTCTCAGTACTCTAAATCAGCTGTTAATTTATTTGAAATAAGAGACTCTTGCTGTAACGTGTATGCAGTATCAACCAATACCGATATCAAGGGCTCAAATTTAAGACACAAATGATGTTTTGTGTTATTTTCTTAAGAATCATCAATGACATATACAATCTGTTTCTCAATCTCGAACGAAAGCCTTCGTTCGTGTTCTAGACGAAAGAAAGTTGATTTGCGTTCAAAAAAAAAAAAACATAACATGTTTCAAAACTTTTCAGTACAAACTTGGTTTCTCTATTTCGAATGTGCTGTCAGTTGGGAACAAACATAGAGTCAGGAAAACGAAAATTTCGTCTTAGATAAACCCAATTTTGAAATTAGGAAACTCCTCAACCCAGCAGAAGCGGCCATCACGATTAAAGTGACTGTATATTTACTAGAGTTGTATAGATCCGTAGAGAACTTGTTCGCGGAACTTAATCCCTAAATGGAAATAGATGAACCGGTCCCTATTTTATCTTATTATTTCACTGATTTATATCTTTCTGTTTATAATGTTCATAATTTCGTCAGCTTTACAACTCAAGGTCATGAAGGTCTTTTCTTTATTCCGTCCATTAGGCTTTTGATTTAAATTTCGTCATTTTTCCACATTTCTTTTATCTGAACATTTAATTATTTCAATCCAGCTCATGAAGTAAAATACATATATTTTTCTCTTTCGCGTTATTTTCATTTTATGTTTTTTTTTCGTTTCTGTTTCCAAAAGCAGTGATTTAACTAAAAGGAACTGTGATCTAAAAATTAACTGATATCCCTTCTCGCAGCGGAATAAAAAGATCAATATCCCTTAAAGAAATTAAAATGCCCAACACTAATATTTACATCTTATTGCTAGGGCCTAAACAGACTTTTAATTTTGTTTCAACCTGTTAGTAAAATTAGCTATTCATTTCAGCTGAAATCATTGGTTTATACTGTTTGTTTTCTTGTTCTTTCCATCCCCCCATTTGGTAGCTGGAAATATTTCAATTATTTTCAATCTGTTACTGAAGTAAACAAGTCGATTTAGCATTAGTCACATGGTTGTAATTAATATAATTAACCAGTAGTATGAAACAACACGATTCCATCGCCAACAACATCAATAATAGTGACTGTGTCGCCGAATGTTCTACTGGAATGATCACTTTATCAATTGATATTCCATTTCAATCGCATTCTCATTAGCAGTTCGAGCGCTTAGCTCAGATAGATATTACCATGAATTCTTCAAATTCATTCATAATCGCGTCTTAGATATTTAAAGTATTTTATTTGTTTTTGTAACGTTTGTGCAACGTTCTGCTCATCATCTACAAGTATGTAAGTAGATTCAACCGGGCGCAAGTTTCAGGTACCTGCAAAGTGATGTGTTTGTTTGACAGTGTAGTTCGATGTAATAATGCAGTTTGTCATAGCTGTTGTATGTGATGATTACACTGTGCAAGTTTTTGTTTATTAAATTAGAGTTGGGTAGTTCATGAACTGTATAGTTCATTTAGGGTAACCCAACATCATCCTCACAAACATAATGTACATGTTCGATATGACAGTATGTTCGTGATTGATATATCCGGGCACCTTAAATGAACGAGTTCGAGAATTAGTGAACGAGTTCGACACAAGTCTATATTAAATATACATGAGCAGTCTTAACGAGTTTATCCTACATATATTGATCATTTGTTTTTTGACCCATAATGAAGGTTTCATACAAAACTTAATTTCAAAGTTTTTTACTCGGGCAAAAGTAAATTAAATTTCAATTAGTTAACGGAATTTGTCAATGAATGTAGCTGTCTATTTTGGTTATAAAATACACACGTGTACTTTGTTGAATTTAGTGATACCAGGCCACTAAAATGCTAATTTAAATGACAATTTTTAAACACCGGAAATTTTAGTTTTTTACAGGTTTCTATTTTTTTATCGAGTTGTGAGTTTTGGCAAGTGACACATTCATTTACACAAAAATTTAGTTTATGCTAAACTGGGTCATTAACAAATTTTACCCATGGAATAAATACCAAAATTTATTAGTTTATTTTCTGAGTATCGTCGGTTGTATAATGGCAAGTGTGGGTGGTTTTGTATATGAGAACGTGGGTTCGATCCATGGTCTGACCACCTTACATTGCTTTCGACGACGGTCTCCTCGCTTAGTGTAGCCGGCACTATCGAGTGATTAGTCATGGAAAGCTTCACAAAAAACCATTTGGAATCGGTGTAAAATTATAGATCCTAATCAGTGAGTGCAAAACTATTAAGGGCTTATTAAGGACTTATTGTGTGAAGCTCTCCCCAGTACCTTAAGAGAATGTAATGGGAAATTAATTACTATTTATTTTATTGTCTGACTGGACTACTGGTAGCTGATGAGACGGGACACTTTAGTACGTTATACTGGGTTTGTTGTATTTAATTTGGCATATGCGTAACAGTTATCAGTACTATGGGATTGGCGGCATTTTGGCACAAAAGGCCTCTAAAGCTTGATTATATGACATGTTCTTAAAAGTTGTAGCGAATGCAACTTATAGAACGTCAAACTCCGTAAAAACACTTTGGAAAAATCAGCCCTTCAGTTCGCGGGAGTGTCGCAGCACTAACGAATTCTCTAATCCCTTTTAGACAGGGGTACCTCCACCGCAATCTACTTCTAATATAGTTGACTAGCGAATTTAACATGTAGATGTCATAGGAAGTGGTCTATCGCCACTCTCTGCATTACCTTTCAACCGCTGCTGACAGTTAACCAATGCACTTGCTAGTGCCAAGGACCCGATGAATTTGTTAGTCACTACGAACTTTCCACTTCGCCATATCCAAATGACATTCAACTTCGCTAGTGAAGAGAAGTTAGACACTTCTATAATATTTTTTTAAAAATTTGTTTTTTATTTACTTTTAAAACAAAATAATTAAAAATAATAGGATTTACATTTTTAAAGCAAAATTAATTTTACTGTACAATACCGTAAAGTACAGTATATAATAGCACCTGCGCTTTCAAACTTTAACACAAGACTAAATTCCGATGCAAATTTAGGGATAAATTTGATGATGCGCATGAGTAACGGGAAATTTTGTTTTTGTTTGTGTTCAACATCTGAGCGTTAGAATATTAACTCTCTCTTTCTTAAAAAAAAACGTACACTACGTGGTTCGCCACTGCATAACTACATATGTTCTAGAAATGTCACCGATGCATAAAGAGAAATGAAATGACTGGCGAAGAAGGGACTATAACCACTGCATATGTACGAGTATATATTTTCATGGCGTACAAAGTGGTTGCGAATTCTTTTGTCGATAAAGAGTATCGAATTGAGTTGTAAAAAAGGGTCAATAGACACCAGCAGTACTGAAGGGAGCAAACTGTGTAAACCACCGAATTTTGTATGAAATTGTACTTATGCTGATGCAATTCGAGACCTGGGATCCGAAATAAGGTAAATCCCATAAGTCAGCTCATGACTTTTTCTTAGCGACTTGCACAGTGTTACGTATCAATGGGAATTGTACAACGCAGCAGCAGAAATTTCTCTGTGGCTTAATGTTGTTATTTCATTTACGGAATTGCATTTACAGACATTAAGACGCTTTTCAATTTAACCGATTACGACCGGAATGTAAAGGTGTTAATGTGTTGGTAGAAGAAATCGAGAGGATAGATGGAGGAGGAAGGAGTATTTATGCGATTTGTTTTCGTTCTTCCCCATCGAAATGTAAAGGTAACTGTTTGTTGTATTGTTGTGTGATCATCGATCGTATGCATATATTTCCATGTTTATCGATGGTCTCGAGCGTGATCTTTCCAAGGAGGAAAAAAGTTTACGGCACAATACAATAAACGGATGCCAGATGCCGAGGTAGTAGAACTCGAGTATAATAACATAAGGTAGTACATACTTACATACTTATGTATACAAACATATATAGATAGGTAGATATGTAGCAGTTACAAATCCATTTGCGGCGGCGCGAAATGATTGAAATTAAGATAACCAGAGTTAACCATAGCTATTTGCAAACTACAATTCATAAGTTGTAATTAAATTCCATGTTTCGGATTGAAAAATGACTTGAGATAAAATTACAAAATCCCCCATAAAAAATCTATCTTAAACATACAGCCATACATACGTATGTATGTATTTGTGCTGTGTAGATATTAATACATATGTACATAGCAGTGGCAAAATGAAAGTTGTGTCTAAAAATAGTATTAAATCTTTGCAACATTTTCAAACTGACAAACACCTAAGTGCTTGAACGCAAAATCAACGACAAGAGCAACAGCAACCGTTGTTGCAGCTGCTGCTGCTACTGCTACCGCTTATGTTGCCACTAATGCCAACAACATATGTAAGATATCTATTGCTACAGACCGACCGAACGATCGATCGACTGACTGACTGCATAAGTTAATGGCAAATCTGGGTACTGATCGGCTGTAACCACAATTTAAGTATTTAATTGCTCAAAAATGTGGTTTACATTGAGCTCATATTAATGTTGGTTGATCTGTTTTAAAAGACAGTTACAGTTGCAATACCAACGTTTGATTGGAATCCACAAACTACAGATTATTCCACTTAGATGATCGCGTACATGTGAACATTAGCTAGAATGTTCAACTGTAATTGTTTGTTGGGCCCAAGTTCCAATGGGGATTTTCTAATAATTCGTTGATAATTGATAATTTATATACATATGTACAATAAAATGTAGTCACGTTCTCTCTTTTCATGACAAGATATATTCATAATTATATTCATTCATAGCTGTAAATGTGCATAGGGGAATTCCCATGTTGTTATTTTTAGCTGAATTTCAATTATGACTGGAAAAGTTATTTCTACTCTCCATCACTTAGGGTACAGGGTATTATTAACTAAGCTAATAAACATCAATGGCAATTCCGTATCGATATTTGACGAGAAATGACTTTGTATTTAACTTCCATCCTCGAGCCTGAATGGAATTCAATTGGAACTAATTGTTAAAAAAAAATAGGTAAATTCGGCTGCTGCCACCGAATTGCAGTTGCCACAACCGAATTGATGTTGTCACAATTGAATTTAGTCCCCTCAACTGAAATTCGATTGAAGTAACCTCTAAATGGTAGGGCCAACCTCTAATGCTATTGTGACAACCTCTAATTCGGATGTGATGACATCTAATATGGTTGCGGCAACCTCTAAATTCGGTTATGGCTAATTCAGTTATTTTTCTGTGGGTGCACTTGTTTTGAAAAATCGATCTTCGACACTTGCCAGTCCATTACGCAAGATTGCGTTGGAAGGTTGCTAATATCCAGACGATTCATAAAAAAGGTGAAACTAATAACCCCCAAAAACTACCGACCAATGCTCTCGAAGGTGATGAAGGGTACGATTAACTATCATCTGGTGAAATATCTCGAATTCAACAGCCTACTCATGGCTTCCGCAGAAACCGTTCTACAGGTGATTTGATGGCGTTCTTTCCGAACACTTCTGTCACTTGTCATACGGGCCATAAATAAAGGTCCATAAATTCCGTTTAACATAATAAAAAATACCCAAAGATATTCCGAAGATATTTAATTTGGGAATCTAAAAACCATATAATAACAATTTGTACAAATTGTTACTGGATGTTGTCTGTTTACACCTAAAACCTAGTAATGAGAGAGCAAGTGGGAGATTAGTTTGACAGATCGATGATAGAGAACTTTCTGGAGAATTTTTGCCAGGAAGAATCTGTAAGTTCGAACATATGTTTGAACACATACATATATACTCGTACATACACTCCGGTTCGTTCACTTATTTAAAGGCACTACAAATTCCATATTCAGCAGCCTGTATCTTTTGCAATTTGTAACCGATTGCAGAATTTTATATTATAACCCATTAATAAGTGTGTCTCAAACATGTAATATTGAATAGCAACAAAATTTGTTTGCACACAAGTATACTATAATTGCTACAAGCTACAAACACGTTATATTTGTATGCAAACACTAAAAACAGGCCAGATTTTGCAGCTTGGCAGTATGATTTTTCCTAACCTTATATGTTAAAGAATTCATTTTTTGTGTGAATCATAAGCCATGAGCGTCTGTTTGAGTTTACATTGTATAATGTAAAAGCATATGACTGTAATTACTTCTTATACATTTTCATTGAATTGTTGACAAGTTTCTGCATAACTGAAATTAATGTTAGATTTTCCGAGAATTGATTAATATATAAATTCACTTTATGAACTTGTACATTAAAAATGTAATGACTGATAAGTTTTTTTGAGTGTAAATTTATCTCCCTGCATTACACCTTAAAAAATAATAAATATTTTAAATAAACAATGTTTAAAAAGTCACAAAGAAAATCTACTTATTCCTGTGGGTGTTTGTAATGTGCGAGTAGTACACATAGAGTAAATACACTTGGAGGTGTCATCTGTCTCATCAGACATTTCATTTCACACTCTTCGTGGTGAGGTCGGTTCCATAGAGAGATATTCGACGTAAATTGAGTTCACCAGATGGAATTACAATAACTGTTGACGTATATTTGCCGCGATGTTTTGGTGGAGAACTGTGAAATTCAAACGTATTTTGGACGTTTTTGTTATCTTTTATTGTTAGTATACATTTGTGTTGTATTTAACACAAAAATTTTAACACACACACACGTAATACCGTTGTTGTTTTCTTGTTGGTTGCTTTGAACTAATGCCTCTATCTGTTATTATTAAATCAATACTTTTCAACGTGCAACGTTCATACAAACATATGCAACAAAACCTAATGTGGTATATTTACTGAGAGAATTCGTCACTCTAGGTGTATTTACTCGATGGTAGTGCATGTGTAAGTTATGTGTCCATAAAGTTACTTACACTTTTACTGCCCTCGTATGACTTACTCACGTTACGCATAATTGAAATATATTTTTCAATTGTATCTCATGATTTGACATGTATGCGTGTGGGTATATGTACATATGTACGTATGCTAGTGTATGAAGTCGGCTGAGTGCACTACTATGTATGTGTGTGTTTCATGTAATACTACGAGAACTTAAGAAGAGTATAAAGAGCAAATTCTTTTGGCGATACAGACCTGACTCCATCGTACGTAAATACGCATAGGAAGTCGTAGGGGTTCTCATAGAATTTAAACTGATATTTATAAAATTACCGGAACCGAACATGCCCGAAAAGTGTAGTGATATTGTTGCCCAATATCATTCATTATCTGTAATTTGGAATTTCAAAAGAGAAATGACAATATTTGTATGTAAGTGGGTGGGGGAGCTTGCGGTCTTTACATGTGACTAATGAATGAATGGGGCTTTATACTACAATACCAGCGGCACATAATTACGTTAGGTGTTTATGTATGGGTGTGTTTGAAAATATAGCTACACTCTATATTTCTGGCTTTCGCTCTCTCTCTCTTTCTCTCGGTATTATGGTAATTCCACATTATGTATTTTAAAGTAGGTTCAGCATGTTAGTTTTTGGGGGTTATGAAGGGGATCGCTCATGGTTGACCATAAAATGTCGATGCTCTCTTTCTCTGAACATTACACTGAGTAATCCGTAGAGCAGTAGTTCTCAATTTGTGGATTCCTGCCTCCCTGAGTTGAAGTTTCACCAAATTATGCTTTATTGCCGGGAGTAAAAATGTGGCGATTATATTTTTCATAGAGAAATGATTTCACTCAGTAAATTTACGAAGTTTGGTGTGCTGCATATGGACCAGATAGAGTCAATGGCTCAAACCAACCAACAAGAAAACAGTAACGGCATTGCGGTTTGTGCGTTGAAATTTTTGTGTAAATACACCACAAACATGTACATATTACCAAAAAAAGATGACAAAAAAGTCCACAATACATTTAAATTTCTCAGTTTTTCACCAAAACGATATGAAAAATTTAAATCAACAATTTTTGTAATTCCACCTCTATCGCACCGACAAGTGTTAAACCATAGTGTAATACTTAAGAGTTTTCATTACTCTCTTCGATGCATCTTCATGACGACGAGGTAGTAGACCATTTCATAGAGTTTTATTTGCTGCTGTATTTTACCAATTTTACACTTTCGTTGGACATAAAACGGACAGAAATCAAATTGAATGCGCATTTTCGTTCAATGCAAACAACATAAAACATAATTTAGCTGTGGTTAGTATTAATAAACACTATTTAAAATTATTTCCTGCCTTTGCTCTCTCATTCTCCATCGTCGGCCTAGTACCTTTTCGATCAGCTGTGCCATAGAATCTCCCTGGTTAAAATCGCCCTTAATGACACAAATGCTTATTAGCTCACAGAACAATAGATAAGAATCGCCCTTCCTCTCTTTACGTTCTCTCGATGACGAAGAGGTAGTAGGTCAGTTCATCACGTTCGAGTTGCTGTTGTATGTTACTCTTTGGTTGGACATAATACGGACAGAAATAAAAGGGAATATGTATTTTCGTTCGATGCAACCAGCATAAAATATAATTTATCTGTCAGTAGTATCAATCAAACACAATTTAAACTTAGTTTGCTGCACGGTTTGTTTTTGGTTGTTCATCGCTCTCTCAGTCTAGTCTATCCCACTGTTTTCTATCAATTTCCTGCTTCATAGTCGATCAGCTGAATCATGGATACCTCCTGATTAGCTACAACCTGTCTTCAGCTTAAATCTAAGTGCAAAATCAGAGCCATTCAAACTTTTGTGAAAGGCCAAGATTAAGTTACAAGTCGCAATGGAGCCGTAAGACAAACGTTGGTGAGAACCCCTGCTGTAGAGTATTGTAGCCGTCCGTACTCGTACGTGCATATGATGATGATGACCATAATGACGGGTAACTGTGTTTCTAGTAAACTGTCGCTGTGGTCGGACCTCGACGGCGTCACAAAAATAATAAGAGATTTAGTTTTTTGTTGAAATTACAACAGTTTATTTCTGTAATATTTTAGTGGAAATGCATTGTTAGTGAAGATGATTTGATTAAAAGGCTAAAAAGTTTCGCAGTATTTAATTCCATTTACCTTAAGCTGTGTAAAATCTATGTTAATTCGCTAAGGTTGTCATTGTAACTAGTAAATCGTATATTAAATTAATTACAATTGTTGTGATTATGTGATGCATTTCTATTTCGAGAAGATCTATTTAAAACACAATTAAACAAACGTGAAACGCCGCAGAAAAGTGAGAGTGAAAGCAATAAAATTGTGCAAATATGTAGTAAATTTTCTTTAAATTGTAATCAACGATTTCAGCAAGAAATAAAAAGGAAATATATATGTAAAGTATATACACATATGTAAATATGTATGTATGTATGTATGTATATATAAACATGTATCAATTGGTGTGTGAAAACAGCTGAAATCAGCAGTTGATTGAGCGACAAAATTATTACGAATTACGTTAAATGTTCATCATTCGCATTGGGCCTAACTTCTCTGCCTGGCACAGAGTGTTACCCATTTCTGTTTCTCTTCACTAAACCTACGACACACGCATATTTTACTTAGTCGCGAGAACGAACGAAGAATGATCGAAAGAGCGACGGGGGACGCGGTGTCGGTACAGTAATAACGGTGACGTTGGCGGGTTGATGTTCAAAAACTTCTCCTCTGACATGATGAGAATAACAATGTGAAGACTATGTGCCACAGTGCATCATCAATTGCCCCAGCTCTGTTTGATGTTGCTTCTGTTGTTGTTGATGTTTTATACTATTGTGCAAATGTTGTTGTTCTATAAGGCGTACTAGATGTCGTCTTGCCTGTATCGAATACATAAGGATTTAACAAAGATACACACAAAATGGAGATTAATATATCAATTTGCCCCAAGTTTTGCTCTTGCCTCAGAAGAGAGTAATGTGATAAAGTGCACTTTCAATAACAGTGATGACAACTTCATTCAAGTACATACGAGTGTAGTTCTACTCGCCGCAAGTACATACGTGTCTAAATAAATACATACGATATCAGCCTGTGTATACAAGAGATTGTGCGTGCTATCACAAAAATCAAAAAATCTAATCTGTAGTTATCACCTGCAGGAAAGGGGGATATTACGAGCTGTGGGGATTTACACGGAATATTTAAGGTAAGAATGCCTGTTTATTTTGAAATGTAGAAGACGTATACGTTCATACTCTTAAAATTGAAGTCTGTCGTCCCAGTGAACAAACTCTTCCGAATACGGTCAAAGTGATGCCGAGTTTAGTCAGAAATGACAAAAATATCTGGCGAATTCGCCAGGTCTTGCAGAGTTTTGTTTTTAGCAAAACGAAGATAACATATTTTTCCAACCGGCACGATATTTTGCCTCTTATCTTCCAGTTGGTAACACCAAGCTTTCCCAAGGACTCGTCCACCTGGTCTTTCCATCGGAGTGTTGGTCCTTCGTAATGATTCATCCCTATCCATTCTACTAACATGGCCTTGCTAGCGTAATCGAGTATTTTGATTCGCTGAACTTCATCGATGTCGGAGTACAATTCTGGTTCCTACGACATCAAATACTCGCCGTTGTTTATTACAGGTCCATATATTAGGTCTGTCTGCGTACTTTTCCAGTAAAAAATTTCCAGTAACTATGTTTGAGAGAGTAAGATAGATTGTACTCTCCCACTAAATAATCATAACACAAATGACATCCAGTAAAAACTTGCAAGAAATAAGAACTTTTGTATTACATATTCTTTCTATAATTATTTCATATTCTTTCTATAATTATTTCCATATTCATATTCTTTCTATAATTATTTCCTAATTTTGATTGTTTACACAAAACATATGCTTTAAAATATATGTTCGAACTCGCAAATTTGTACTGGCAAACATTTTTCCAGTAAATACTTGTAAGTTGTTTCGCTTAAATAGACGGTGGACCTCTCTCCTTAAACAACTCTGTAGCAACTCGCGTTGCAACTGGCTGACGCATTCCCATACGTGCAGGGTTTTTTTTCACCAGTTGCCATGCGACACTCTTAATAGTTCCATGGTTTGTCTTTTTTGCTGCGCTTCTCCGTCGTCGGGTAATTGAGTAAGTTCATTTGAGATAGTTATTGAGTGAGTCTCTGGTAAAATTTAAGGGAATAATTCTGCACATTCTTTGGGTGAAAAAAGTTCAGACAATGTGCGGAACAATCGCCGAAGTGACGGAAGACGTTTAAGGCGTTACTGTATAAGTCGTGAATCAGTCACTTTTGCAATTTTTGTACTTTATAAAACATCAAAGTTATTTTGAGATTATCTGCGTTGAGTTACGTTATTTAATGAGTAGTTGATAAAACGCAGCCCAAAAGTTTTCCATCACTTCAGCTGCCAAATTCCTCCTCGCTTTACCCGGTGGCTACACGAGCAAGAAATTGTAAGCAATTCACAATACACTCACATTTTTTACTAACCCACTCACATTTTGCTCATTGAAAGCTAGCTGGTAGAGGATTTTGAATACCAGCTAGTTGGCAATGGTCGCTGCAGAGAAAGTCAAAACACAACAAAAGCGGTAGCGGTAGCGCATTTTGATAGCGTATTGCGACCGATAATACATGAATAATTGAAATACCGCGCTGTGTAGTAGAGGGTATTATTTGTGTTTTTTCAGTTATTAGTGTTTTGTTCTCTTCTTTTTCATTTTCTTCTATCAAATGATCAATTTCTTTCAAAATTATCATAGACAGAGCTAATTTTTGTTACTTCTGTGACGACGCCATATAGAGAAATGAATTTGCTACAATTTCTTGTAGACAGCCTACGTCACAGCTGCCAATTCAACGTAATTCTGACAGCTAGTATGTGTGAAATTCATTGAGCAATATCTTGCTCGTGTAGCCGCAGGGTTAGTTGAAGAAATTACAAATTGAAAGAAAAATGTCTAACGTGGATGGAAAATGGAACTATTTTGCATTTCATTGCTTAAGTTCGTGTTAGACTATTAGTGCAAATGGAACGATTCGCGGAGAGAGGAATGGGAATCGTTCTATCATTCTTCTTGCGATTTACACTATCAGTTTTGGAGAATGCAAAAACATTTGTTTTCAAAGTGGCAAACAAAATACAACAGTTATGAAATAAAAATAGAATACATAAGACAGCAAATTGTGAACAAAGACTAAACATTTGTAAAAATTTACAAAATAAAAGCTATTATTGCCGTTTTTTTTTGTTTTTGTTTGTTTCATTCGACACTGCAACCCAAAATAACCTAAGTTTTTTACACGCTTTATGGGTATTTCCTTGAATATTGGTAGTATTTGCAATATTATAAACAATAGCTTTCATAAAATCTCTTGATCTACTGAAATAGAGATCACTAATTAATCTATTAATCCATTTTTATTTTGTGCAGTTCACTCAAGAGACATTTTCTTATCTATAACTTTTTATTTTAGTTGGCAACTCGATAAACCACAAACGTTAGTGACAGCTAAACGAAGTATAAACAACCATTTTTTGAAATTGGCGTTTGCGTTTACGTTCACTTTCGGGTCTTTAGAATACTACCCTTAGACGGCTAATTGTTAAAATATTAGAGATTTTTCCGATGTCCGACACGTCGGAAATAATTGTTCACTGTATTTGGTTGTATAGCTTACAATCGAATTTAAACTTTCTAACGACGGGGTTTCCCATTGTAGTTGGGGTATACTCAGTGGTCGCCAGGGGTTCGTTATATATCATTTATTATTGAGAGAATGAGTAGAACGCTACCAATTTTCTCTATATAGATAAATTTTGTTTCAAACGTATAATTATTAATATTCAATGATTAAAATAAGTCTTAGCGTATAGCGGCAAGATGGCGATGGGATTCTACAGGCGTTGGCGGCTGGCAGATGATGACGAATCGGGTTGAGTGTTACCCGGCGGTGCAGATCGTTCACCGAAACGGCGCTGACTCGTGGGTGAGTGACTTACCGTATGTGAGATTGACGTGTCGTCGATGGGTCGTTGCAGTTGTCGTGGTGGATGGTTCGCGGCAGATGTGAGGACTAAAGTGCCCCTTAGATAGCAAGGCTTTACAGGGCGTTAGGGAAACTTTTGTACGCTGGAGTTTGGCAAACAGGTAAGAAGCGTCCATCTAAACTACGGCAAGGAACTTGTGGTTGAAAGCGGGTACAAATGTTGGGACCAAGGTCAAGACCCTACAGGCAGGGAACCTCTGGCTGCAACCAGGGGAAACAAAAGACAACACGGGAACAGGCGGGTACCAAGTTCAAGACCCACAGGTAGGGAATCTCTGGCTTGAACCAGCGGAACAGAATACAACACGAGAACAGGCATGTACCAAGTTCAAGATCCCACAGGCAAGGAATCTCTGGCTTGAACCAGAGGTACAAAAGACAACACAGGAACAGGCAGGTATAAAGTCCAAGACCCCACAGGTAGGGAACTTCTGGCTTGAACTAGCGGGAGTGCTAGGCAACAAAATCGAGATCCTACAGCAGGAAATCTCAAGCTTGCACCAGGGGAACAAAGACAGTACGGGAACAGCCGGGTACCAAGTTCAAGATCCCACAGGCAGGGAATCTCTGGCTTGAACCAGCGGAACAAAAGACAACACGGGAACAGACGGGTACCAAGTTAGAGATTCCACAGGTAGGGAATCTCTGGCTTGAACCAGCGAGAGGACGACTAGCTAAGAATTACCACACTATCTACGTTTGCACTAGGGTGTCTAATACACAACTACATCTATGTTGGCTCTTCAACGTCTGCAGACCGAATCGCCGCGAGTATTAAGTTAATCCGCCTTGTATACACTCCGCGCTATTAACTGATGTTAGTCGTCACAGCTGTGATTCTCAGGTTTACTATCAGCTGATGGTCAGCTGTCAAGAACTTCGTGTGGTGGCTATTGCCCTCCAGATGGCGTTGGTGCACTAACGTTCCGGTTGAATTTAAAAGATGGTGCGATTTTTTGGTCAACAGATGGTGAGTATACACTGTGGTGGAAGCGAGCGGGCTACTTCCGCCATCACAACTTTAAGTAGCCTCGAGTCATGATATATTTAATCATGAAATAGAAGTCTGAACCAACAAATTTTGTGTGTAACGAAATTTATATTTAAACAAAATGAAGCAGAATGGTAGGAATGTGTCCCATATATCTGATTGTAATAAGGGTATGGATAACATAGGTTGTCAGTTGTGAAGACGTTGTTTAACTTATAAATTGCATGCTTTAGATTCCTATCACCTTAGAAACCCAAACGTAACATTATAATGAATACCAAAATTCGATGGAAATATCTGTCTTTAAAGAGTATAATGTTTGTCATTGTAAGGAGGTGTAATAGCCACGTCACGTCCGCTTGGCTAACTGTCATTATGACAAAAACTACTTCCTTCGCAATTTATGCTGTACATTCATGGTGGAGATTATAGACAACATTGGCGCAGTCCGAACTTAGCTCTTGTTTCCTGAATTTCGATTCAATTTTATATATTTTGTTCAAAATGATTTCACTTTAGTTTTATATTTCTAAATGGCTGTTATTATCGTTTCGAAATTTTGGTTTGGCCCCTATTAAGGTTATTTACATTGAGGCTTTTTCGACTGCGGTATTTATCTTTTTTGTTGTTCTAGTATTTTTTTGGTTTTTGTTGTTTTTATAGCTAAATAAAGAACACACATTCCACAGACATACAGTGCATACATATGTATGTATGTACGAATGTATAGAAATATTTTCATTGTGGGAATTGTTACAAGGTCATTGTTTTTGAGTTTTTGTTTCTTCGATTAGTACAAAATTACAATAATTCTCTCGCTACCGTTAATAAATGTAACAAACAAAAGATCTTCTAGCAACAGCTTCTCAATGAAGCAGATCCGTAATTCCTCATGCTCATGTGAAATGTTATCAATCATCGTTTATTTGTTTGCTTTTGTCTTGCGTCCAAGATTTGGAAAGATCTGTAACAACTTCAGACGAAATGCGAGTACCTGGGTGGGTTGATGGGAGGTGGTTTCAATGAACCTAAGTACTAGTGTCATGATCAAACATAAACTACAACACCTTACGCACGACGTGACTCTGTACATTCATGTGTTGGTGTGTGTATGTATGTAGTTTTACGTTACTTTAGTAAGTGTTAAGTACTCGTAATTTCCGTTTCCGATTCTAAACCGTCACCTATTAAATATTCGTACATATGTATATACATATGCCTGTATGTACATGCATTATACATGTGTGTAAGAGGCAACGCTTCGTTGTTTGTTCGTTTGTGCTCACAAAAATTCTCTTCCAACATGGAAACGCATGGGAACAAGTGTTAGCTACATTCATACATACTTGTATTGTATGCGTAATCACACAGATCCACTCTACAAACATACGTGTGAATGCGTGTACACACACACCGACGTACAAAAGTGAATGTGCGATAAATTCATTCATTTATACCCTACAAGCATTTCAATTGTACAGCTGTACAAATGTTTGAGATTTGTAGTATTTGATATTTCAAAAAGATGATCTTTATGTAAAATCAGTAATCAAACCAATTAAATTTAAGGGGACCCCACACTTGAGACAATAGAGCGTCATTTTAATATTAATTTTTAAAATTGACTAAATTTTATGACAACATTAACACATAGCGACTAGAGCTGAACGTTCAAAATTTGGAGAATTGTGTATTTCCAAAAGGTCAGCTGTTTTACTTAAATTTCAACTTTGAGCTCGAGGCGCCATATGTTAGATAACGTTACCAGATTTACTCCAATTTTTCACCCGCTACTATAAAGCAATGACAGTGTAACAATTGTACCATGTTTCATAAAATTCCACCGGAAAATGAATGGGTTTCTGTAAGCTGATTATTGAAAATACATATATTCCTGGAATTTTAATTTTGAACTCTATGCACCACCTCTTAACGTTGTCCAATTTTCCCAAAATTTTCAGCATTACATTTTAACGTGTGTGTATTTCATTATTCCGGCCTTAAATTTTCACAAAACATAATTTCCCATTCAAAAAGATTGCCACACTATGAGTCAAGGTTGTTGAAATTTAACTGTTTACTGGCGAGTTTCACACTCGTCATGTGAAAGCTCAGTTTAAAAGCTCACAGAAGATTTTCATATTAAATAACCTTTAAATGACAAACATCGCGCATTTAAATTCTATTTAAATAGAGAATGGTTAACTATGAAACTGAGCCTAAATGTATCAATTCTAAAAAATGTCTCAAAATTTATTTAAAAAACTCAAATTACGGCGATAAACTTTTCGATTAATTTCAAAATTTGACTTACAAAAATTACTAAAGAACAACAACCCCCCTGTTCGTTTGGCAACCCAATTTATACATGCAGCCACAGAGGGAGTAATTTGCAGTATTATTGTCATATATTCACTTTTGCACGACACTGTACACTGTATGATGTACAATTTACATCGTTTTTGCTGTAAATGGATAATGATTATTTAAACAATTTACAGCACAGACATTCTGTAGACTCGATGACGACAAAAACAAAATAAAATATTCGTATGTGTATGCAAGTATGAACGCAAGTACAGTAGGTGATCACATCAGTAGGTACAAATAAATAAGTGTCCTTTTAAATACATTCAATATTAAAAAAGATATTATTTCTTTTATTGCACTGTGCTACAGTGAAAATAAAACTTGAAAAACTGCCGAGTATGTTTTATAGATCTTGTTGAGTTCATACATCACAAATCACTCTTAAACATTTCAGAAACATCCTCAACATTTCGAGTTATTTTGAAAAAACTGTTTCCGGGATGGTTCGAGTACTAATGAATGTGTAACTTAGTTTTTCAATTCCGCCTGAGACACCTAAAAACATAGTTTTTTAACACTTCTTCTGTAGACGAAAGTCCTGTCCTCGCAGTTTATCTTTGATGTGCGGCAACAAGAAGAAGTCATTGGGTGCCAAATCTGGACCGAACTGAGGATGACATCTTATTTAGTTGTATTGAGTGCACAAAAAGTCAGTTGTTTAAACCGATATGTGAGAGCTCGCATTGTCGTGGTGGAGAATTATCCTTCTATGGCGGTTGCCTTCGAAACACTTCTGGCAAACAAACGCTGGCATACCATTTAGAATTGACCGTTCTACGTTCCACTAATAGCACTGTCGCCACATGAAATACAGACGACCATTTGCTTCGAAGTAATTCGAGCGCCAACAACTTTTGTTGGATTTGGTTCATCATGAAACAGCTATGTATATAGTCGATTGCTGTTTAGTTTCAGGTTTAAATTATGTGGGATTTAACGAGAATAAATCCTTTTCACGGTAGAACTAATGACTAAGGTTGCCTCAATCTCACAGTACGTCACATGACGATCAATATAATTTTTTGCACAGCGTCAACAAATTTTGTCATTTATATCTAGACGGACATTTTTGTTACACAGTGTTACCACTTATGTCTGATTTACCTAGCAAGTATTTCATGAATATATATCTGATTTACCTTATAAATTGTATTTCATAGTTACAGCCTTATCGCACTCCATTTTATTTTTAACGCATGTTTGTTAAAATAACCGAAATGTTAAAATTCTTGTCCCAAACAATGGTTTTCGTACGAAATATCTTTGGCATAGCAACCCTGTAATTGATTTTTCTTACGGAATTTTCGCAAAGTGCTGAGCGAAGTTCTTTGTTCACGATATTTTAGTTATTTTGTATACACGTACTTATGGGATGTGACCACCGGTGGTGCAGTAGTGAGTATGTGCGGCTCTTGTACATGAGAAGGGGGTTCGATCCCTGCTCTGACCACTTTACATTACTTTCAACGATGGTCACCTCGCTTAGTAATGGCGACACTAGCGAGTACCTAGCCATCACTAAGCGAGGTAACATAACGTTTTGCCATTTGAGCGCAGTTTGTGTTGTTTCCCGTTTCCTTAAAGTTATGTGTCAGCTAAAGTCCTGTAATCAGTTCATGCGAAATTTGCATTCCCGTAAGAAGTATGTAGGGTTTCCCATTACATCCCACGAAGAGATTGGCGAGAGCTTCTCACAAACAGAGAGCTGTGTGCATTTTAGTTTTACACTCACTGATTGGGACCTACATTTGTACACCTGTTCCGAACGAGTTTTTGAGAAGCATTTTCATGGATAATTACTCGATCAATATCTCTAAAACAAAAAAATTGTTTCCAATTTACAAAACTTGAAAAAGTAAAAACTTGTATTTTTTTGTGCGCATTAAGGTATCAACACACTTGAATATACAGGGTGTCTGGTAGAAGATTCATATTTTCAAACTTAAATAAAAAATATAATAATTGACACAAAGTTTTATTAAGAGCATTGAACGATAGAATGGAAATGCGGATTTTATTTTTTAAAGAGTATGTCATCCAGATGTCTTCCGTCGAGTTGAACACACTGTTCAAAACGGACCCTTGTGTTCTGCGCCACACGCTGCAGTAAACTTGGTTCAATTGAGCTGATTTCTCCACGAATATTTTCCTTCAAAGCCACAAGAGGTTGGGGATTGTCATTATAAACCCTCTCTTTGACGTAGTAGTCCCATAAAAAAAATTCATGGGAGTTAGATCGGGCGACCTCGGTGGCCATGGGATGTATGTCCCCAAAGCGACTGATCATCGATCGGCAAATTCATCGAAGCTCTGGCTGAGAGTGCAGACGCCTCATCTTGTTGAAACCACATGTGTGAAGAGTACGATGGATGAGCTCGCAGGTTTGGCTAAAAGAATTCCTTAATCATGCGTCGATTATTTTCACCGTTGACATTCGTCGCCTGGCCTTGAGAATTTTCGAAAAAAAAATGGTCCAATCATCTCATGCGTGGATAAGGCACATCAAACAGTTGCCCTGGGGCAATGCAATGGTTTTTGATGTTTCAATCGAGGGTTGCGGGTTTTTGGAGAGCAGTAACGGCAGTTTTGCTTGTTGACGTGGCCGTTTAAGTGAAAATGAAATCCAAAAAATGGGATTTACAGTGCGAAAACGCTCCAACATCGTTTCACAAATTTTTTTTACGTAAATCAAAGTCACTTTCTTTCAGTTCTTGAACGATTTGAATTTTAAAAATCCTAGTGAGGCTGCTCTTTTCCGTATTGAAAGTCGCGGATTTTCACGTAAACTGCTTTCAACCAGTTCAATGTTTTCGGGAGTCCTTGAAGATCGACTGGCCCCTGGCCGTGGCACATTCATAGCCGAAGCAGTTGCGCGGAATCTCTGCACCCACGAACGAATTAAATTTACACACGGTCCATCACTTATTCGCCGAATACCGAACTTTGAACAAAATTGTCGACGAGTAATTACGTAAGAATCATTACTCTTAACAAATGTCTCCACAGCGAACAAACGATGCTCACTCGACCAATGCGACATCGTGACTGGCAAATCCGCACAATCGATAATTCCTACGGCGCCACCCTCCCTTCGCACCGTTTATTACTTTTTGAAATAATCGTATTTAAAAATATAAATTTGTCACCAGACACCCGTATTTCGACAAAGCGTCGATGGCAGAAAATGGAAGCCCAACATGATAGCGACTAATATTTGATGCGCCTTTTCATCTGCAACGTTTTAAATAAAATACGCACAATGCAACTATGAATTAAGTTGTCTGTAACATTACAAATATACATACGTCATATAAGAGTACAATTTGATTTGAGGTATAATATTGAGAACTGCCGATTTCAGAAAAATTAATTGATCTGTAATAAAATACAGAATGTCGTATTATATCGGGTGATTCATCGTGAGGTTTGATTTATAATGTAAAATAAAACCCATAAATTTGAAAGTGAACTTAAAATATTTATTATCGGTTAAAATAACAATATATGGCATTTTCTGTTTCAAAATGATATCATGTAAAAGTTGGCCACGACTACGTCGGAGAAGGTCGTATATTGGGGAGGTCCAATTTTCGGCGACTCGTTCGAACATAGCGACTGGAATCTCGCGAATAACACGAGTAGTGTTGGCTTCCAAAGCGTCAATCGTAGCTGGCTTATTCCTGAAGACCTCAGACTTTACATATTCTCAGAGAAAAATAGTCGAAAGGTGTGATATCGCACGATCTAGGCGGCCAATTTACCGTTGCAAAACGTGAAATTAAGTGCTCACCAAAATGATTTCTCAACAAGTCCATTGTTTCACGCGCTGTATGGCTCGTGGCGCCGTCTTGTTGTCACCGAGACCATGCGCTTGAGTTTCAGGAAGCACATAGTCCGTTAACATGGTGCGATAGTGGTTACCATTGACGGTAACATTCTGATTTGCCTCATTTTTGAAGAAATATGGACCAACGATTCTACCAGCCCATAAACCACGCCATAAAGTTGTTTTATGTATCTGGGTCTCAAATAAACTGGGACTCAAATTTGCGAATGGTATTGACAATAGTGGTTTCAGTAGGTCGATTATGCGCACCGTAAGTTCCTCGAATGGCACGAAAAATATTCCTCACAGGACGCGGATTTTCGTAATACAGCTGAACAATTTGGAGATGCTTAATTTCCTTTAAGGCTGTAAGAGATCATGTTTTCTCCGGTTAGTGAAAAAAATGTAAATGCCGCGGGTGGGATTCGAACTCACATTCGCTGGACGATCGTTTCGATGTTTGTGAAGCATCATCTTCAGCAGCGTCTAGCCCGTTAAGCCACTGCGGTGTGTATTTACACAAGTCACTAACCGAAGACATTTATTGATTGTGTGCAGAGTGATTGTTGTCGCTACTTACACATTGCTTTCCTACTTACACGCACTGATGCAGAAGTTTTTGAAAGTTCTATTTATAGAACGAACTATTCTAATTGTAGTTGTCTCGTTCTGTTTTGGTTTGGCCCTACCATATGTTTCAAATTTAGTTGTTTTAGATCCTCGTTATCTTTAAAGTTTAATTTCCTTTAAGGCTGTAAGAGATCATGTTTTCTCCGGTTAGTGAAAAAAATGCTGTTGTGGTGTGAGTCTTTCCATGATGACTTGCCAAATGATACTGAACAAAAATGACAAAGCAGTTTGATATGAGTTACGCGTGATCTGTCAAAAAAGGCCTATTGAAAATCAAACCTCACGATGAATCACCCGATATTTCCCAAGATGATTGCAGAAATATTCCGATGTGAAAATCCAGGGTCTCAATACCTAATGGGTCTCCACCATTTCTGGGTGTCAACGAAAAAACGCACTGCGCCGGTGTGTCTGCACCTTTATAAATAATTACGTCAAAATATTTAAAAAAATAAACATACAATTTTTTCATTAATTTTAGGCTAACAGATCATGTTTTTCCCGGTCAGTGAAGAAAATGTAAATGCCGCGGGTGGGATTCGAACTCACATTCGCTGAACGGTCTTTTGGATGTTTTGTGAAGCATCATCTTCAGTAGCGTCTAGCCCGTTAAGCAACCGCAGTGTGTTTGGTTTCTTTGAAATCGAAAATAAGAAATGTAGTCAACTGTGGGTTATTTCTAAAATATGCCCCATTGCCCGATTTGCTGTATTATTATCTCATTATTTATACCCCAAATTCTTAACTACAATCGGTTTTTTACTCAACTCAAAAATGTTGATTTGATCAAAGTTATTGAATTTTTGCTGATGGAAATCGATTCTTAACCACTGTGCGACGGTGGAATTTCTTCAGTAATGTTAAAATATAGGTTGGGAAAGTATTAATCTTATAACCTCCAGGGGCAATATCTTACAACACATAACTATTCTTGTAATTTTTGGGATTGTAAGGTGAATTAAAAAATATTATTTAAATTAAATTTTTATTAATTTTGTCAAGTAAATAATAAATAATTTCCCCATAATCACAATTGCGATTGTAGTTGTGCTTTAAAATTGCTTTGTATTAGTGCTTTAAGATCGCTTTAGCTCACAAAGTGTTACCGAAATATATAAAGAATCGTTTTTGGGACGGTTTACATCAATATCTAATGAATCTATCCAATGAGTCTGTATAATATATAATAAATACGAGTAATACAATCAATTTATTAGTATATCAATAAAATTGAGCAATGACATATTGACGTAGAAACTAATATAACCAAGTATTAAATTTACAATCAAGTTATCGTAATATTTTGCATACCGATATTACTTAATCACACATGTCCTTCATGAATATTAAATAATATTTTTAGATTTGTTACTCTAATAGCAATACGTAACGTAATAATCATAAAACTCAAAATACATGAGTGGGTTTTCTGTTTTCTTATACATTGTGTATATAATTTTTTTTCTATAGATAATTAGATTACTTAATAATACGGGGGTTGCTACATAAGTTGTGAGGAAAATAAGTACCAATTAATATTCCCAATTGAAAATGCCCGTATTGTTTTCCACAATACTCTCCATGAAGTTCAATACACTTTTGCATTGCAGTTAGTTCAAACAACTTTGGAAGCACTTTTTCCACTCCGAACGAGGTAATTGCTTCCAAAACATCAATTTGAAATGCACCAACCCGCTTTTTGCCATGGCAGAATAAAATAAATTCATCGAGCCCAAAATAAGGGATGTACTGCGGATGATCCATCATTTTAATGTTTCGAATGCTTACAAAATTATTTGTTTGAGCCGACTTGTCTAATGCGTGTTCACCACCTACTTTTTCTTATACATATCTTTAAAGTCTTCTGCCGAGAAAATGGTAATTAACCAGGTCCGAATTGGCCATTCTACGTTGCTCTAATGTACGAAGAAACAGGCGACCATTTCGAGCGCGAATAACTTTTGTTTGTTTTTGGCTTCGTCTTGAAACACAGTCAACTGCTATTTAGTTTCAGTCACTTGTATGCATATCCACGATCACAGATCTGTCACGATCTTAGACGTCTCTTAAATTACTGCGATCGAATTTTTTTAACTCTTCCTTGGAGCAATCGACAGGAAGCAATATGCGATGACCAACGCTAATACATCTTTTAGGCGGCCGAATATACATGTAAAATTTACGGTTAACTTTTAGGTGAGAGAACACCTACATGTTATAATTAACCTGTTATTAAACTGGATTTTAACAGTCTTATTCATAAAAAATTGTGAGGGGTTTGAGAGACGTTTTTTGTATTATAAATCGTCTCTCAAACCTCTCCTAACTTTTTATGAATAAGACCGTAATTCTTTAAGCCAAAAATTAACAAAAGATTAATTAATTAAAGCCTACGCGAACGCCAAATTCAAAAAACGTTAGTTTATACATCATTACGCGCTTGCGTTCGCCTACGATAACTGTCACTGACATTTGTGGTTTACAGAGTTACTCAACTAAAGTAAACAATTATAGATTAGAAAAAGTTATCTTAAGTGAAATGTGTAGAATGAAAAAGATTAAAAAATTTAGCTGTATTTCAATAGATCAACAGATTTTAAGATTGGTATTATGTATAATATTGCAAAAATATTCACATCAAATGTGTAAAAAACCTATGTTATTTTCGGTTCAATGTCGAATAAATTTTCAAAACTATATTAAATTAGTTGTCTTTTCGAAATCACGAGCCATTTGACCGTATTTAAAATGGAATGGTTCTTTTGTTTATTAATGTCAACATCAACTGATGTCTACTATTTTGTAAATATAGTTATAATAGTTTTGCAGCGCACTATTTATTTGAACTTTCCATTACTAATGTTATTATTGTAAATAAGAATTTCAGTGAGTAAACAATATAATTTCGAATTATTGTTAAAAAAAAAAATGTTGAGCTCTCTCCGTCGATTGGATTTCAGCCAAAATTGGCAACAACATATGAGCTATGAAATGCAAAATACTTCCATCTGTCCATCCTCGATCGACATTTTTCTTTAAATTTGTAATTTCTTCAACTAACGCGAGGAACTGTGGCGTGTTCAATTGGACTGCTGAAGTGATCAAAAACGTTGCGCTGCGTTCTATAAACAACCCGAACAGCTACTTTATAACATTCCCTCCCCACATACTAAAGGTGCTCCAAAATTCACGCAAGATTGTTTAGTAATTGCCTTGCTTCCTGGGATGTATGATATGTTGCACCGTTTTGATGAAATCACATGTCCTTTACATCCATATCATTAAACTTTGGAACAACAAGAGTTGATTATCATGTCGCGATAGAGCACTATTGTCGAAGAAAAATGATTCGATGAAAATCTACACCCAACAGAAACACGTTGTTAATGTATTTGTTTCTCAACAATCATTCGTGAATTTTCGAAATCCCACACGAGACAATTTTGACGATTAACGAAGACATCAAGATTAAGAAAATTGGCCTGATCGCAGAAAATGATTTTGTTCGAAAACCCTTCATTGTTTTTACAATATATTTTTCAACATTGAAAACGAGTTGTTCTTTAATTTAGAGTTCCATTTTTAATAACCCTGAAGTCGTCTTTGCCTCAACAACAACACCTTACCGCTCACATGGCACGAAATTCGGAATTTCGGACTCCCTTATATTTTCTCCTCAGTTCTATGGTGATCTGTGCGTTTTCACTCTAACTTTACGCTCCTTTTCCACTAAACACAACAGAAATGGTAATATTGAAACTATTTTGCCATTTGACGTTATTTTCTTTTATAATAAAAGTAATTTTTATATTTGATCTGCTTTGTAATCAGCTGTTTGCCTATTTCCTTTTCTGGTAGTTGCCAGTGCTGCCACATATTAGTACATGTGAATGTATGGCCGTCGGTGGTGCAATAGTAGTGTAGGCTCTTGTACATGAGAACGTAGCTTCGATCCCTGCTCTGACTACCTTAGTTTACTTTCGACGGCGACACTAGCGACTATTTAGCCATGAAAAAGCTTTTGAAAATACCGTTCGGAAGAGCTGTAAAACTGTAGGTCCTCACTGTTTGTAAGAAGCTCTTCCCAATCCCTTCATGGGAAACCATTTTTTTTTTGAGTGAATAATTAACAAGATCACCGAAAAACTTGTCGCATGCTCAAACTCTTGTCAACACATCTTAGCATAATTAAGTAATCATGTAATTAATTATGAATTGAAAAATTGGCTACAATTGAATGGGACTGGAACCAAGCTGTCTCGTTTTCATGATAAGTCACATGACAATCTTGCAATAACTGTTTCCGCACACCAGCAACGATTGGATTGGGCAACTAGCGGCTTCCAGTTGCTGAGTTGATTTACGTCGGAATTTGTAAAAAAAAAATTATGGCACGATAATGTTCACGATTTAATTAATTTTTTCGCCGAGACGAATTTTTAGTCTGTATAAAAACCGCGACTAATAGCCGAATGACAAATCGTTGTGAGCACGCAAGCGTACCATTAAACACGTCAAACTTTGCGTTGCTGATGCCTGATTTTATATATTAACACCGGTATTGCCCTATCTCAAAACTTAAGCGGCAACTCTCGTAAATATTCTACATGGCTGTGTGTCAGTTAGACGAAAGCAGTAGAATTTCATATAAATACATGTGACAAATACATTAAGAACAACATGTTATTGGAAAATGAACTGCAAAATCGATATTTAATGAGGTGCATGAACTATCGGTTTTTATCGAGAGACTAAAATTGATGAATGAAAAAAAAACTTTATTATCTTACCAGATGCCATGAGCACAGTGCGAAAATAGTAGAAAATTTAAACAAAATCTATATTTTTATACTCCTTAAATATTTATAAATATATAAAAATAAAATGGGTTTCCATTACATCCCATGACGAGATTGGGGAGAGCGTCTTGTAAATAACACTGCAATTAATATTTATTTAGTTTCTATATTTCCCATAACTTATTTTTTGGTTTATTAACTTCTACTTTGCGGACGATGTTGCCACATTATCGTTAGCAAACAGGATGTTGATATGAACAACAGCGAGTGCATACTTATTTGGTGTCGGGTATGTCGATAAATCAATTTCAGGGATAATCGGTGCTCATGTTAGATAAACCGGAATTTTTAATATTTATATTTTTATAAATTTGCTAAAATTGTATCGTTTTTTTAAACTTCAACATCCGATGAACCGAAAAATAAGCGAGATATAAAAGATTTTTGTGCCCATTTTTTATATTTCGGTAGACAAACTGTGCAATTATGAAAACACTTTTCTATAGACAGAAAATAGACAGCGGCCTGTATTCTGTATTACAATTTATTGAGAAACTCAATGGTATGCCAGTGTTTGGTGAAGATTTTGTGCTAGGGCTATCATCAAATCAGTTTTATTCGAAAATGCGTCTGGTCGGGCCGTAACAGTTAATGGTGCTTCGTCGCGACATTATAATCTAGGTTTGTTGTTCCTAAATTGAATGATATGGATGTAGTCGACATACGGTTCCACCAAGGCGCGGTGCCATTCCAAAAACAATGCAATTACAATTCAATCTTTCGTGAATTTTTTGAACATCTTTCTAAGACCTTTCTCACATAAGGAAAACTACTTGAGTGAAGATCAGCGTGACGTCAAATCACACCTTTCCAATAGCTACAAGGTGTGCACTGCGGAAACTTTTATAGTACAACATCTCAATTAGGGCATGTGAAATTGTATTTAAATCGTTGACTAACAGCTGAATTATTTCGATTTTATTTTCGACAGATCCTTCACTAACCAATAATTAAAATTGGTTTTCATTGTGCCAATATATTCTGAAATTACTGGCTAAAAAGCACGGAAATTTTGAAGAATTCCCAAAATAACTCTAGAACTGTAGGAGTTAACCTAAACATGCATATAAACATGTTTTTTTTTGGACAAATTCACAGTTTTACAATGGTTAACATTTTATTGATGTCTGAGGTTGCCAATTTTGGGCTCCCACTGTGCGGTTCCTGGTTTCCGAATATAGCAACTTCGGTAGTACAACACTTCAACAATGCCCATGTGCAATTTCATCTTAATCGGACAAGCCGTTTAGAAACGGTTGAATAATTTCCCTACTGTGCATTGTCAGGAGATTCTCAGTTGAATCATGATAGCATGGACAAGGATTAATCGGGTATGTGATGGAAATCGATCGATTTAAATCGAAATCGATTTCACATAAAAATTATGTTCTTTTTGAAATATAATGACAACGGTTAACTAATTTTAAATTTTGAGTTATTTAATAATATGAAGGTAAAAATTAAAATTTTTGAATACTAATAATTGTTACAAAAATATTCGATTGAATTATGAAATCGAATTAAATTTTGGGTTCATCGATTTTCATCACATACCGGATTATTCCGGTCATGGAGGCTGTTATAGAGCCGAAAATATTTTGGATCAAAAAAATGTTTAATATTTCCATTTCCAACTCCTAAATCATACCATTCAGACTCTCGTGCATATACTTATATGTACTATGTAGAGTGTTTTTAACAGTGGAAATTTTATTGTAGTATAGTGTTATTTTCTCAGTACAAAACGAGTTCATTTTATTGTGTAATACCGGCAGTTTTATCGTGTAAACACGTAATATTCATACATATTCCTATGGTTTAATTCTTTTCTATTAATTGCACATTGTGTGTTATTTTCCATGCATGGCGGCGACAGTCAAACACATCGCAAATAGTTCCCCTTTCTCGCTGGAAATCCCTTTACAATTATTTCCATGCTATTAATTAACTTGTTGATTCTTCTAAACTAAAAAGAAAAACAACTAAATAGTAAAGAAATATCGATGCACTTTTATGAATCATATTCATGGAATCTTTGGTCGTCTTTGATGTGATCGATAAATATGATTAGAACAACAATTTATTACAACTAACCGTTTGATTTCTCAATAATGATTTTCAAAATTCGCATATATTTAATGAAATGTATTGGGAATAATTCGCATTGATCCATTTCAATTTCTTAGAATGTTTATCGAATAATTCTCATAAATTATACATACCCGTACATACAGGTACATATGTATATATTGTCGATCCATATACTGCGCGATGACGTTAACTTTATCAACTGGTTTTCTTCCATTTCGATTGAAATTAATTACAGATTCAATAAAGTATCTAATAAGAGTCAATTTTGTAATTCGCCCTTTCGGACACAGTGGTGATTATAAAATTAGCACAGTCAGAGAACTTTTTTTTAACGTCAATCCAGTTTGAGTTTGCGTTTAATTAACCAGCAATTTCATGTCAAAGTCAATGTACTAAATGCAGTCAACAAACTAATTAACACTTATTAAATGAAAATATTCATAATGAATTTTCACCACAAACAAATTAAAACACCTATCAGTAATTTACATTTCAAATTTAATTTATTAATTTAATTGTAATTTTCATATAACTTTCTAACCATTTTCAGATGACACTTTGTGTTGCTTTGTCATGTGCAACATTCATTTTATTTTACATGGGTGTTACACATTAAATTTTCACCTTTCCAATTGCAATACACTCACACTTTTTTACTAACACAGTCATATTTTAAAACATGACCATCGACTTGATATCAATTTTTCCTTTCAAGTCGTGTGGCAAGTTGCCGGTCTAGTTCAACAGCTGATCACAGATATTGTGAATAAATTTTCGTGTTTTGTTGTACAAAGACTCTGCCGCAATAGAACGATGGATGAAACTAATAAAAATAGTGATGTGTTGCGGTCTTTCGTCCTATCGATGGAATGATTTAAAATTAAACCCATATGAATCAATTTATTCTGACATGAAAATGTTTGTGTAATATCTAAAGAAAGATACATTTATTTATTTCTTGCAGAACTTTAAGTGAGGCTTGATGTTTAAGTTGTTTCTTTGACGACGGCATCTTGAAAATAAAATTAACTATCAACTTGATTTCAGCCTACATCACAGCTGTCTATTCAAATACAGTTTAACAAGCAGTATGTGTGATCAACTTGAGAGCAAAATCTTGACCGTGTAACCGCAGTGTTAAACGCCTGTGTACGTACTTCTTTTAGCAGTTGACAACATTTATTGCCATTCTGTTATGGTCCTGCTAGATGTCCTGGGAAATGACTCACCGGCAGCTCGTTGGCCTCAGAGAGGATTCCAACCCGCCATTTCCCAGGCTGAGGACTTAACATGAAATTTGTAAATCTACACGAACATAAAAAAAATTACCACCCAAAACGAATACAGATTTAAGAAGAGACTTTGATTTTACGCTCACATTCGGCCCGCCCATCCTTGGTCTTATACTTCCTCAAAACTTCACAACAAGACCCCATATTGACACTTTACCGCATAGTTGCTCTACTTACTTTGAAAACCCCCCTATGCTATTTATAAACACATGACTGTTGTAACTCAAACTGAATTACTTGTTACATTCCTAATGTCAAGCACACAACACGTTGATCAATTATAAATACATACAAGGCAACTTCTACACAATTTCCATAATTTCAAAAAGTTCCACATATATTACAAAAAAAAAAGAACAACAACTGTTACTTTGTGCAATCAGTTGAATTAATTTCCAATTGATGTTCGTATTTGTTTGAAAATCAAAACTCTGTGGTCCAAAATTAAGTTACTTGTAAGACTGCCACTGGGTAATTTTGACCCCCGCACGCTGTAGAAGGGTGAAATTGTTTTTTACATTTTATTTAGAAAATTGTCTATATAATTTAAACTTAGGTCCATTTTATAGTCTACACTAAGTGTTGACTTAAGTAAAAACTGGGATAAGGAAAGTTCAGTATTATCCTACACTTAAGTAAACTTTCGTGTTACAGTTTCCAACAAAATATGGTAGTATTGCCAGTCTCTGTCATATTTGAAGTTGTCAGAATGATAACACTGTGGAAGTCGAAAAACAAGACAAAGCGGGAGAGGACGGTTTTACCCTAATTCGGGTAGAGGATCGAACTGAGTTACAATTACGGTTTCGTACGTACTGTTTTCAACAGTACACGTACTTTCCTTCTTCGTTGTACTGTTTTCTGCATAACCAATAAAAAAGTAGATGAAAGTACTTTTTGTAACCATTATACTTTTTTGTAGTTTTTTATGTTTTTCTTTGGTTCAAACCACAATTAAACAAAGTGTTTTTATCCAAAAAAAATTTCAGTGTAGAAAAATTAATATTAAGTGAAATTTATAACTAAGTGGAATGTATCATTGAAAATGGAGATGAGTGAATAAATATAGTTATATAGTCAAAGGTTTTCTCTTATTTAACGAAAAAAATCTTATTAATGACAATTTGTGAACGGTAAACTCAAAGAAAGTCGTATTCTCTTCTACCGATGTTCTGAATAAAAGAGCCCCAAAAACCAGGTAAGCTTTGTTCCCAAAAGTTGAAGCCCAAACCGTTTGAAACAACTTTGTTGAAGAATGTTTACCGGTACAACCAACAAAATAGAAGTTAGTGGCAGTCAAAGTAAAAAGAGCCCCAAAAACCTGGTAAGCTTTGTTCCCAAAAGTTGAAGCCGAAACCGTTTGAAACAACTTTGTTGAAGAATGTTTACCGGTACAACCAACCAAATAGAAGTTAGTGGCAGTCAAAATCGAAAAATCAAAAAAAAATCCACTCTATTAGTCAAAATAAACATTTGTGTGAAACCGTAATTGTAACTCAAACAACTGAGCATGCAGTTCGATTCCTCGTACCCGTATGAGGGTAAAACCGTGCTCTCCGGTATTGTCTACCAACATTTTTGTCACAAACTATAACAGTGTATATGTTATTATTAAATAAACTAAAAGTTTTCAGACTATATGGAAAAGGTTTGCCAAAACGCATGGAACTTATTAAAAGATAATGCTAGAATACAGAGGAATGGGCGGGCTACTTTCAAGGTGTTTGCTCTGATGCCCGAAAATCTCGTTCTGGGTCCTTCAGAATCTGTGTCTAGTTCTTGTTTGTTTTCATTTTTGATTTTTAATATTTTTTTATAAATGTCAAAAAAATTGTCTACTTAAGAGAAACTTAAGGGAAGGCCACAGTGCACTTAAGTATTCTATTATTAAAAGAAATTTTCAAACTTATGTAAAATTTCTATCATATGCGTAGACTATAAAATGCAAAAACTTAATTTTTAGAAGGATTTTAAATTTTCTTTTTTAAATTAGGCATATAATTGAAAATTTTTATTGACAAATTTAACAATTGGAACATACGACATTTAAAAAAAATAACAGTGGAGCCGAGTTCTATACTGCCTAAAAATTTTTGTATTCAAATATCACGGGTCGGCCGATGGACTAAAAACCAGTGAACCGTTTTAAGGTTTAGAGTTTTGACAAATCTAACTGCTATCTTCACTCATTCACAATAACAACCTTTGACGGGAAATTACAGGTTATTGCAGGAGGTTTTGTTGTAATGTATGGGCAACTACAGCAGATATTTTGTTTTTGTTGGAAATACCTAATAGGTCAATCTAATCTGTTCAGCTATTAAAATGTAACCCTTTTAAAGCATTTCTTTTAAATATTTATATTTTTAAGTAGAAAACTTTAATATTTTACAAATTGTTTTCGCAATTAAATCAAACCACTTTATTATAAATTCTTTGTAACTTTGTATGTTAAGAAGACGGTACAGTCGAATTGAAAGTAATGAAACCAGCTGTACTACTGCTATCACTTTCTCAGTACACCTTGGGCAAGCCCTTTCCCTATTTTTCTTAACCGCGGCTCTTGTACATGAGAACGTGGGTACGATCCCTGCTACGACCCCCTAACATTTCCGTAGACGAGGGTCACCTCACTTAGTTACGGCGACACTATCGAGTAATTAGCCATGGAAAAGCTTCTTAAAACCCCATTCGAAATCGGGGTAAAACCGTAGGTCCCAATCAGTGAGTGTAACATTAGAAAACGTACTACTACTCTCTGATTATTTTCAGTTTCTCTCTCACCTGGTTAAGGCTACGTTTCAATTGAACGTGTTTAACACGTTTAACATGTGTTTGGACAAAAAGCAACTGATTTTTCATACAAAAAACAGCTGATTTCGGTCTCAAAACATGATAATCATATTTTATGTATATACATTAAAGATAATCTTCGTCGAAGCGACGAAGTCTTATGTAACTTCGAAATTTTTGACGAAAAATTTTGCGTACAAGTCCGACACACTACTTTAAATCAATTATAGACTTTCGTAAAAAAGAAAACACACAAGCCATCCATACACACAAGAAGAGTCTTTTTTTGAAAAATTGGAAAAGAGCAACAGTGTTCGTCGAATCGACGAAGATTACCCTTATAGTTTTAAACATGTTAAGGGGCCACGGAGCTTAATGACCAAGAAGTTGGTTTGGAAACACGACTTCAATAGCGTAAACTTTACACTACCTTTTGTTAACAATGGAAATGAGATACATGCCACTTCATTATCGTATTTTGCAATCAGCCAGCTGTAACTTGGAAACATATTTTACTTCCTCCTCAACACAAAACAATTTCCCTTAAATTTCAAAAATCTGGCGAAACATTGGCATCCCTGCTAACCGGCAAATTGTGTAAATAAAAATAAAAAAATCATCCAAAAAAGTAACAACAAACAATAACAACGCACTCAACAAGTGGCTGACAACAACAAGTGGCCGTCCGGCAGGCCGTTCGTCAATCCTCCACAATGGATCGGCTGTGAGAGGCACAAAACTGACAGTAGCAATGGCAATGTGGTAAAAGAGTTACAGCAGAGACTAGAGACCAAGTTTCGGTCTTTTTGCAGTTTTGTAGTACAATCAATGGCCAATACAAAAATAAATAAAAATTCGCTCTCTCATAAATAACTCCCAGGGAAAGAGAGCCCCAGCGAGAGATACCACGCAGAGAAAGTATCTCTTGTATTACAGATGTATATACATGTTGTCAAAACCACCATACACACATATCCATATCGAATGCATCATCGATACACGACGATCTAACAACTTGGCAACATGTGCATTGCATACTGATGGGTAGTGATGTTGCTTAGGACAAGCAACACAACAGATACATTGTATATACATGTGTATCTGTCTGCTCTCCACTCAAATGTTTAGCAACATTGTATTGTTGATTGTATCTGAACGAGATAAAATACCACTCACTCACTCACTTACTAAATGAGAAATTCGACACGTACTTAAAAAGAATTCAAATACTTTTGCTTTTTGTGAAAATCGCTAGTCCTTTAAAGCATCTCAAGAAGAAAACATCGCGAAGCAATAAGACAAGTCACACGAACGAGATTAAGCTAAATTTTACCAACAAGACCAATACGATACGATACGACAAACGCTGTTGATTGAGTATGTGAATAAGCCGTTTTCTACCACAAGAATTATCAAGAAATAACAAATTCCTCCAAAAACCGAAAAAAGATACAAAGCAACAAGTACGAATCAGTGATTTGTGGATTTGATTGTTTGTTTGGTTAAACTATTTTGTTGATTTTTCATATTATAAATGCGCGCAATGCCAACAAAGAAGTGAACAAACAGCCGATTGAAACGAAATCGACAAGAATATAGGTGATTTAGAAGAAAACCTCCAAATTGTTAAAAAAAAATTACCAAAAATTAAAGCAAAAAAAAAGCGGTTAAAAATATTGTGCTCTTCAATACATTTGGATGTCAAATATAATTATTGCCCATTGACTTGTCGTGGAAAAATACTTTAATTGTCTTGGCCCAAAAAACGAGGTTACAACAGTTACAACCTCTTTCGACACTAAGTGGTTGTGAGACTTTCGACAAGTCACTCACTGCTGTGGTATTGAGATAAACGTATTATAAATGGTATTATGATTTCAAAAATGCCGAAGATGAAACTACGAAAAAAATACAATACAATTATTATCACCCGTGGTTGTGGACAGCGATCATCGTCATCGACTGTTTAAGTTACAAAAAAATCTAAAAACAAAAAAAAAACAAATCCACTTAACAATACCAGCCACCAACAAACCGGCCAACATGTTACCAATTGATTTTTAACACAAGGCGACAACAGTGTCCATTGTTTTCATTTTACTTCCACAATACGCAAGGGACAACCGTCAGTCACCGACGGCGGCGCGACCATCAAATTGACCGTAACACGACTCTTACAACGGTGATGATCATAAGTTTTGTTTTTTGTTTTGGTTAACTAAACAAGAGTTACCCAGTCAGTCAGCCACTCAGTCGACATGGTCAATTGAAATGTGGCCATTTTTGGTTTTTATATAATTTTGTTAAAACGAAATAATACACAGTACATAGTAGAAAAGTGTATCCACTACAAACGAAAGTATTTGAATTTATTGCGCAAAAGACTGCTGTGCAATGGTCAGAAAGTGCGAGTTTGTATCCCGCATAATGTAATGGGAAATCGTTGTTTTACGACATAAATTTAAGAACAGATTCAAATGACAAAATAATCCATTACTCCAATTGAAAATGTATTTTTGTTTACAATCAGGTGTTCATTCTATTAAACATATTTAATTGCCTTGTTGGTTCTGAAAATAAAAGAAATTTTGAGAAATTTAAATAGAAACGTTACTGGAATATTTTATATTTCAGACGAGTTGTATTTACATACATACTACAACTCTATGAACTGAAAATTGTATCTGAAAACCATACAATAATACTGAACGAACTAACAATTGTTGCGGTCTTTTGGCTCTCAACTCCAACGTATGCACACTTTCGTCCATCAGTGTGGCTGTGCACATGAAATGTGGTGTAGTGTTGCGAATTATAAAGAACATATTATTGACTTTGTCGAGTGATATTAATGTTATGTGACGAAAGCATAATGAACTTTGTCGGAATTGTACTTAAAGTGCTATCGATAATCCGTAAGTGGCTAAATATAACAATCACTTTCGCAAAGTGACGATTGAGGCACGTATGTACATACATACATATGTATGGAACTACACTCATCAAATCACAAATATATAAGAATGCAGTAATATTTTCTAAATGCAGATGATGGATAAGAATGGAATTGACAATACACTCCAGATTATGAGCAGTTAAGGCTTAGTGGCCGTCGGTGGTGCAATGGTTAGTGTGCGCAGCTTTTGTACATGAGATCCTGGGTTCGAACCCTGCTCTGACCACCTTAAAATTTCTTTCGGCGGCGGTCACCTCGCATAGTGACAGTGTATAGCCAGTATATAGCCATGAAAAAGTTTCTCAATGTAGGTCCCAATCAGTGAGTGAAAACTGAAAAGCGCACAGCTCAGCCATTGTGATTGTGAGAAGTTCTCCCCTGTTCCTTCATGGGATGTAATGGGAAACCATTTATTTATTTATTTATAAGGCTTTAATTACAATAGCTGTGTTTTCATCAGAGTTGGATGTCAAAATATCAATTCGAGTCTCGTCTTAGTGTCAAGACAAAACTTCATTCGAAAATAATAGCGAATCAGATTATGTCTGATATCGAGGTTTTATTTTACATATGTAGACTAGTTTCAAATTGACTTTTCCACAATCTACTCAGATAGTGTATATACAGCTTAAGTAATTTCGTTCAATAAAAAATGAGTGATTACTATTCCCATTGAGGAACTATTCTTGCTTGAGACAAAACCATTTAAAACGTAATTTCCACCACAGTTTGAACAGTCATAATCTGCCTAGGCGTATCAGTTGTTTGGGCTGACTAAGTTCAACTTTAAATTTGTCTAAGACAGCTTTATTATCAACAAAGAACCAACAAAGATACCATTGGTAATTATGGGAACATGACGGTTTGCTTTCAGCCTTTTACACAGTAGCCTCTATAGAGCCTCAGATCTAAAAAATCCCCTCTCTATTTGTTCATTCATCAGCACTCGCCTCATTCAACGTAACATTCTGACCGAGTTAAGGCCAGTTTTTACCTGAATACACCACCACCCATGGTAACGTATACGACACCTTAATTTACGATCGCAAATGAATTATGTTTATTAACCGAAAAGGTATCGCCGTTTCGTTGGAATAACAAATGATGTCATTTATGACATTTTCGAAAGATACGATTTACGTCTCATACAAATACCACAGTGTGGCTGCATTATCTGGCCTATGCTACGATTGTCTTTTGCAAACGGTCTCTCACTCCCTCTGTTTCTCTTGAAATGAATTCCAACAGGAAATACATTTTATAACATACACTTCCGATATGTTAACCAAGAGGAAGATAGAGAGAGCGAGAGAGAGTGAGTACGAGAGAGAGAGAGAGAGAGATAGAGAACGCGCGCGAAGGAAACCCAAATCAAATAAGTGAAGAAAATCAAAATTAAACGTCTTGAATGCCGTAAAAATTGCTACAAACTACAACAAAAACAAAACAAACCGGCTAAATATTATTTAAATGATGCCAAGAGAAATAAAACTAACAATAAAAACAAACAAATCAAGTCTCTGTTGCACTGTTTCTTCGATCCAATATTATTTAAATGATGCCAAGAGAAATAAAACTAACAATAAAAACAAACAAATCAAGTCTCTGTTGCACTGTTTCTTCGATTCGATGCCACAACACACAAATCATGCACATTTCCTATTAATCCACTTCTGTCAAAGTAATTTAATTTTATATCTTTTAGATTCTCATATAATATAAACAAAAAAGGAAACACACAAATTTATCTGTGACGCACACGATGCATTTTAGAAAAATATAATAAATAAAAAGTTACAAGTGCAATAAGAAACAAAGTTTTAACATTTTGCCAGAAATATATTATTGTCAATTTAACGCAAAACTGAGAAAGTATTCTGCCCGCTTGCCAAACACACACAGAGTTGAATTCGATAGAAACTCAGTACTTAAATTTGCAACTAAGTTTACTTAATCCATCTACTATACCAAATACATAAACTGTTTAACAGTCGCCTAAATCAATTTGTAAATGTAAGTACAATTTGAAATTGTTATCATAAGTTTTTTTTCTTTATCATTACACTCATATCAAATGAAAGTTCAAAAAGATCAATTTGAATTCCATTTGAAAATTAAAGTGCATTATTTGACATTCAAAAACCATCAGTTGATATTTAAAATATGTACAACAATTGAGATTTAATAGATTGCAATTGAAATTTAAAAAACACTAATTGAATTCAAAAATTAATTATTTATTGATAAATATATTAAAAACTCAAATTGATCAACAACGGCATAAACATATATTAATTGAAATTCAAAGGACATAAATTGAAACTCAAAGGGCATCAATTGAAACTCAAAGGGCATCAATTGAAATTGAAATTCAAAGGACATCAATTGAATTCAAAAGAAACTAATTGATATTTATAAGGGCCTCTATTGAAATGCAAAAAACATCAATTACAATTTAAATGTCTATAATTGCAATTTAAGAGCCATCAACTGAATTCCCAAAAGCATTAGTTAGAATTTAAAAGACATCACTTGAAATTCAAAGAAAATCAATTGAAATTTAAAAGTCTTCAATTGCAAAACGTAAGTACATCAACTAAAATGCAATGAAAATCAATTGTAGTTTAAAAGTCATCATCAATTGTAATTGAAACAGTATCAGTTGAAATTCTAACAACATTAGTTGAAATTTATAAGACATCAATTGAAACTCAAAACTCTGTAAGGGTCATTATCACAATATCTGGACTAATTGTTATAATTTTTAAATTCCATACAAACTTTGACTGTATGATAACTGGTGATGGTGATAATGGGGGGAATTTCGAAAAACTACTTAATATACAAAAATGTATCAATATATCGATGACTTAATATATAAAGGCCCTAACTCGATTTTTTGTTCCTTGACAGGAGAAGGAACAACAAAAGTATTAATGCAATTTCCAAAAATGTGTTGCCTCTTTTTATTAAAAATTGCATTAAAACTTTTTTTTATTTAAAATTTTACGGATTTTATTAAGTTTTTTCCTTCTCCTGTCAAGTAACAGAAAATCGAGTTAGGGCCTTTGTATTTTAACCCATCGGTATACAGTATTGCGCAAAACCTAAGTAACTTTTGTAGCAATTTCTTAAAATAGAATATATTTTAAAAATATAACCATTAAAAAAAAAGATAGTATTTCAGTATTGGAAACATAAATATTTGCAAAAATAAAAAAATCGACATTTTTAGCTAATGTATGAGAAATTCATACTACAAGCTTACAAGGTCAGGAACACTTTTCTAATTGAAAAATGGTTGGGTTTTGTTGGAATAATAGAAAATTCAGTTCAACACACACTCACTGGCATGACTAGTTTCGAACTCCCTGACAAGTTCATCATCAGATGTCTAACTACTGTGTCTGAGTTAATGCCATCGGTTGATCATCAATCGTATATACACAAACTGAGATAAGCAATTTACATATGCGAATTAGTATCGATCGAAGATCCATAAGTATCAACACACACTAAAAGGTCTACTTATATAATTCCAAAACAAGAACAGGCCGTTTTTTTCCACCATGTTCTTCTTTTCCTCTTGCATACTCACATTAAGCGTGTTTTGGTTACACCGCTTGCTTATGTAATCGCTTGTTTTGTATGAAGCACTTAGCGATGACTTAGCGAGAACTTAGCGACGAGAATCATTTTCGCTAAGTTTAAACAAATATTATTTTGACATTTTTCACCGTTTTCAACCCTTTTTCATATTTTTGAATAAAATTACTTATCGCTAAATAGCCGTTTTCTTTGGAACTTAGCAAGCGATAATTGCTTGCTTGTAACCAAAACACGACTATTGTTGCAGTGCTTTGAGGTGAGTTTTTACTATGTCACAGAGTTGATTCATAACGGTACAATATGTGACGAAACCAATATATACTAAAATTTTAACTGGGCAAAACTAAGCAACTTTTCAATATTTTGTATAAAATCCTTTTTGTCTGAAACCTGATGACAACGTTTCGGCATGGATTTCATGAGGTTGGTTATTGTTTCCATCGGAAGGGATTTCCATTCGTCTTTTAGGGTTTTTATAAAATCTTCGCGGTTGCTGAAATGTCTTCCACCAACTTTGCGTTTGAGGATTCCATTAAAATTTTCAATTGGATTCAAGTCTAGTTTTTGTGCCGGCCAATCAAGAACTGAAACCTTTTTCATCTTTAAATAATCTGTGACCAATTTCGAAGTGTGTTTCGGATCATTGTCGTTTAAAAACAATATCGAAAGAAAGCCAAAAGTTGCTTAGGTTTTTTGAGTATAGTATATTGTTTTCGTCACATATTTTTTATTTTTGCAAGTATTTATGTTGTCAATAATGAAATACCGTCTTATTTTTTAATTGATATCTTTTTAAAATATTTTTTATTTTAAGAAATTGCTACACAAGTTGCTTAGGTTTGGGCAATACGTATATGTCCTTTATTTATTTAAACAAAATATAACAATATTACAATACAAAGTTTAAATAAAGGTTCATCAATAAATGTGTTTTAAATACCAGCTGACGTGTTTTAAATATCAAATGATGTCATTGAAAATTGAAAATTGCAAAGTATTTCAAATTTCATTTGATGTCTATTAAATTTCAATAAATTCTTTTAAAATTCAATTCATTAAAAATCAATTTCCATTGATAGTTTTTTAAATTTCAATTAATTTTCATTGAATTTCAGTTGATGTAGCTTATATTGAAATTATTACTTTTTAAACATTTATGTATTGGTGTCTCTTAAATTTCAAGTGATGTATTTTAAATTTAAAATGAATTTTTTTAAATTTCAATTGATATACTTTAGAATTTAATTAATATTTTTGATTTTCAATTGGAATTAGTGCAGTTATATTAGTGAATTTGTTGGGGGAATCCGAAAAGAACGATTAAGCTACAATTATGTTACACTTGTAAGCAAGATTTTTAAATCTTGATTCTTATGTCTTGTTCACACTGCAAACGAAGTTATGCAATTCGAAATTTCAAGTGTAAGAACAGCTGATATTTATTTAAGAAAGCAGATGGTTGTGTGAATGAAATCTCGAAACAAGACATTGCCATTGCAGTGAACTTAGAAGGTTTTAAACTAAATAATCGGTAAAGCGGGGATTTAGGAGATTTCAGCCCACCAAACATACATATATTTTATCGTACAAATATCAGCTATTTATGAAAATGAAATCACGAAATCACAATATACTTGAACAACCAAGTATATGATGAAGGCAGAATTTTATGAAAAATAGATTTAAAATACTGAAATACCGTTTTGTTTTAAGAAAAACAATTTAATAATAGATTTGCTTTATTTAAAACTAAGAGAAATAGGATTTCATTGTTAAAAATTAATTGAATTTCGAGTACATCTCTCTTGATTTGTTACATACAGAGGGCGCCTATATTTCATATGTTTCATTGTAATGTTTTGATGATGATACAAATGCAACAGGGCAACACTGTGCAGTTTCTAGAGACAAGCTTAGCTTTTATGTTCTACATGAGTTGAAGTTGGGTTACAGGTTGTATGAAAATCAAAAATGTTTTGATGTTTGCTCCGGGTTGTACCAACGGGTTGTAACGTGCATGAGCAGCATTATAATGCCCATCGCTAAATTCAAGCAACTTTTCCTCGTACAAATTAAGCAAGTTCTTAGACTAATGGCTATTTCGTTTCTGACAAAATTTCAACATTTTTACTGCCGTTTTCCCTAAAAGTCCCTTTTTGTGTTCGTTTGTGAAAGGTTTTGTGTTATTTTCTGAGAATTTTGCACTCAAAAAGTGCACAAATGGTGCATTTTCTGCCTCTCAGCAAGTCACGGGGGAGAATGATTCTGGATAAAATGATACACATTGTGCCATTTACTGTGGGGTCTATGTCATCGCTAAGCGATGGCGCCAAACTATTTTAAGCGGCTTTAATTAAAAAATCGCTTAACTTCTCAAAAGAAACGGTCGAAACTTAGTTTAGCGAGACTAACAGAAATAACAATTGTGTTGGTACAAAGTCTACCAGTTTGTACGAAGAGTCGCTTAAAATCACTTAATATCGCTTAGGTCTCCATATACACTGGTCGAAGATGTTAGTTTAAAACACGCTAAATGCAAAAGGAAGAATACAGTTGGGAGAAAATTCAACATTTGTATGTTCTTTTCTCACCTCAAAAAAGGCACAACTTTTAAGGAATGATGGTAACATTTGCTAAATGTCGCCCATACAAGGAAACATTATTTTTTAGAAACGAAATCAACATAAGAGAGTGAAATACGCAAAAGTGGTCGAATGCATCAATTTAAAAATGTTATCGAATTCACTTGTTTCAGTTTTATGTCATGTCTGGTCTTTCATTTAACTCTCAAAATCGTCAGCGATAGCGTTATGGGTTAGTAGTATTGTTGGAAGAAATCATACTACTATTAGGTCTTGTTTGACATTCCTAGGCATCAATATAATTATTTTGCTATTTCTTGTATGTTTTTCTACACACCCTTTTTTGGAACACTTTATTTTAATTTGGGATGCATGTGCGGTGTTGTTGATCTGGTAACGCTCCAGTTATTTCACCCCACTTGCTGTGCATTGTATTTAGTAGGAAGTCATGTTTACATTTTCCCGCCACAAAATGTACATTTTTATGTACCAAATGTAGTACATGATAGCGTACATTTCGTTTGTGCGTTTTTATGTTATAAATATTACAATATTGTTTGGTTTTGTTTTCCTTCGTTTTTGTTTTATGTTACTATGGGAAGTATTTCTTTACCTCAAGTTCATTAACATAATTATGGGCAATAAAATGTACACACTTGTACGTACATATGTACATGTGTTGTACAAACATCTTTTGATATAGTACAACGAAAATACAAGTTTATAAAAACTTTAAAATCTACTCAAGATATTTGCTTCTTCTTGACCGATACGGTATTTAGCTGGTGTGTGTAGGACATGCAATGCTTGTTATAAGTTGTTATGCTTAAATTGGTAGTATAAAACACTCACTTTCGTATGGATAGTTCCATAAAAATGAATGTAGTTTTATAGTGTTATAACTGAAATCATTATACTATTGTCGCTTAGTAGCATTCAACTGAATCGATTTTCGATTATTAGTCCGAACTTTTGTGATATGTTATAATAAATATAAAGATTATTAAAAAAAATATATAAACGGTAAATAATACACAAACATGAGAATTATACGAACATTGTGCAAAGAAATATTTAATGAAATAAAATAAAAAGAAATATATTTCATCATGATGGTTTTTCTTTCACTATGAATGATAAATATTCGGCAACATAAATGAATTGACTCCATTTTTAATTGACAGTTTGTGAAATTGGAAGTACTTAAACGCAAATAAAGCCGCTTAGATTTTCATAAAATATTAACCGTCTATTTTTAGAAGGGTGAAAAAGTTTGCAAATGGTTTTAATTATACCCTCGCCCATAGGATGGGGGTATATATCATTTAATACGCAACAAAATGTGACACATAGAAGGAGCCATATTAGACCCTCAGTATCTTTGGACGAAATTCGTTTTGCCTGTGACTATTATTTGTCCATGGTTAGTTTGGGATTGAAAATGAGCATTTTGACCACGCCCATTCTGGCACCTCCCATACAAATCGACACATTTAGTACAAAAGCAGGTTTCTTCTACAACTTGTTTCTGGTAGATGTGACTAACTGGAACTCAAACATTGGTTAATAGTCTGTAAATGTCTACTTAACTGGATAAAAATGGCGAGGTTGCCATTCTGGTACCTCCCATATAAGAGCTTGCGGTCGTCCGGGTTGTCAATGCGATAAGTCGCGTGAAACACTTCCGCCCTTAATGAAATTAGGTTATAGGCTTCATGTCATCAAACGCGAGTCACCAAGTAAGACAAGGGTGATTTTGCCACCCCCTACCAAGATAATTTGTTCGGCCGGCTAGTTGTTCGGCAAGATAACTCCCACAAATCCGAACCAGTCTGTATGAAGTTTGGTACTGGACAAAATTTAGTCAAATACACACAAAAGTTGGGCGGATGACCGGTTGATCGACACGATAACTGTCGTAGACTATAAGCTATCTTAATGAAATTCGGTACTCGGCAATGTTTTTCTAAAAATTAAAGATTAACTACTGTCCTCGCCCATTTTCTTACCTACCATACAAAAGTTGGGCGGCTTTCCGGCTGGCCGAATCGATATCTCCAGTATACCAGAACCGATCTTAACAAAATTTGGTACTAATATCTATTTTGAATATTATTGTGGAAAACATATGAACAACTTCGCCATTCCTATTTGTGTACCTCCCATAGAAATATTGGGCGGACAATTGGCTGGTAGCCACGATAACTTCCCATAATCACTTTGGACCGCAATTAAGTTGGGCATTGAATGTTTAAGTCGGTCCACCCGACTGAAATTTCTGTACTGGTTTTAAATAGAAAACTTTACAGGAATTTTAAATTGCTTCCAACCGATCAAGTTTGGAACTGTTCACTTTCTAGGGCCTAGAATTGTTCACGCATACACTGTGAAATCCATACAACGATCTTCTTACTAAGAGGTGATTCATTTAGACCTGTTTTTAATATCAAATAATTGGAATTGGATGTCGGAATCTTTATTATTATTATGACAATGTCTGACATTTAATTTTTCAGGATAATTTTGTTCAAATGTTGGCCGCGACTACCTTACGCTAGGTACCCCATTCCGAAGGTCCAATTTTCGATCAGCCTTTCCGGCACTGCTACCGGTATTTCACAAATTACGCGAGCAATGTTAGCTTCCAAGACTTAAATTGTAGATGGCTTATCGACGACCACCCGATTTTCGTAATACAGCTGAATAATTTGAAGACGTCTTTCCATGTTGAATTGTCAAACAATAAATGTGAGTTTTTACCCCGCTAAAGTTAATTATAGCTTAATTTGTACGGGGGATCTAAGCGATATTAAGAATCATTTCAATTTTCACTTAAATTCCGGATTAAGCAATGACAATGTTGCCATATGCTCAATTTCAAAATATGCCAACAATAAGTTATCTTAGATAAATGTTGTTTCTTGTCAATGAAAATTTCCAAAATGGCTTACAAATTTATATTATATTATCATTTATAAGTATATTGGTTTATTTAAGGGAAAACTACGTGTATTTTTATATCTTTAAATTTGAAGGATCCATTTTTGTTTCCGATTGAAAATAGAATTGGAATTAATATTTCACAACACCGTTTTCCGCACGATATACATATGTACATATTTGATCTTGGTAGAATTATCTATCAGGCAAAGTCGTTTGAACAGGTGATTTAATTTTTTCCATGTCATTTTTCGTTTCACTCGTCAAACCCATATGTATTTTGTTTATGTTATTTGTTGTACTTTTGTATTGTTGGTATACATTTGTGTAGAGTTTGACAATTGACACGAATGAACATGCATAAAATGTCTTGTTGCTGCATACAGCTACAACAACACCATGTATTTGTTGGTTCTGGCTGCAAACGTGTTGCCGTATCGCATAATTTTCACCCATTACAGCAAATGTTGACATATTTCGTAGTCGATCGTTTTTTTTTAAAGTCAATAGTTTAATGGAATAAAAAGAACCCTAATACTGAACAAAAATCAAATCAAAATACCAGCCACGCGTGATCTGTGGAAAAAACTTAGGAAAACCCCTAAATAATCACACGTTACTACTTTTACTTTTGTCGAAGATCAACATTCTACCGTCTGTCTTGAATTACCAAGTATTCTTTTTACTCCAATTATGGACCACACAATAAGGGACAGCATATCTCGTTTATTGCAGATAGTTACAATGTGCTTAAGCTTATGTAAGTATACCGAGTTCACGGTCAAACACACAGTGTCCAGTTTAAAAAAAAAACGTCTACTCGTTTTAAACACCAAGCCCCTTTTTAATGAATTTCTTTAATGCACTATACCACTGCAAGTTAATCATGACATTCGATGGCACTGGTCTCAGAACATCCAGCCAGACAATCCAATTGAAGGCAATTAATTATGCACCACAGTATAAATAATTCAAATGTTTATATTCGGCCACGGTAAAACGAGTCCAAGTAACTGAGCATTAAGTGTAACTGAATTTGTAAGCTTTTGTTGAATTGCGTACGAAATCGAGTTTTGTACACTGTATGCTGACATGTATTCAGGAATTTTCCATAACACGTCGTGTCTAGCGAATTTCAGAATTCAAAATTCAACTTCAACATCTCCACCTAAAATACTTTAGTGAACATTGATTTCTTTTGTTGCCGTTTCTGGTATTTTTTTATTGCTAATTTCCAGAGTAAATGTTTTCTTGGAGATGGAGTGTTAATTACGCATAATGGGTTATAACAATATTAAATGGGCCCTCGCCTTGCCTACTTTAAAGGGGTTTTGATTTTTGAAATGTATAACATTCGTCAGGAAATGATGAGAGCCGATACCTTCAGACAGTAGGAGACAAAAAATGGGAAACATTTAAGAAACAAGAGTTTCGAACCAAGTATTTGCGCATTTCAAATTGTTAGATTAATAACAATATTAAGCTATATACATATTGAGGATTTAGTGAAAGCAATTTAATTAATTACAATTAATTTAAATTAAACTTTGTTTGCTTATACCACATATAAAAGATTCTCACTCCCATCGTAATAAAGAAACAAATAAAAAACAAACTAAGAAGCCAATGAACTTTTTGGAGACTTGAAAAAATCACTTAAACTGATTGGGTTCGAGAGAAAGATGATTGTTTAAATATGTTTGGCATCGCCGCAAATTGATTTACATTAACCCTCTCTAAGAACTTGCGATATGACAGACATCGAAAGATACTGTGTTTGCTCAACTCGTTCGCTCGATACCGATTTGTGGCCACAAATCAATGAATGAATAATGAAATTATTTTCACAAATACGCGCCGCCGGTCGGGCCTGTTTCACTTTACGCCCTGAGTGTGATCGAATTGATCGTTTTCTTTTGCATTTTAATCAATCAGACATTAATACTCAAGAAGATTTCCATTTCAATTGAAACCAATTAAAAAAGTTTTTCCTTCTACCTCACTGGACCTTCCGCTCCCCCCCCCCCCCCCCTATTCGAGGGAATCTTCCTATGACTGGCCGAGTATCCATGTACATATATATGTAAGTACTTGTATCTTTGGGATGGCATTGTGCATTTGGCTTACTTCAAGGTCAAATGTGAGCATTTGTGTAATTTAAACATCTGGAAAAAATAGAAATTATAGGAAAATACGTACACACACCCATACACATCTATCTGACAGGCATCAGATTGTATATGTACGAGTATTTATGGAAAAAAGGAAAATAAACTTTATTATTTTCGTAAGACATGTTAAATGCATTTAGTGGCATTCGTTGTTAATGCCTATACCAATGGTCATGATAACATGTATCCCAGATCCGAAACGGGTTAGCCAAATGATATTAACCCTTTAAGTAATAGAGCCAAATACGTTTGCTACACGAATTTGGCTACATGATTTGTCCAGATTAGAGGTAACAACCCCCATTCTTGGCGATACACTGATAACACCAACTATATAGATCGTCAAAATATTTTTCCTTTTTGACTATATGATCGCTCGCTCCAGACTGTATAATCTATCATATAACAGAGTCGGATGCAGTTCTTTAATATTCCGCATTCGCAATAACACAAATATCCGAGCTTGCCATATTCCCTCTCATACCAGATTGTTCATTTTCTACTTGAAGTAGCTATTTTTCTTGTGACCATTTTTTCCTGGTCACTTTCGAAAATGCGGGTGTGAACTTTTGTTTTTATTCGGACGACCTGCCAATAGCTATAAGGGGAATGTACTCCAGTAATTTAAGGGCCATTCTCCCGCCAGATGGGCGGGTGAAAATGGACTAGATGTAAACCCGGCCAAGAACGAGCTGGTAATTTTCATCCGGAGGTATAAAACACCAATCGTGGAACCTATTAAGTTTAATGGTTCTGAAATTGAGTTTGCAGAGTGTGTCAAGTTCCTGGTTGATATTTTGGACAGCAAGCTTAGTTTCAGGCCCCACATAGTGGAATGAACGGCGATAGTCCTATACAACTGCAATTGGGCTATTGGTTGTAAATGGGACTTTCTCCGAGGATTGTTTACTAGATCTATACAGCGGTGGGGAGACCGATAACGCACTATGGGATTATCGTGCTGTGGCCAATGCTTGAGAAACCCACCTATTGTGCACTACTGAATACGGTTCAGAGAATGGCGACGATGTTAATCACAGGTGCTCTGCGCACCACTCACACTGATCCTATATTTATTGCCGGTGGGCACTATAAGTAGGCAGATTGGTTCTACGTCTGTCATCAAGTTAAATCAGATCTCATAATTGATCATGGTCGGAGTTGGTCATGGAACAGTGCTTCAAGGTACTCCCAACATTCCTGCATTTCTCGACTACTCGAAAGCGGAACCACTATTCGATTCCTGGTATAGTGGGATATGCGAAATTCTACGCAGACGGTTCGAAAATGAATGATCAGTCTACGGGGTCTACTATAGGGAACTAGGTTTGTCCCTTTCTCGTAGATCGATGTTCACCTCATATGGGTGCCAGAACATAGGGACATTACGGGCAACTGCAGAGCCGATGAGCTGACCAGACTAGGCACAACATTATTGCGGCGTTATCGCCATCATTGCGCCAGGAAGAAAAATTGTAGTGCGGCAAAAATCATTTTCGGATTGCGGAAGTTTCCCTCGTTGGGAGAAACTGTTACCCGCAATCGATATGACCATGCAATACAAAAGCAATACTTCCAGAAGATTATTGCGTAATATTGCTAGACAATCCCCAGAAACATAAAAGGAAGATATCGTCGAAAAAAGCAAGATACAATGTATATTTGTAAAGACGATGTCTCTAAAAAGAAAAAATTTGGATATTCTCCTATAATTGCCAATAAATACACTTTTTTAATTTTAAAGAAATTGTGAAACAGTTTATTAACAATTTTAAAAAAATCATAAAAAAAATAGTGTATTCCCATTACATTCCATGAAGGAATTGGGGAGAGCTTCTCATAACCAGTGACCTGTGCACTTTCTAGTATTATACTCAATGATTGGGACCCACAGTTTTTACACCGATTTCGGACGGTATCGTGGGAACTTTTTTTCATGGCTAAATACTCGATAGTGTTGCCGTCACTGTGCGAGGTGACCGCCGCCGAACGAAATTTAATGTGGTCTGAGCAGGGATCGAACCCACGTTCACAATCACAAGAGCCACGCACACTTCCATTGCACCACCTACGGCAATTGTAAAAACAAAACATTATTAAAACTTAAAATTCTTTAACGAGTAATACGATTTTTAGATTCGTAGCGGTTTTCAATTCTATCTGTGAATTTATTGATTTTTCACTTGAATTTGGGAACAAGACTTGAGAAGTAGCTGTGAATATAAATTAAATTAATTTAATAAAATTAAACTAGTATATAAAGTTTTCCACGATCTTCAATTGAAATTATTCTTTTCTTTTCAAAGAATAACAAAAAATTAAATTAGCTTTATGTATGCAAATATTTACCTTTTATTGGAGAAATAAACATGAAATGTTGAATACTCAGATTCACATTTACACCTGTCGTTGTTGAAAGCACAGATAAAGTAAACTAATACTCGTAGATGAAGCACAAGTGTTGGGAACATTTTAGTGTAATGGGTAATTTTCTAGATGTCGTTGACAGCAATAAATGGGATTTTTTTGTTCTCAAAAAAAAGTCGAAAAATATGACATTAAAATTCTAAAATTTCGTATAAAAAGGAAAAATAATTTTCAACAAAAATATCACTTCGAAACAAGAATACAACAAGTTACTTAAAGTAGAATATCTGATGGCCATCGAATTGCAAAGCCATGCCTCCACCGACTATGTCCTAATAAATTTGTCTTCCTCCGGTTCAGCAACCATACCTTGTTGATAGTCCCCAGACACTCTAACGGTTTTGGCATCTGCGACCACAGAAGTTGCTACAGCTTTTGGGCGGGGAAGTTTTTAGAATAAAAAGGCGTTCCGTCATGTCCATCTTTGGGCGGTCTTACGGGGTTTCTCTTATTGATATCCCAACACCGGCCTCATGGCTTTGAAATAGTTTTTTTATATAAGAAAACAAATGCTATTATATAAAATCATTTAAATTTTGTCACATTTTCCCTTGTTTAGATTACTTTCACCAAAAATTTCCCACAATTTTGAATAAACGTCTATGAGAATTATGGAAAACTTCAATGAAAGTGACAATAGTACAGGACAGCACCTAGTGAACGAAGTTGACAATGGTCGCGCAATATCTATTATTTCCTTTATCTATGGTTGAAAGTATCTGGAGTATTTTTCTTACTTCTCACATCATTTCCCAGCGGTACTATTTCTTCTTTCTTCCAATTTTAGGTTCTGCATTTCTACCAATACTTAGGTTTTCTGGAAAAATATAGTTCAGTTTTTATCCAATTATTTTTTATTTTAACTTCATACCTTGAGATGGTGCAGCTTGTTCAGAATTTCAATGTTATTATTTGAAAAATGTGTGTTCGGATTGAAGCCGGAAACAGGAAATGAAAATATTTGACAAACTTTTGTGATTATGACGTTATCGTTTAGAAGTTAAAGGCTGAAAAATAGGCAATACAAAATATTTTTTGAATGGCATAAAGGTGAAATATTTCAAATATATTTTTTCTTATGTCCCGAAATTGTTACTTAGATGATAAATGGAAGGATATGAATAAACTATTAATAGGTTGATGATAAAAGGAAGATATTGCCGCAATATGATAATGTTTATATATCTTCCACATGCTTGTAGATATTGTCACAGTATAAAGCATAGAGTAATATACATAGAGTATGCAACAGCTGTTTTTCTTGGACCGGAAACCTAGGGAAGTCACTGGAAAAGTTGGAGCAAGAGTTGTACTGAAATGCAAAAAGAGAAAAATCTTTATTTTAATAAATTTGTGTTTCAATTGCAATCTTTATAAATAATTTTACTCAAACACTTCATTACATTTGGCTTTATTTCACTTCTTATCCATTTATTCCTCGATTTAATTATCTTGCACTTTTGGTTCAATTCACAAAGCCAAATGTGTGAAAAACGCATTGAGCAACCCTACACACTTCCAGTCATCTATCGCCATTTCTCTTTCTTACTTTATTCTGCATGTTTCGCCAACTCTAAGGTTGATCACCTGTGGCATAGAACCCCCCTGGTATACAGTTTTTGATATTAATACTCGTATTTAATAAACGAATAGTACAATAAGATCAATGCTGCCTACCATCCCTGACAGATATGCCAGCTCTTATGCCGCACAGTTATGCACAAGTTATCAAGATATCAGCACCTTAAACTTAAACTTTAAAAGGAATTGAATCATTGTTATCTTCTTGCAGAAAAGTCAATAAAAACGTTCACAAAGTCAATAAATACGTTTACATTACCATACACCGCAGCAGTGCGAATGAATCTACACACCCATGTCTACACGAGTATTTATGTGTACATAACTTGATAATTCAGACACATGTAGTACAAGAAAATCATACATTCGTTTTCTTCTGAATTTTAAATACTCGAGTATGTTTGTGCATCTGTTTCTATCTGTGTATGTACTTACATGCATACGTGACTACATGTGTTTCTGTGTTGTTGTTTTTTTCAGGGCAACATAAATGATTCGCTGCAAGAACCGCTCAATTTCACAATTCATGCAATCTTTGTTAAGCTTTGGTCGCGGATCCATTCAACATTTTAGCTGCACTTTTCTTTCGCTGCTTGTGAAACATGTGTGGTACGTCTTAGCTACGTAGTGTAAAGTGCAACAATTTGGGGTGTGTAATGTAGAATGAACATATTATCTGATAATATTGCATCAGCCATGTGCTCACTCGGTTGCTCTGCGCCAAAATGTTGTTGGCAATGAATTTATTGTGATCATTTTTGGATGACAGACAGTGCCACAATTATGTTTGGTAAAGCAGCAAAAAAAAAAGTTATAATTTCCTTAGATCTGAGCCATTCCTTATAGTTGTACCGTGTCATTTTATACAACATAAATGCGTCCGGTGAGTGAACGAATGTTGAACGCGAACCATAGAGTAATAAGTTCAAAGAGTGTACTCGTACATGAGTGTTTCATTTCTATCACATTCTCGTAATTGGAGTTCTGATACAATTTGAATTTATGGTAAATCGAATAGAAGTAAAAGAAAATGGTTGTGTTCGTTCATATCAAAACTCATTTATAGCATAAAACGATGTTTTAAAAGTCTTAAATATCAATACAATCCAATGACTTTTAAAATAACTTTATATGCAATAAATGAGTTTTGGTTTGAATAAAAAGAACGCTGCTCGTATGACAATGCTTCCGTCAGTGGCAACGCGAACCGCGACAGAGCGGTATAAGGAGAAGAGGAAACCCGTTTGTTTAAAAGAAAAAATGGTGAAAAAGAATGAGGTCCGTAAATTCTACCGAAAATTACACACCCAAACCAACGGAAATGGATCAGGACCACCTTTTGTAGAGATAAGGACGGAAATCTTGTCACAGATGTGGAGAGTATGTTGGGAATATGGAGAGATCACTTCTCTGCTTTACTTATCCCAGGAAACTTCAATATAAATGAGAGTGTTGAGCACATCCACGTTGCTCCCCTCCTAGCCAAAGCGAAGTAGAACTGCAATTTCCTGGCTTAAGAACAACAAACCCGCTGGTGCTGATGGACTACCGACTGAGTTTTTTAAGGCTGGCGGCTATGAGTTGGCAATGCAAAATCTGGACCGACGATTGGAGCTAAAACTGCAGTGTCCTGTTCTCAAAAAAGTATATTTACAAACTATCGTGGAATAAGCCTTTTATTCATCACATACAAGTTCTTCTCGAGGGTAATTTGCGAAAGACTAAAGCCGTTTGTTACAGATCTGATCTATCGTTATCAGTGTTGCTTTAGGCCTGGAAAGTCAACTATCGTCCAGATATTCATATTACGACAATTCTTGAAGAAAATCCACGAAAACCAAATCGACACCTACCATCTCTTCGTAGATTACTAGCAAACCCGGCAGACTTCGTCGTGAATTTTATTAGGGGACAAAATATTTAATAACAAAGCCTATAGCACTCAGTGATAACGTAGCATTGTACTGGTGAAAGAATTTTGAAAATCGCATGATTAGTTTAGAAGATAACCCCCTACATACAAGCTACAAATCTCACAAACACTTCCTCTTTATAATATTAGTATAGATAAGGCTGCGTTCGATAGGCCGATACAAGGGAAACTGTACCAAGCTATCAGCAGCAAAAGTCACATGCTGCTCGCTGCTCTATGAGTATTTTCGTCTTTATTCATGTATAGTTAAGAGAGGTTTGAAGAAAAAGGAACGTTTCTCAAATCTTTCACAACTTTTTATGAATAAGGCAGATAGAGTATTTATCAGTAAAAAAATAATAAATGGTTTCCCGTTACATCCCATGAAGGTATTAAAGACAGCTTCTCACACACAAGTGAGCTGTGCGCTTTCTAGTTTTACACACTCTGTTTGTGACCTACAGTTTTATTCCGGTTTCGAACGGAATTTTGATTTTTCATTGCTAAGTACTAGATAGTGTCGCCGTCACTAAGCGGGGAGACCGCCGTCAAAAGAAATTTAAGGTGGTCAGAGCATAGATCAAACCCACGTTCTCATGCAGAGAGCCGCGCACACTACCATTGCAGTACCGACGGCCACAGTATTTTCGAGAATTGAGAAGAAATCCACAAAAGCGAGTTTGGCAGTAACCGAGGACAAGACAAAATTAATGGGTTCGACAAGCAGAACATCCACCCTAGTGGATGAAAGAGTGAACGTTGGTAACCGTTATAATTTCGAGGTAGTGGACGAATTTAGTTACCTCGGATCAGCCTTGGACAGAAGCAATAACGTCAGCCTGAAAATCAAGCGGAGAATTGTGCTTGCAACCTGGTTTTATTTCGGGCTAAGCAAGCACTTTAGAGATAAGAACCTCTCCTGAGAAACGAAGATCCAACTGTATCAACTTGTCTTGCTTTATGGCGCGGAATCCTGGGTCGTATCGCATTTTGATGAAACATCACTGGAAGTTTTCGAAAGGAAAACTAGGCCAGAAACTGGCTAGGCCATGCCGGTAGAATGAATTCGAAGAAACCAGTTCGAATTATTCGAAGACGTCCTCGAAGGACATTGAAAAATAGGACGACCAAGACTTCGCTGGAAAGACCAGGTGGAATATTGACTGCGAGAGCTTGATGTTACCAACTGGAGGAAAAAAGTTAGAGGGAAACATGTTATCCTCATTTTGTAAGGCTCTTGACCCCTCTAAATTGTTTGAGGCCACCTAAGAAGGTAAGATTGGGACTTAAAGTTTTACACTGGTTCCGAACAGTATTTTGAGAAGCTTTTTCATGACTAAGTACTGGATAGTGTCGCCATCAATAAGCAAGGCGACCGTCGCCGAAAGAAATGCAAGGTGGTCAGAGCAGGGAGCCGCGCACACTAAACATTACACCACCGACGGTATAAGTGCCACGGCGGCACAAGTTATAAAATCCAATTTAAAGTCAGTTTTTACAATTCGCCTATCTCCCATTCTCCATCGTATTCTGTCACATTGGGTTTCGATGCCACACCTCATCGACTATGAAGTTGGAAAATCATGCTAAAGAAAGTGGATGAAGGAATGAGCGATAGGCAAACTATATTTACATAAATTATGTTTGATTGATACTAATGTCCTTGAAATTATATTCGATTGATATGAATGGCATTTGAATTATGTTTGATTGATGATAATGACTTTTGAATTATGTTTGACGCGTGTTTTGTCATCTGCAACTCCAACTCGATGAAATTCCAACTTGCGACGTGACATCCGGGCAAAGCTTTAACAGCTGTTGCAAACTCTGGTTATATTAGTGTGGGGTCAGACACGGCAATTTTACTTGCGCAATTCTTGAGTTTATAGGAGAGAGAGGGAAAGAGAATGGAAAGGGGTGCAGACTTGCCCGTACTCTTATTTGGTTTTGTTTTCCCATTCGCAATTTTTTAAACGAAGTTGGCTGCAGATGAAAATTTGACATTCCTTTTCATTTTTTGTTTCGTTGGTCATAAAATTGTGGGTAATAAAAGAAGTAAAAGTGTTTTGTTTGCTGTTGGTAGTACAAAAAGCTTCTCCTATGCAATCAATTAATGCTGTTATTATTTATTATTTTCTTTCACTTCAATTTTATTCACAAATATAAAAAATTCCCCTCCGAATAAATTTTTTGATAATTGAAATAAAATAGAATGTCAAAAAAGCAATAACGTGGAAGCTAAAGAAAGCAAAAATTGCTCAAGCAAACCATGGTAGAAATATCTATTAGGTAGTCGCATTAGCAATTCCGTCGTTAAGCTGTCAAAATTAGCTGAATAATGAAAACCACTATGTACACAAAATGTGAAAAATTGTATAAGATTGTCTTACTTGATACAAAGTCTATGCTATTAAATATTATTTTTTCCATAATTCTACATATTCATGGCAATTTATACCATTTAGAAACCTTATATAAAATACATACGAGTATGTTTACAACATTCTACGTAAATAACAATTCTGCCCTACCCACCTCATACCTAATTTTCTATGCGATCTCATCGCATACTATCTCCCTCTCTCTCTCTCTCTCTCTCTCTGTAACTCAATTATAGTTTTCTTACACCAATTATCTTCCAGGGCAGTTGTTTGCTCTTATTTTAAATCTCTTTTATGTCTTATTTTGTAATATTTATATGGCATAATTTAGTTTTTATTGTTTCACATAAAAATTCAATTATTCGCTAATAAAAACGAAATAAAACAGAAAACAAAAACACAATAAAATAAAAAATAAAGACAACAACTATAATAAAAGACAAAACCATAGGGGTCCAAACTTACTAACACACATCGGGTTATTGTGCGATCAACCACTTAAAGAGGGTGTAGAAGGGGACTATTAAAACAGTCGGTTCGCTGTCAGAGTTGACATTTATAAACTAACTTTATATTTGTCGTAAGGCCATTTATTATGGCAGCAAGATGATGTGTTTGTTATATTTCCATGCTAGCTAGTGGTGTTTGTTGCTGTTTCACTGTGACGCGCTAAGCGCCATGTGATGCACTCAATGTACATGGGTACGTACATACAAACATAGGCATGTTTGTACCACATAATTGTTTAAATACGATGAGTCACAGATCACAGATGATTATAGCTGTGCTTATTACTAAAATATGTTTGAACTAAATATTTATGGTTCTTTTCCTTCTTCCCGTTCTCAGTTACAGCCACAGAGGAGTATCACATACATACATATGTCCATACATTTGCGATTAGTTGTAGTACATTTACCTCCGTATGGTTGGTGGCACAAAATGGGGCGGATGGTAACAATTTCTACTATATACCACTTGAATACTGTTGATTAGAAAGAAATTTTGCAAATACCAAATGATATCATGAATTGTAATCAAACAAATAATTTTGAGTTCATTTGTATTTGAGCAAATTGACCCAAAGGAAAACACAATAAATATGTGTGTATTGATTTCGTGTTGCTCTCAATTCACTTAACACCTACAATTTATGCATAAATGAATCATGTCCGTTTTTCCCATACAAATTGTTTGTTTGGCAACGAAAACTTGATAATGGAAAGTTAAACTAAAATGGTGTGCAAAACCAAATTAACAATTGGGTATTTTCTAGTAAAAAAAAAGAAGCAATGGAAAATATAATAATGACAAACGGATGTTTCTTGCAAATTTAAAAACCATTTAATTTTTGTTTATATTAGGATGAATGCTAGACAATCTTGTTATTTACAATGTGGACGTGACACATAGTAAAGAGTAAAGAGGTTTAAATTTTGTCATAACTGGCACCATCGGTTCTAACCATAGATAAATGATGTATAGAGAAGAGATTTGACTCTGTAAATGTACGAAGTTTGGTGTGTTGCATATGGACGTTGCATGTTGAAAAGTATTGCTTTAATAATACCAGATAGAGGCAATGGCTCAAACCAACCAACAATAAATCAGCACCGGCATTTCGATTTGTGCGTTAAAATTTTTGTGTAAATACACCACAACTATGTATATACTAATAATAAAATCTTACCAAAAAAGTCCAAAATACGTTTAATATTCATAGCTTTTCATCAAAACGACATGACAAATTTATGTCAAAAATTTTTGTAATTCCATCTGGGGTAAGTCCTAGAATAACACATACCATAGAAGGTTTTATTCGCTCAATAAATTAAACGTCATAGGTACGATGGAAAGTAAACATTGGATGGTAGAAATATGGGTTCAATAATACCAGATAGTGGCAATAGTATACAGCGATCAACATAGGAACAACAACCGAATTTCGTGTTTTTGTGGCAAACTAGTTGTGTTAAATACAATACAAATGTATATCAAAGATAAAAGGCAACAAAAAGGTGCAAAATACATTTAAATTTCACAGTTCTATACGAAAGCGAAATGAAAAAGTTAAGTGAACATATTTTGTAACTCCACCTGGTGTAAGATAATTTTAAATTTAATTGCTCTCATTTCCACAAACCTACGATGAGAGTGTGAAATGAAACGTCAGATGAGAGAATAAGTTTGTCTAGGTATGTATTAGTCTATGGGTGTAAGTCAATTTACGTCAAATAACCATAGACAAATACATACATAGATACATTTATTCTCTCATCTGACGTTTCATTTCACACTCTTCCTCGTAGGCATAGACTAATTATTATACATACTAGACTTAACATTTCTCTCATCAAATTTATTACATTTGGCCTGGTGTGATGTGAACGTTAGATGTTGAAAAGAATTGCTTCAATTATACCAGATAGAGGCACTGGTTCAAAACAATCAACAAAAACAAATAACAATGGTATATCGTTTTGTGTGTTAAAATTATTGTGCTAAATACAACACAAATGTATGCTACCAAAAACTCAATAAAGAAGTGTAAAACACATTTAAATTTCACAGTTTTTTTTATCAAAACGACATGAAAAATTAAAGTCAGAAATTTTTGTAATTCCACCAGGTGTATGTCACGTTTCATCAAACATCTCTCTATCACACCGACCGCACCACGAAGAGTGTGAAACGAAACGTCAGATGAGTCAAATATTCTCGCTTGTTATAATAATTACTCTATGGTCGTAGGTTTGTGGAAATGAGAGAAATTTAATTTAAAATTAACTTAACTTTTCACTTAACTTTTTCATGTCGTTTTAGCGTAGAACTGAAAAACTTAAATGTATTTTGGACTTTTTTGTTGACTTTTACCGTTGGTATACATTTGTATTGTATTTAACACAACTAGTTTGCCACAAAAACACAAAATTCGATTGCAGTTCCTTTGTTGGACGTTGTTTACTATTGCCTCTATCTGGTATTATTGAACTCATGTTTTCCACCATCTAATGTTTACTTTCCACCGTACCTATGACGCTTAATTTATTGAGAGAATAAATGTATCTATGCATTAATTAGTCTATGGACATTTCTCTATGATTCTGGCGCATAAGCAACGATATGATTTATTTATTGAATAACTTTTTTCTTTCTGTTGACAATTATTCGAATTTAGATTACAGTTTGAAAATACTATGTTCACATTATGTTTTGAAGATAATATCTTCGACCTTTCCGGAGGAATTCTCATAACTGTTCTTAGAATTTCTGGTCACAGCGCCCTCACTTCTTCTCAGATAGCTGTTGGATGGTTCTTGGCTTATTTGCAAACAGTCCTAAAGCAAAAAATCGGGAGCCGTTAAATCGGGTGTACGCGGTGGCCAGTTAAAATCACAAAATCGGGATATTACTCGATCGATCGATTCGATATTTGAACGAGCTGCGTGAGCTGTAGCACCATTTTGTTGAACTACAATTGTGGATTGTTCTCTACCTCTGGTCTTAAAACAATGTTTAATCATTGAGTGACATTAATTATTGAATGACATTCGCTTTAGCTACAACTTGTTCTTTGTTTTCGAAAAATATGGTCGAAAATATGCTTTCGGCAATTATTCCACATCATACTTTGCGTCTAAGTGGACGCATATGATGTTCAACAACTATTGTTGGATTTTGGGTACCCCATATTCTAAAAATTTTGTTTATTCACGTGACCGTTGAGGATTCGTTTGTTTCGAAAAATCCGGTTGAACCAAATCTTTCGAATTGCAGTTTCTTTTTTGATTTAAAGAAAAACCGCTTAAAACCAAATGTGAGAATTAATGGATACAAATTGAGCAAATCTTTAAATCTTCTGAGAACAATATTGAAAAATCGTAAACAATTCAAAATTATTTTTACATTTTTTACATTTTTTTACATTTACATTTTTTTCACTAACCGGAGAAAACTGATCTCTTATAGCCTTAAAGGAAATTACAACTTTAAAGATAACGAGGATCTAAAACAACTAAATTTGAAACATATGGTAGGGCCAAACCAAAACAGAACGAGACAATTACAATTAGAATAGTTCGTTCTATAAATAGAACTTTCAAAACTGCATCAACCAATCACTCTGCACACAATCAATAAATGTCTTCAGTTAGTGACTTGTGTAAATACACACCGCAGTGGCTTAACGGGCTAGACGCTGCTGAAGATGATGCTCCAGCGAATGTGAGTTCGAATCCCACCCGCGGCATTTACATTTTTTCACTAACCGGAGAAAACTGATCTCTTATAGCCTTAAAGGAAATTACAAACTTTAAACATAACGAGGATCTAAGACAACTTTATTTTTATTAAGTTTATTTATATTATTTTGTTCTTATTTAAAATATTTCAAACAATTTTTTTTCAATTTTCTTTTCAAAATTGAATTTAATTTTCTACAAAAAAAAAAAATTTCAAACAATCCAAATTGTTTTTCCATTTTCATTAAACAGTTTCTGTATAATTCAAATTTTTGCGGACAATTTCTTACAACTAAAAGACTTTAAATTTGTTTTTTTTAAATGAAACTTGGGATTACATTTTCTTTAATGATAAGATTTGGAACAAAATGAATTGAAAAAGAAGATAGTATTCAGAATACCGATGTTCGATAGATGTCCAAAAAAACCCGATGGTTTTTGAACACTCCCGCATTAGTAATAATTGCAGAAAACCCCCGATGAGTAGAGCTCAAAAGGAAATCGAAAATATTTTTATGGGAAATAATTTCAGATCTAATCATATACTATAATGAAATTTGGCATCTTTCTATTCTTCCATTTTGATATTTCTCAAATTGGTAATAGCTTTATTAACCCGCAGTTGGAGTCCGACTGAGAAATGTCGACTCCGGGCAAACTTCCTGAACTCCGACTCCACACCACTGATGGCAACACATTGGAATATTTTGTGGTGATTGGAGATTGACTGCTTTAAAAATGTGACACAATCTGTATTTTTGTCAAATATTTCCATTGTGGGCTTTTTCTTCATCCACCCATATATGAGATTAGAAAAATCCTTTGCGTCTAATCCCATACATATGTACATGTGTATGCGTCACATTCGTTAATTATATAGTTTACCACTAAACTAAATCGATCGAATCACGTCAATTAACCACAAATTCATATGAGACAATAATACGTAGTGTGTATTCGTACAATAGGAAAATACTACTTTCAACTAAATACTTACGTAGAACCAGTTTAATTAATGCTAAAAATAAATAAATTATAAATTAACCGCCAACAAAAAGTGAAGTGGAAAAATGGCTGTGGGGAGGAAACACAAACTCAAAATAGTCTACCATGCAATCACTAAACCAATTGAATCGAATAGTGGTACGCGAACACGCCACCAACGACTAGATTTTCATCTAACGATATTTGCCCCTGCTATTTACTTCTATGTTCATTTTCTGCCTTAAATAACAACAGCACAGACTGTTAGAGTCGCCCAAGTGGCTGGAGTGACAACATGAACGTCGTCGTCTTCGTCGTCGTACACATGAATCGATCACAGAACAGCCCCAGAGTCACCGCCATTTACTGCCACGCTGGTATGCTCGGAGCTGGAAAATGCCTCAAAATACAAAAAAAAACAAGATGATAATATGAATATAGTAACAGGCTAACCGATTAATGCTCGTACACATACAAACATACATGTGTATTAATATGTACGACATGTTTGCACACACATCCAACTATCTACCTTATTCAAGACACAACAAATCTCAACTAACTACGAGCTATTTAACATGGTCTTGTTTATGCCACCGTGAAGTTGGTAATTGGCAAGAAAAACACAACAACAATATGTTAAGACAAAGCGCTCTTAGTAGAAATCAAGTTTCAAGCTCACCTTGCTATACGTTGGCGTAACTTCGTAGACCCCTAACACTTGAAAATGCTTGCATACACTCCATTAAAGAAGTATTTGTCACATGACGGAGAGTTGCATATGATCATATTAAATAAATAGTTTTCCCATTACATTCCATGAAGGAATTGGGGAGAGCTTCTCACAACCAGCAGTGAACTGTGCGCTTTCTAGTTTTGTACTCACTGATTGGGATCTACAGTTTTACACCGATTCCGAACGGTATTTTGAGAAGCTTTTCCATGGATAAATACTCGATGGTGTCGCCGTCACTATGCGAGGTGAATGCCGCCGAAAGAAATTTAATGCGGTCAGAGCAGGGATCGAAACCAGGATCTAATGTACAAGAGGCGCGTACACTAACCATTGCACCACCGACGACCACACGCGCTGGGAATGCATCCTTCAAAATACGCTTTGTGTCGCAATGTGCACAAAAACGGATGCGGATCCGTTTCGAACTCGTTACGAGTCCGTAAGTCCATAAAAAAGCGAATTGTGACTTCTCGAGTTCGTTTCGAACCCGTTACGAGTTTGTAAAAACATAAAAAAGGGAATCAGTGAAATTGCGATTTGGCGAATCCGTCTCGAACCCGTTACGGGTCCGTAAAACTATAAACAGCGAATCAGTGAAATTGCGATTTGTCGGATCCGTCGCGAATTCATTTTATTTCCAAAAAACGAATCTAAATCGGATTCGAATATGAAGTTCATTACGAGTTCGAGACGGATCCGAAAAAATCCCAAAAACGATTCGCGGTTGGGGGGGAATTCCATACGAAAACGAATTCGTTATGAGTCCGTACCGGACTTCCGTTTCGGACAAAAGGTCCGCAGAAACGAATCCGTCTCGAATTCGTAACGGATTCATGTGGCACATTGGGGTGCAATATGACAAGTGACAAGTGAAATCAACTTCCAGTAAGAAAAATGCAGTCACCATGGCTATATAGCGGCCGCCGTTCACCGTATCAGCGTTTTCCTCGGCTCCGTCGAAAAAATAAGTTCCAATCACCTTTTCCGACATAACTGCGCACCACACAGAGACTTTAAATGGGTGTAATGGAGCTTCATGAATTGTGCCCGGATTTTCCCTCCCCAGAACCGAGAATTTTGCCGCTAATCTGACGGTTGTATTCTAAACGCGCGCCACAGTCGTTTGGTAACAACTTTTGGACCACCTAAATTTTGTATGTTAACATTTTCAAGTTCAACGTCAAGAAGCGGCACTTTTTCTTGTTGATGTTTTGGGCTCGTCTATCACATTCTCCGTCGAACGACCTCTCTTCAAACCGGTTCGCCAGACGTCAAATTGTTTGCACTGTGGGCGTTGCACGATTGGCATATTTTCGGCGAAGTTCACGGTGCGTTGACACCACTGAGGAATTAAAGCGCGCAAATATTTTCATAATTATCGGGCGTTTTTGAGGCATATAGCGATTCATTGCTATAAATTTCGCACATGTCTACTTAACGAATGTCAAATCCAAACTTACATATAATGCCAATTGCAATGGAGTGATATTTTTTGCAGCACCCTGTAAAATAAAAAAGGTAATTAGAGACGCGACTGAAACCGGGGTTAGAAGTTGTGTTTGAGTTAATTCCCTACGAAATATAGAACGAAATTTAAATAGATATAAAAATATTAATTAAGAAATTTTATATTTTTTGGACCTTAAGCCAGGAAAAATACAATATAAAGAAATACAATAAAAAAACATAAATAAATTACAAAACACTAACTTTGTTCTAGTTAAAAAGAAAATGGTGTCCCGTAACATCCCATTAAAGGATTAGGGAGAGCTTCTCACAATCAGTGATGTTATATATTGACTTAATCTGTTTTACTTATTTACATCCTGCAAATAACTACATACTATGTTATTTGGTAACAATGATCTTGAATACTCTTATTTACAACTATGTTAGTTATAAGCAAATAAGAAATAAACAGTAAATACAACAAGTGAGATGCGCGCTTTCTAGTTTTTACACTCACTTCATGGGACCTACAGTTTTACACCGGTTACGAACGGTAGTTTGAGAAGCTTTTTCTTTGTTCTTGTTACTCCTCTAAAATTTCGACTATTAAAAAACTCGCAACGTCCGAATTCATCTTCTCATTACAACAATACTTTCATAGTGAGATGGGCAAGCATAGTTTCTCGAAATGTTGTAGCGTATGTGGGCAACAATCAACTTCCTAACTCAACTCAGTTGTGCAAGTAGTTGTAACGTGTGTGGCCAGCGTTAGAAATTAACTGTGTCAAAGTAAGAAATCAAAAATATAACATAACCTCACCCGTGACGATTACTTTTCGCAATTACTATATGAAATTTTAGTTATTACTTTGTTTCAATGTGGCGATTGCTTTAAAGCCGGCGAAATAAAACAACTACAACGAACATGAAAAATAAGGCTAATTGTTAAGCTTAAACATAAACTTCATCATGTGCAAGACTTGTACCAAAAGGAGAATTAACCAAAACACGCCCAACTTCAAGATGGTCGGAAGACTCGGAGTCCATTCGCTTTCAACGTTTGTCTCATGCCAGTAAGACTCTACATTGGTGGTTAACTTTTAACGAAAGTCTGAAACAAAGTGGAAAAAATTTCGATTGTAAAGTAGTTAATAAACTCATTATTAATTCCGACAACGTCCATGTTCATGAATGCGTATACACGATTTGTATTCGGACGACGTCGCAAGTTTTTAAGCTAAAATCCGCATACGGCTCAATTGTGTTTTGGCTTAAAACTTATACGGCAGCCCATGCGTTCGTCATGTTTACTCTTCGAATAACAGTGAGTTTTAATAGTTTTTGAGCAATTTGAGAACGTAAATGAGTCGAATTACATAATCGAGTATACGCCAGAGTGTCCTTGTCTAGGACCGCCAATGCGTCGTAATTGAAACATATATGAAATGTAATGTAATGTATTAGAGAAGAATTAAAAACGATTGGTTTTAAATAAAAATATTTTAGTTTTTCTTCCCTTAAAGGGGTTTTGGGGATTTCTTTAATCCTAAATCATTTTCATGATTTTGTTTTTGGGGCATTAAGTAATGATTTGATTTCAGTTATAAATTATATGAAAAATCAAAAATCATGAAATCAATGTCATCATCCTAAGTACGAAGATCAGACTTGAACCTTTATCAAACTGTGTTCGTTTCTACCACCACTACAACGTTATCAACTTTTATGAAAATACATTCACATTTAAAGTCATAAACACATACAAATCTACCGACTACGATTACGTTTTCTTAGTCGTGTGCAGCTGAAAACATGCTAGACTATCTGTCGTCTCTGTTTTAAACAGCGTAACACTCATTCCCATCGTTGTATTTATAGCGGTATTGGGGCTAGAAGTAGTACGATACGAAGTAGAGGTAGCGGCAGCGGCAGTGGCAGTAGCAGTAGTAATAGCCGATAGCCGAGTATATGTACTAATCGCCAGTATGGTACGTGGCCCCTTCTGTTGTTGACTCTTAATTGATGTAACGTCGTCATGTTTTTATACCTTAAGAACGAATACTACTGCCATGACTATGACTGTGAGTATGGCTAGAGGTGTTTGTATAACATTTGGCTGAGATTGTTTTTTGATAAGACATGAGAAGACAGCAATCCGTACTAACTAACACCTTGAAAGTTTTGGTGATTATAAAGTACACAGTGGCACAAAAGTTAACATACAATCATAAACGAGGGCATCTGTTGCCAAACTGAGAGCAGCATCGAGTTATATTTCTCGCTGTGGCATCAAATACCAATTCAATCATTTTAAAATTGGCAAGTTGCTTGGCGCTACGAAAAAAAGAATAGCTTTTAAATCAAGGCTTGATCGGCATCAACAGTCAATACGAGTATAATTAAATCAGCTATGCTGTTGAAGATTCTTATTTACTTATTTAGTTACCCATTAGAGGCCATGGAGGAATAGGTGAGAGCTCCTTACATAAACCGAGCTGTTTTGCAATGCAAAGATTTTTCCTGTGTGATTGTCACCGTCACTAAACCTTGTGACCTTCTGCGAAAGAATCCACGTTCTCATGTGCAAGACTCACACACTCTAACTGAAAAATCAAAGTCGCCAGTACTTATACACCAGATTACATCATCTGTTACCACATTTATTAGTCAGTGTAGTTAGTGGATTCTTTTCTCACTCTGTTCATGTGATTATTGATACAGATTTGTATTAGTTAGCTCTCATTATCACTATAGCAACCGGGAGAAATATATTGAAATAATAAGAAACAACAACACAAATGTCACAGCGATGCTGAGGCTATCGATCATTTGCTCAAGTTAGATTACAGCAGACTGCAGTCATTCATTTAGTTCTAAATCTAATCTCAAGTAAAAGAGTTATTAGCAACCGCGTGATCTGATTGGTTTCGTTGGCCACGAGTTATTTCAAATTTTACACGCCCACTTTCGATTTGATTTCGTAGAAATTCTTTGCATCATTAGAGAGGTACGCGATAGTATTCAAATATTTAAATTAATGTTTAACAAATGTCTAAATATAGAACTGCGAACAATTGATTCATTCGAATTTTGATTTAATTTGAGTGTTGCGACAGTGCCAGCCCGTAGTTAGTACTGATAGTGCAGTAAATTGTTCAGGCATGAAGTGTAATCTTGTTTAAATTGTACCAAAAAAATGGAGGCATAACGTCAAATTACCAAGAAATGTATTGAGATCAATAAAAATGACGTCAATTGGCAAAACAAACAAAAATAACATACCCACCACCAAGCAATCCCAACCCGCCAATGCTGATCATAATGATGTTTTGAGTTAAATTCAAATTAATCATTTTCACCACAATGGGAAAGGAATTTTAGAAATACCCGAATTCTAAGAATTCTTGTGTCCATACGCTGCGTGTGCGGTACAAGTTAAAGTTTCATTTAAATTGGACTTAGCACTTGGCCAAAGGAATTGCTGTTGTTTTATTGCCTTCATCTGTGGTGTGCTGCCTCCTTTGGCTGGCATCGAGAGGGGCGTGAGCGCGCGCGCGCCTTTGAGTGTGTGTGTATGTGGTGGTTTGGAATTTATTGTCTTGATTAGTGGGCAATTTATGCCATTGTCGGCAAATATCTCCTTTTTGCAATTGATCAACCAACAGCATCATCATCGATTGATCGATCGATTTTAATTGTCGATGATGTTGTTCGTTTGTGAGGCGATTTTTATGTTTGACTGGTGTTGATGATACTTTTGATTTGGTTTCAATTTATCTTCAATACACGAGTCAATTGTCCACCATTAAAAAGCGGCCCAAGTGTGCAAACACACACATATCTGTATACAAACGTACATAGATACATATGTATGTATGTGTATGATTTCAAATTAATATGATTTCTCTTTATTATTGATGCTATTTATTTGAAACGCAATTTTATTTTTGTGTTGTCTATAACCAGCCAACTAAAATCACCTTAGGGCTTGATATCTCTTCAACCTAACCTATTGTTGATTGCACTAATACGCACTTCATCACGAACAACGGACATCCTTACATGAAATTGTGTACCAACCTTTAATACTGTTGACGTCCTTATTTTACAAAATATTTGCATCAGGTTGTGTAGAAGTTTTCCCCCAAACTCTTTTCGCTGTATCATGAAACTAATCTGAACAGTTACGGTCGAATATCATTACGGTAATTAAGGATACTGTTGGCTTCCGTGAAAGATGTTGGGATTGCAAGCAGTACAAGTAGTGGAATATGGTAAATTAACGAAACTTACGTTTCATCAATGTGTGGACCGCTTTAGATGTCTGTCATACAAGTTGTGTACTTTGAATTCATAATTTATAAACAATACAATTAAAATGTTATAGATTTGTATTTTCTTATTTCGCATTATCGAAAAGCGATTGTTCATGATAAAGTATTTAGAAAGACTTACTTAATAATGCGCGTTACTAAATGCACTCCACTACACCGAAAATGCAACGCTGTGTGGTCGGTCGATTGGTCGGCACGGCACAGCACGACACGACACGGTTATTGTGTTTTAAGTGATAGCGATCGCATGCGGAAAGTGCTATTTCATCAACGTCATGATGCAATTAAAACACCAATTAATTTTATGCAAACTATCATGCCACATACTACATAGTAGTACATATGTACATATACATATAGTAATTGGATAGTTAATCAAGTCGGTTGAAAGCACAAACGCAGCCTACATTTACACTGTCCTACATAACATCAACATTAATATGGTGGTCTCTTGGTTATCATGTGTAGCATTATACCATTGTGATGCTGTTGTTGTCGTGAAATTAACATTACTTAGTGGCAACAAAATTGCAAAATAGCTAACTACCATGCCAGACGAGGAAGTAATACTGAGCAGAGTAGACTAAATGTTTGCCACCTGGTCGGTTACCTGTTCGATCAGCAACAACAGTGACAGCGACAGCAGGAACGTCAACACAAAATCACAATTTGCTTTAAACTCAGCACTTTTTTGTTATTGTAATGTTAATGGCTACAATGAACGCTGACGATGTTGATCATCATCATTTGCACCGTCAGTCAACATTGCCAACATTATTATGGCGATCATGTAAAAATATGCCGCATACTTGCTCGATACTTCAGTTGAAGGTGTATTAATATTTATTTTGTTCACGAGCGAACTTACAAAAATTGCATATATGTATATGTATGTATATGTTATGTGCTCTACACTAGATAACAAAAGTATGTATGTTAAACGAGTGTTCTTACTGGTGACATATTGATTGTGCAATCGTGATTTGTATTCGGTCCCACTTTCCTTCCGCACATTCAAATATACATTGTTAAGATATATAAAATAAATGGTTTCCCATTACATCCCATGAAGGAATTGGGGAGAGCTTCTCACAACCAGTGAGATGTGCGCTTTGTAGTTTTATACTCACTGATTAAGATATATACATGTCTTTTTAAATATACATTTATAATATAGTGTAGTTTAGTATAGGGAAACATTTTCATCCCTGCTATATGGGATGCAAATGTTTGTCACGCCAACAATTTTTGTCATTGAAAATGAGCTAACGTACAGTTTCATTGTCGCTACGAAAATGTGTTCATTTACTGGAAATGTTTCGTAGCTGTGGCGAGAGTTTTAATAAAACCGTTTCGTTAAAGCGACGACATTCGCCACGATTAGGTTTGTTGTAGCCGAAATACGGCTAGTGTTAATTTTGTCGTATTTCGACAATGACAATCGTAATCAGGGTGATTAATTGGCGCTATGGTGGGCATGTTCATTGCTGTAATGAACGTTTTATTGCTGCCATGAATATGTTTCATTGCCAACATTTGAGGAATTTTTTAAAGAATCTTCCATACTGCTTATATATTTGTATTTCAAATTGTATTATGTTGTAGGATAAGGATGATGGTGTAGTCTTAATAAAAGTTTAAAATATTTGAAATTCGTATTTTCCTGAACGAGGAAACATTATAAGAATCGTGTGGTATTTAATTATAAACAAATTACTTTGTTTCAAAAAATTCTTTTCGAAGGAGGCCACAAATTGTTTGAATTTGTTGCCTCGAATATGGGTGTTTCCACAGAAAAGTCAAAAGTTAATTATTAATAATTGTTTTCTCTGTTTTTTTTTACTAAATATAGAGCTACTTACGTTTTGTATTTAGTAAAAGAAGAGATACAATCAAACTACCTGGTTCTAAAATATATGCAATTACCGAGGCTCGCGTTACGCGACAAAAAATACACTTTTCTTTGGAAATACCCATATTTGATCGTGATTTTAGAAATGTAAATAACAAATAATTATTATTTGCATATCAATTTTCCAATTTATATTCAAATTTCCACGCTTATACTGCAATTAATGATTCAGTACTGTGGTTTCAATCAATATTTCCTGAATTTGGTAAAAAAAAGAGATAGGTTGGAGTCCACGTTGAAAAATACTTTTCTGGAAGAAGATTGTTGTATTTGAGGATTTGGGCGTAAATGTTTTAATGTTTGTTCGTGTCAGCCTGTGATCGCTGACCATGTCTTTGTTAAACTTGTACTCAGTTTGACCAGTTTGCTTATTTATTATTGCAACTATTGTTCAAATTTCTATCGGACTTAGTTTCAAAAAGTGATAGATGAATTGTACCGTAAATAGTTCGTTACTTTTTATGTTCTTCTGGCTCGTCTTTTGAATTTTAAACAATTTGTTAGCTCGCATTCTTCTGTATCGTTTATCTGGACCATAGACGAATTTAGTATAAACATATTAATTGTATCACCTGACGTTTCATTTCACACTCTTCGTCGTAGGTTTGTGGAAATGAGAGAAATTTGACAAAAATTAACTTACAGCAGGTGGAGGAGGTACAAGAACTGTTTACTTAACTTTTTCATTTCGCTTTCGTATAGAACTGTGAAATTTAAATGTATTTTGCACCTTTTTGTTGCCTTTTATCTTTGATATACATTTGTATTGTATTTAACACAACTATTTTGCCACAAAAACACGAAATGCGGTTGTTGTTCCTTTGTTGGACGTTGTGTACTATTGCCTCTATCTGGTATTATTGAACCCATGCTTTCCACCATCCAATGTTTACATACCTATGACGTTTAATTTATTGAGAGAATTAATGTGTCTATACTAAATTCGCGTACTTGCCTTTTTTATTTTTTCGCACTACATGTACAACAGCATTTATTCGGACACCCATAACTTGCCAGATAAACACTCCGCCACTTGGCGCACAGTCACCAGAAACAGAACATGTTTATTCAATATTAAAATATAACACAATCTGAAAACGTTAAGATTCCAATGGCAGTCGCTTCCCATGTACCAACCTCTGCCGTGTATGCCTTGCTTTCACATGAGATATCTCACGAATAGTCTACCAACTAAAGTACCACGAGCAGTGCCACGTTTTCCGACTTATTTAATCTTTTTCTCCATACTTGTTACAATGCTTATAAAATTTATTTATTTATTCACTGTACACCTTTCCCAAGTAACAATACGGGTTTATCTTTAGGCGCCGTTCCACAATAGTTTATCTCTAACAATACGGAAGGTTCACATAAACTGTTGGCTATAGCTAAAAAATAATTTAAATATTGTTGTCCAACACTTTATATTGTACGTATTCCAATGGATACATCACAGGGACACGGAGCATCACTCTAAGGTCATGCTTAAGGCGCTGACTTTGGCTGCTTTTTCTGGATATCCAAGGCTGTATTTCTTATGATGTTGCCCCGGCAAGCCTCTAATTCTTTACAGGTTTCGATACTTCTTCATGTTGTTTAAAAATATTTGTTTACAAATTTAGGGTGGTGCATATTCTATAAGTCGTGAATCAGTCACTTCGCGTTCCTTTTGTCGTTTTGGTAGATTATAAAACGTTACAGCTGTTCTCTGGCTACCTGTGTTGAGTTATGTTATTTAATGGTTAGTTTATAAAACGCAGCGAAACGGTTTTGATCACTTCAGCTGTCAAATTCAACACGCCACATTTCTTCGCGTTAGTTGAAAAAATTAAAAATTTAAAGAAAAATGTCGATCGAAGATTGGCAGTTGGAAGTATTGTGTATTTCATTGCTTATAAGTAGTTGCCAATTTTGGCTGAAATGCATACGACGGATAGAGCTCAAACGTTTTTTTTTAATAATTCAAAATTATATTGTTTACGCACTGAAATTCTTATTTACTATAATAAAATTGGAAATGGAACGTTCCAATAAATAATGTGTTGCAAAACGATTATAATTATATTTAAAAATTATAGACATCAGTTGATGTTGACAATAATAAACAAAAGAACCAATACATTACAATCAATACATACCGCCAAATGGCACGTGTTTTTGAAAAGACAACTAATTTAATATAGATGGGGAAATTTATTGGACATTGAATCCCAAAATAACATAGGTTTTTACACATTTTATGTGAATATTATTGGTATTTGCAGTGTTATAAAAAATAACAATCTTAAAATCTGTTGATCGACTGAAATAGAGGTAAATTTTTTAATCTTTTTCATTCAGAGCATTTCACTCAAGATAACTTTTTCTAAGCTATAATTGATTAGTTTGGTTGGGCAACTCTATAAACCGCGCGAAGTGATATATAAACTACCATTTTTTGACTTTGGCGTTCGCGTTGGCTTTTGCGTTTACGTTCACTTTCGGGACTTTTAGAATACTACCCTTAAATTTTTATTACGGTTGTTTTCTTTCGTTGACACATTTATTGTTGGTGTTGGTCAACAGTTGTAAATAGTATTACTATTGTCCGTGGCAAAATGTATATATTACAGTTGAAAGCGTTAGAACAGCTGATTTCAATTTTATCTTGTCGTTGTGGTCTGACCTTGTCAATCGTTGTGTGCACCAATTTTCAAGATGAAACGTTAAAATAGCAGATTAAATTTTTCCTTATCCTTGTGGTTGTTGCCGAAAATTACAACAATTTCTCCTGCTTTAACATGGAATAAATAAAAAAAATAAATAAATGGTTTCCCGTTACATCCCATGAAGGGATTAGGGAGAGCTTCTCACAACCAGCGAGCTGTGCGCGTTCTAGTTTTACACCCACTGATTGGGACCTACAGTTTTACACCGGTTCCGAACGGTAGTTTGAGAAGCTTAAATACATCTTGGCAATTTCGATCAGCTAAATTTGACAAGGTCGGCTTTTGAAATAAAAACAAAATGCCTGCAATTCCTACTGCTTCTAACTTACTTATTTTGCCATGGTCCGTGGTGAATTCAAAAACACCGTTGTTAGCGTTGATTCTTATTCGATTTTCAAAAAGTCGAACAATGTGACTACATTTTCCAACTGTTAAAATGCATGGGAAACCTAGCAAATCAAGGTATTGTCTACAGTTAGAGAAATGTAAACAGTCGGAACTAGGATTTGAATTCACTTTGACGGACGATCGTTTCCCCTTTTTATTAATATCGGAAATATTTGGTTTACGTCGGGCAACTCTTCCATGATAACAAGCATTATGCAGCAATTTCGAATGATTTTGAGACAAACTTTTTTTCTGCCGCTTCCTGAATATTTTGACAAAAAACTGAAGATGTTATTTGCGGGTTTTTTGACACAGACCCAATGACATCCACATCCACCTTGTCGGTGATTAGATGTTAATATTTTTTTGATCACACTACGTACAGTAGTGTGATGTTTATCAATTATATTCCCAATTTGGTGAAATCATCTCGATGCTGGACAAATCCTTATAGTAAATAAATAAACTGTTGAAAATGTATGAGATAACCAAATAAAAATAGTTACAATATCAAACTCTTACTATATTTTATAATTTGTACAATTTAGGTTTATAATTTTCTACAAAATTAATTGAATTAACGAAAGCAGCAACGACACGAAGACTTCTCATAAAAATCACTTTTCGTTGCAGCAACAACCAAATTGTCGTATATACTAAACTTTTCATTGCAGCAAATGTAACTACATTAACGAAATGTTTCATTTCTGCGACGAGAAGTGTTTCTTTCAGTGTGTGAATTTTATTTGGCTACTGCATGCTTTACCATGCTTCTGCATGGTCGTTTCAGCTTTCTTAGATCTTTGTGAAAGCTTTGCCGTGTTCGCAGTTTTGTGATCTAGTGTATGTGAAGACAATTACTCGCACATTTTACCTTATAATAAATGTAAATATGTTTGGTATAACCAGAAAAAATGCAAAAAACCTCTTTTGAGTCACCACTTATGAAAAGTCAATTTATCCGTCCTTTCAACCATGTTTGTCTTATGCCACACAAACCAAATTGCTATGGCCACAATATTGCAGAAATGCACATGTGCATAGACATATATGTATATGCAAACATACATATGTTTGTGTGCACATATGCATGCGACTGGTGTGTGTGTGCGCGTGTATGTGTGTGTGTGTGTGTATGGATTTGTATGCCACGTTTTGCATGTCCCGCACACACAAACAAATGCATAACACACACATTCAGAAATAATTCCCCATACTTATAACGATTTATTAAATAACCGAGTTCCACAGAATTCTCAATGATTATAGCGTTTGTATGTGTGACTCCAAATCGCCACTAAGCCTTCCTTACACTCAAGTACTTCGAAGCCGGCCGGCATTCACATGGTTCACATCACCCGCGTAAAAATACCAGATTTATTGAAATAGAAATAAAAACGCCCAAGAAGTTAAAAATACTCATATCGTAACATAAAAGTCATAAATTTGGAAATTCGATTCCAATTAGTAACACAACATTTTCATGTTTCACTGGTGACTGTGGTGGCGTTGATGTTGGCCTCACTTGGAATTTGATATGCGCCACATAATCTCCATCACACTCACGCAGTTATTTTGCAAAAAAAAAGACAAATGTTTCAAACAAACATGTACGCCCTCCAAAGACAAAATACAATTTGTGTTATTTTTTTTATTGTACCCTACATCATATTGTATTACAGAGTGTTATGCATTAGTGCTGCAGTTTGTGACACGCATGAATTCTGGACTAAGCGACTCAAACCAACGGTTTCCTGTAATAAGAAACAAGAATATTCTTAAAGATTAAGCAATATAAATTCGATTCAAAACACTTCAAAACTTATGGGACGTTTAATAATCAGTTTTTTCATACGAAAATCGTTTTATAAAAAAAATCTTTCATAATTCTTATGAATATGGGCTTTCGTATATACTTTATTTCAAATAAGGCTTGCACTTTTCGCGGCAAATCTACTGTTTATTGCATTGAATCATCATTCCAAATATGTAACAACCACAACATTTCCATACTCGTGTATTACAAAAACACATGCATACATATGTTCAATTTTATTAATTAAAAATTCACTTTGAACAATAAAATTAATTGTTAGTTAGCATGTTTTTGAATATTGAATATTAAGTACACGCTCGTTTCTGTATCTGCTCCCAAATAGTGTTTGCGTGCCCTACAATCGGTTAAAGCGCAATTCAAATGAACAATGTTTGCAATAAGATGCACTTGTGTACATACATACATTTGTATCCGTCCGTTCCGTCCCGCTCCGACAAACGGCAACTGACAAGCCCCCCAAAACAAAAATATAAAAAAAAACACTGAGCAAACCCTGCTGTTGAGTTGGCGATTAACATATTCAATTAATCTGCGCACTTTTATTGTAAAAAATTGTTGTATTACAAATTTGTTGATATCAGCGACGAGTACAACAAATGTAGTATTTAGAACAGTCCAAAATAATTGAATGAATATAACAAATGCTCTTATTCACTCGGATCAAACAGGCAATGACGAGGGTAATTTGAAAAGTGTCACACCTTAACTTATTAAGGCCCTGATGTACTATCCTAGACAGATGTTGGATTATTGCTGAGCAAAATCGAACAGCAGTCTCTTCCACTTGAAGAGACCAGCACTTATAAAAATTCAGCTCTGATCGTACACACTACTTTACGTTCAGTTATTGGGAAATTGCAAAAAATTATCAAGTCTGACAGACGTGCCCGATTTTTGGCGAATCATTTCACTCTCGGCGTAGACTATGCGATTAGGTATGAGACAGGCGTGTGGTTTTCCAGATCGTTATTTCAAAGTTATACCGCAGTTTATCGCTACCAGGTTAGAAATAACCATAGAGTAAATTTATAGTAGAGCCGCCATTCGTCTCATCTGACGTTTCCTTTCACACTCTTCGTGATGCGGTCGGTGTGATAGAGAGATGTTTGACGAAAAGTGATATACACCAGGTGGAATTACAATAACTTCTTGCTTTAATTTTTCATGTAATTTTGGTGAAAAACTGTGAAATTTAAATGTGTTTTAAACTTTTTTATTGACTGTTATTGGTAGCATACATTTGTGTTGTATTTAACACAATAATTTTAACACACAAAACGAAATGCCGCTGTTGATATTTTGTTCGTTGTTTTGAACCATTGCCTCTATCTGGTATTAGTAAAGCAATTCTTTTCAACATCAAACGTATACATCACACGAGGACAAATGTCAGAAATTTTGAAAGATTTTCTCTACCCATATTTACTCTATGGAAATAACTTTGTTCTCTAAAAGTGTCAATACACCATGATTCTGAATCGTGAATCATTATGTATGAATGTGTAAGTGAAAATATGAATGTTTGTGTCACAATCAAAATCAAAAAATGTTGATATTTTTGCTTGATGGACGATTCTGATGCACTCGTGAATCATCGTGTGTTGCAATTCTGCTCATTTTGTGTGGAAAAACGTAAGTGTAAACATGTCCGCGGAAGAAACGAAAAAAATACCTTTTTGGAATTTATTGATGAATTCGTTCGGTGACTGCTTTGTGGGATGTAAAAAGCCGTTTTTTGCTTTTCTTTATTTTGTTTTTCTTTAATTACAACGGTCATAGCAACTAAACCGTCTTCTGACAAAATACATCGCACACAATGCAACAACCTTGCGACTCGGAAGCTGAACGAAATTGAGTGATTATATGAAAATGAATAATCGTGTGTTGCATAGCATGTATCAACATATACACGTTTGAGTCGCGATTCAGAATCATCGTCTTGCAGGCAACTTTGTGATTATACCAATATAGAGCAACTCAGTGCCGAGACTAAATTACCGAAGACGGCGGCACAACAGAAAAATTAAATTGGCGGCTCTTACCTTTGCAAGTTTTGTACAAATTTGAGATATTTTTGAAGTAACTGAACCTTTAAAATTGGATCAGTCGGTCAAATCGGCACACATTTTAAACCGATGAGAATCAATTATATCGGCGGCGTCGTGATCTTCAAAAAATTGTTGGTGGTGGATGGATGAAAATGGTAGAGAAAAAAAGTGTACAATTTGGCAAGCCTCGTAGAAGAGCACCAAAAAATCGACGCGATTCCTCAAATGCTTTTCTCTCCCGTGTCGAAACTTGATTATTTCATTCTTTTTACTTACTTTATTAAACATGGCTGGAATTTCTATAGTTACATACAATAACACCAATTTATTAGAGTTGGGTAGTTCATGAACTATATAGTTCATTTAGGGTGACCAGACATCACCCTCACGAACATAATGTACGTTTTCGATTGGCTAGTATGTTCGTGATAGTTATGTCCGGGCACCTTAAATGAACGAGTTCGTGAACTAGTGAACGAGTTCGACACAAGCCTACAATTTATTTATTTATTGGATTACTATCCTAACTGACTACAGGACTTGTAAGGGGAAATACAAATGTCGGCCAGACTTTTTGTCGTTCATGCAGGTCTCGTAGTGCGTTTTAATCATCAATTAGATAAGCTTGATAACATTTTGCCCGTAATACTCACGCCTGATATGCACCTCATGTAGTTGAACCATACATGGGTTTTTTCAATTTGCATTGGATTTTAATTTGCATTACTTTATCTAAAGCAAAAGAATTACCATTGTTCGCATTGACAATTTTTAATTTGCATTGGTATCTAAAGCAAAAGAATTACCATTGTTCGCAATGACAATTTTTAATTTGCATTTGCTCAGACAATGCAAATGCAGGTTGTGGAATCGGATGCCAATTGTAAGAAATGTGGGAATGCTTCTAATTATTTTGAATTTGTTTGCTGTTGGCAATTCTGCTTTTAAAGTATTTTATATGTAGAGGTTTGTGGCTTCGATAAGTATTGTCAAAGATAATAGAAAAACCATAGATGGTGTATTCGATTACTCACCATTTTCACCTCCGATACGACGGAAAATCTTTCAAAAATTCTTTTTATTTCAATTCTATTGTTTGAATTTGAAAATAAAATATAGATCATTGAAAAAAAATTATTCAATAGTATATGTTTCCAGAGAAATTTGGCCATTTCCAACATTGCTGCGCAATCTAGATACTTTCCCTTGACTTTGAAATCCACCACATATAATACATACATATATCACCATCTAGGGTTTTTCTATCACCTTTGGGGTATTCTTAAACCCATGTATGAGTTGAACAAATAAATACATTCCCATTTAAATGTAGAACATTACAAAAAAAATCCAATGAGTGTTCGAACTCACGGGCGATGTGTTAACACCTTTTTGCTACACGGTTCCTGTTCGATTTCTATGAACACATTCGTAAATGTTACATTGGAAAATAAAAAACAGCGTTCAATCATATGATGACGTTACAGTTAAATAATATTAATACTTAAAATTATTTAAAGACCCAGTGCAAGCACATGTGTCATTATATTCTTGCTCAATACTTTTTTTTTATTCCCACAAAAGTCAAAGAATGCAAAGCAACAGACACTTGTACGTACATACATACATTGTTATATTCGTACGATATAACCGAAGATCAACATAAAACACTTTTTTAATATTACTCCAAATTAAAACACTTCAATCTCGGCTCGCCGATATCGGATCGCCTTAATTTTTGGCCTAAACTCTTCGTCGAAACCCGCACTAGCTTTTTAATCCAAAAATTAATAAAATCGGCTATGAATTTCCGGAGAAAATCGCGTGGGAAAATTATATGAAAATTGCCCAATAATCACTTTCAATACCGACTGCCAAGCAACGAACAAACAAACGATGATTTACTCTTAGAAACCTAACACTTGCGTATGTATTAAATTTATAGTTTACTGCCCTAGAGGCGCGCGTATAGATGTTAACACATCAAAAATTAATTTTAAATATTACATGAAAGAGACTTTTCAGCTGAGCCTCGTATGTATCGCCATGTCATACATCTGCCAAACGACGAGCACTGTCTGCGAAGCAAACGCCAAGTTCTTCGGTGAATCCACTGATAGCCGTTTCATTTTCGCTGGTTGCTTGTGATCATGGCAGACATTGTGTCGCTTTATTTTTCTATAACGCGAATGAGTGACTGTGTACTTACTGGCTGACTGACTGGCGGTACGAGAATGTCATACATACCTACATACATAAGTATGTGCATACATGTTTACATACATACGTATACAACATGTACTCGTAAATTATCTCGTGACTTTAAAGAGCGAATAATACTAAATACAAAAACAACACACATTCACATTATCACATCTAATACCAGCTAAACGAGCAGTAACAAACAACTATGCTGTATACAAACATAATAAGTACATACATATGTATTGTGAAAACAAAACATATGTACATACTCGTACATATGATTAAAAATGTATATAGGGTGCAGGATTTATATGTACATATGTACATGTATTGAACATTAGGGGGTGTGCTATTTTTCGTATATTTAAGGCAACCGATTAACAATTGACGTATTTAATTAATGCTTTTATTTCATGTCCATATTAAATTTGAGATTCACTATTAAAGATTATTTTGACTTAAGCGTGAGTATAATTTGGCGCTTTAAAACCATAAGTATATTTATATCAAGTGAAGTATACAGTTGCTTAAAGGATCTACACAAAAATACTACTCAAAACTGTAACGCACCCAATTCCGTTTCCGTAAACAGAGTTGCCGTATGGTTTTTTATTGGTTTGGAATGTCGCACTGTATTTGACTGGGAATTAGGAAGCGGATGTAGATATGTATAAAAAGAAAGCAATTCACTTTTTCTTATGTCTTCCCCCTCATTTCGTGCTAATAATGTATCATCCAAATCGATTAGAAAAATCAAATGGTTGGTAAATAACCACTTTAGCCTGAACCAACATTCAGTGTTGTATTTGTCGCAAAAGTTGTTCAATGTTTTAGCACCCAATTCTCGTTTGAAGATTTCGCCATAGGTGCGACGAACACCTTTGAATGAATTTACAGAGAATTGTAAATACGAGTATCGTCATTTTGTCCCAATAAGATACTCGTATCGGCACATGCAAGAGGAAATACAAAAAAGGAATAATATTAAACATCTGCCGTAATGCAGCCAGCCAGACCGACACTAGTTTACCAGCCAACCAATGTGTTGGCCATCAGTACAAACGGCTGCAGCACTAAACTGCAGTGCAGACAAGTTTATTTATAGAATATAATGTGATGATGAGATAATATTGTCTGGCGGTTGGATCAATGACAAGGTGTTCGAAAGCACACGCAGACAAAATTAACTTTGTCGGTTTGTCTACCCAGTCAGCACAAATGTACGACTACCTACATAAATAACATATTCAGCTGTACATAGTACATAAATACACACGCTTATGTTAACCCTTTTTATAAAAAACATAAAAATAAAAACAACAAAACAAAAACTAAAAAATTAAAACCTATACAATAAATTGTCCTCCTCCTGCAGTTGCTTAAATTGATCGCTATCAAATCGTGGTGCTATTTTGAAAATTGCATAAAGTTTATCAAGTTATTTTTAGATCATAAGAGCCACAAACTAACAAAAAATGGTTGTTCTGAATCCAGTGATGGGGACTTTTAAAATAAATTTAAAATTTAATACATTGTTAATGATGGCGGTGTTGTTGTTTTTGTTTCTTTCATTGTAGATGTGTTCCCGCAACATTAAGATCTCGGTGGTGATGTTTCTTGTATTGATTCCACTGTTCATAGCCATGCCCCACAATCACAACATGTCCAAGAGGAGTAGTTTCTTCGATTTGGAATGCAAGGGTATCTTCAACAAAACCATGTTCTACCGTTTGGATCACATATGTGAAGATTGTTATTCGTTATTCCGAGAATCGAGCATACTTCGATTATGCAAGTAAGTTAAATATATATGCATGTATGTATGTGAGTGTACGTATGTATGTGTACATCATCAGCATTTACTACTTAAGTAGTATTGACGCGTGTATACGTTCTATCTATAATTATACATATTCGTTTTCTCTTACAAGTACAGCAAAGCAAAGCAATTTATTACAGCCATTAAGCTTCTTCGAAAAAGGTAGTGAACAAGTTTGATCGATTGCTTGAGTCTCCACAATCTGCCAAACTTAGCCGGGATGTCGAATAATGATTTTATTCACAGACTAAAATAAACTGTGTTCTTACACTGATCATGTCTTTACAATTAAATATCAATTAATAATAGGAGATTGTAGGTCTCCCACCGATCGTCGGTTGTACATGTGAAATAACTCCCAATGAATCAAGTCCAAGTGAAATAATTCTCAATGAAATAAGTCCCAAGACAAATTAATTAAACACTCCACCCAACACAAAAAGTGAAAAAGAACTTCCAGTAAAAAATGGTGCCTCCTAATAAAAAAAGAATGAAATAAGTCCCAAAACATAAAGTCCATGAAACATTAATGTTAATGGACATAGGTATAAGGAGGGGACACAGTCAAATAATTGAACAAAGTATCGCAAATGTTTAATATCAAGGAAGGAATCACGCGGTTTTAATGATTTTTCTAGCTAGCCTTTTGAAAAAGACGCCATAAAAAGTGCATTAGCGTCTTGATACTTATAACAAACAAATAATTGTTGTTTTCAAATTGTGATTTTCTATGCACGTTTGTCAGATTTCGTATATAGAAGTTAAATACTTCACCCCGTTTTCCAGCAAGTATTTCGAAGTCGACACCTGTTGTTGTGTTCACCGTTAGTCACCGATTTGTACGCTTCAAAATGCAATTCAGCACCGGAATTCTGTAACTTGTGAACGACAAAAATCGGTCATAATTACTAAAATTTTTAAACAAAATTTCAGAATTTTGTCAATTTAACTACAGATTTTTGTCGTTAAACAGTTACAAAATTCCGGTACAGATTTGGTGCAACTTAAACACTACAACACAGCCACTTGAAATCGTGGAAGTAGAAGCCCGTATTAAAGCACTAGCACCCGTACAATAAATATGACACAAAGTCATATTTCACCTTCACCTTTTTTTTAAAAAATTATACAACTCCCAACAAAAAATAATTGGGAATTAATTAAGTATTGAAGTTTTGATAGTTATTTAATATTCAGATAAATCCCAAAAACGCAATGAAGTGATTTCCCAAACAGTGACAGAATTCCCAACGATTTTGGAATTATTTCGTAACGAAGTTACTCCCAAAATGTATGGATTTAATTTATTTGTTTACTTAGTTCACTTTTGTGTTTGAGGCTTATTTCATTGGGAGGTAATCTGGCCCGCCTTTGATTTCTATAGGCGATAGTTAACTCGTCTAATGGAGACGACACTATCACGTAATAATCTATGAAACCCCAAACAAAATCAGTTTAAATTGGTATACCCCGATAGCTGAATCTGATTGCAAGAATGGGATATCAAGATAGATTGCTTTGCACCTCTTTATAACAAGTGGACCAAGCTACTCACAGATACACTCCGTGCCACTTGAATAGGGCATTCCTAAACAATAGTTTTATATGCTCAATATCTCCCGTCGGTGGTGCAATGGTTAGTGTGCGCGCCTCTTGTACATGAGATCCTGGGGACGAACCCTGCTCTGACCACCTTAAAAAAAATTTCTTTCGGCGGCGGTCACCTTGCATAGTGACGGCGACACTATCGAGTATATAGCCATGAAAAAGCTTCTCAAAATACCGTTCGGAATCGGTGTAAAACTGTAGGTCCCAATCAGTGAGTGAAAACTTGAAAGCGCACAGCTTAGTGATTGTGAGAAGCTCTCCCCTATCCCTTCATGGGATGTAATGGGAAACCATTTATTTTTTATCTCCCGAACCAAAGGAGTTAGGAACATACTTTACATACATACATGTTTAATTTTATTATGTTTAGTTCTGCATCAACTGCTGCAGGAGTGATTCTATTATCGATAACCGTTGATTTTATATCAATGTGTGGGTAAGTTAACGCAAAATAATCACTATGAATTTTGAGCCACTTGAGTACCACACCTAATTAATTCAGTAAGGTCATATTAGACTAAGCGCCAATAAAACAATCCGCTGAGAGAGAAATGTAATAGAATTCTCCTATATTTGCAAGAAATCGTACGATCATTCTGCTTTCGATTTACACTATCCATTTTGGAGAATGCAAAAACATCTGTTCGCATAGTGGAAAACAAAAAATAACAGTTATAAAATAAAAATAGAATAGAGAAAAAGAAAATTGTAAACAAATGCTAAGCATTTGAAAAACGAAACGAAAAAATAACTGTCATTACCATTCTGTTTTTGTTCATTTCATTCCATATTTGTGGAAATTCAAAAAATCAGAGAAATCTAACAGATCTGTCAAATTTTTTTCTAAAATTTGTTCTCCTCAAGTTTACACTATTCCATTGTTTCTCATTAAATGAGATTTTTTATGTATTCAAAGATCACATTTATTAGTGAATGCATAGTATTTGAATTATAAATAATGGGCTTCCTTATGCGGACAGACAATATATTTTAATGAAGCTTCGAATATGTATCACCCAATCGTGAGGGTAGGGCGAAACACAGGTGTTAATTACATCTTAAGCGAAGCACAGACTTGTCATTCACGAGTATGAACATCAGCAATCGTTGATGTTTAAAGCGAACCACAGACTTGTCATTCATGAGCACGAGCTTGGTCGATAACTTTTTATCTGACTGACGAATTTGAAAAAAATATTAGCAAAAAATTTTGTGAACATGATAGTGCGTGCGGTAAAATGATAATAAAACTCAACTCAGCTGATGTTCATGCTTATAAATGACAAATCTGTGGTTCGCTTAATGTCGGTTTACCGCCCTACTTCATACCAAATAAGAATATAATCGAAATTGTTCGCATCACTAAGCTTAATTTTTTATTCCCTGCGACTTTGTATGGAGTGCCGCTTAAAATCGCTTAATATCGCTTAGTTCCCTATACAAAGTCGTCGAAAAATTAGTTTAGCAGTGAATAAAAAAACAGGTAATATTTTTACAAATTCATTAATCAGATAAAAAGTTATCGACCAAGCTCATGCACATGAATGGCAAGTCTGTGGTTCACTTTAGTCACTATATTTCACATAATTTTAAAAACTCAGCACCTAGAAGGAGTACATATAAAGAAACCCCAACTCAATCCTGCCCGTAGAGCGCAACGCCTCAGTTTCTCTCTAAACCTCTATAGAACTGAAGAGTGAGGCAAAAACCATCAAACATTTTCAAGCGATTCACTATAGCGATTCAATGTTATTCACTATACGTCAACAACAAACTGACATACGATGTATTTTGCAAAAATAGGGTAATACTTATTGACGCACCTGGTGTTTCTGAACTTATTCAGGTTACTAAACTAGCCTGCAGCTCCAATCCATATAATTATATAGCCCAATAGATAGGACCTAAACCAAACAATATCTATGATATAATGGGCATTAAAGGTGGTACAACTTACTATTAAATAAAATTCATATTCATATTTTGGTGTTAAAATATCCCAAAATTATATAAAATCAACTATTATAGCGCGTTTACATGCTCTCTTTTATCATGATAATGTCGTGAGTATCATTCTACAGCAAAAAGGTGTTTACATGCATTTTTACTCGATTTAGTTTTGACATTTTTGTATTTCATGCTACCATTGTGGAATTACACCAGGAGGGACTGTATGTATTAGTAGCATACAATTCTGTCAACGTCAGTCATTTGTTCTCTTTCTATATTTGTAGAATCAACTTTTTATGTAATTAAAGATATTTTTATGTGGAATTTATTTAGAATTTCTTGAAATTTTGTTAGTATTTAGAAAATATAGAAATAAAACAATATCAGCTGTCCTTATAACACTACCTCTTATATTAGTCATGTTAATTGTGTTGTCATTAATGTACATGTTCAGTGAAGTACATTTGCTTTACTTTTCCATTTCCAACTCTGCTGTTGAAATAATTTGTGACATGATAATAACATTATCGAGGTAAATTTACTCGGTCTTGGGTACAAAAATGTATATAGTAGAGTGATGTATAGTAGAGTCATAGACATTATAGTAGAGTGATTTGTCGAGTATCCCCCTAATTTGAATCCCTCTATTAATAGGGCGTCTTACGTGATCTCGGTCTTTAAGATCAGCTCGATAATCGACAAATCACAGTATTATAATGGGATTTCTCATACATTTTTGTACTCAAGAAATTTACCTTGATAATTATTATTGGCCGTCGGTGGTGCAATGGGTAGTTTGCTCGCCTCTTGTACATAAGATCCTGGGTTCGACCAATACTCAGACCACCCTAAATTTCTTTCGCCGGCGGTCACCTCGCATATCGAGAATTTAGCCATGAAAAAGCTTTTTAAAATACCGTTCGGAATCGGTGTAAAAACTGTAGGTCCCAATCAGTGAGTATAAAAACCAGAAAGCGCACAGCTCGCTGGTTGAGAGAAGCTCTCCCCAATTCCTTCACGGGATGTAATGGGAAACCATTTATTTATTTAATGTTATTATCATGTCACAAATTATTTCAATCGCAGAGTTGTATACACACTTTCAGTATGGACAGGAAATGAAAATGTAAATGTACTTCACTGAACATGTACATTAATGGCAACACACACACATAGATGTTTGACATAAGAGGAAGTGTTATAAGCACAGAGTAAATATGGGTAGAGAAAATCTTTCACTCACCAAATTTCTGACATTTGTCCTCGTGTGATGTATACGTTTGATGTTGAAAAGAATTGCTTTACTAATACCAGATAGAGGCAATGGTTCAAAACAACGAACAAAATAACAACAACGGCATTTCGTTTTGTGTGTTAAAATTATTGTGTTAAATACAACACAAATGTATGCTACCAATAACAGTCAATAAAAAAGTTTAAAACACATTTAAATTTCACAGTTTTTCACCAAAATTACATGAAAAATTAAAGCAAAAAGTTATTGTAATTTCACCTGGTGTATGTCACTTTTCGTCAAACATCTCTCTATCACACCGACCGCATCACGAAGAGTGTGAAAGGAAACGTCAGATGAGACGAATGGCGGCTCTACTATAAATTTACTCTATGGTTATAAGAACACACACTGCTTTTACTTTCTTTCTTTATTTTCTGAATACTTACAAAATTTCAGGAAATTCTAAACAAATTATTTTATAAATAAAGAAAGAGAGCAAATGACTGACGTTTACAGAATTGCATGATACTAATACATACAACTCTCCTGCTATCACCCATAGATTAATACTTATAGTAGATCTTATAGTTATCCCGCCAAATTTATGACATTTGGCCTGCTGTGATATTTACGTTTGATGTTGAAAAGAATTGTTTTACTAATACCAGATAGAGGCAATGGTTCAAAACAACGAACAAAATAACAACAACGGCATATCGTTTTGTGTGTTAAAATTATTGTGTTAAATACAACACAAATGTCTGCTAACAATAACAGTCAACAATTTAAATTTCACAGTTTTTCACCAAAATTACATGAAACATTAAAGCAAGAAGTTATTGTAATTCCACCTGGTGTATGTCAGTTTTCGTCAAACATCTCTCTATCACACCGACCGCATCAAGAAGAGAGTGAAAGGAAACGTCAGGTGAGCCAAATATTGTCTCTAGTATGATATTACTCTATGCTATCACCTGGTATAATATCATCAAATGGCATCATGAAATACAAAAATGTCAAAACTAAATCGAGTACAAATGCATATGAACACCTTTTTGCCGTAGAATGATAATCACGACATTATCATAATAAAAGAGTGCATATAAACGCGCTATAAGCTTAACAAAATATCTTAAAGGTGTTCAAATTAAGTGCACGGAGTGAATGTATGTGACACGACACAACATTTTCAATTTCATCTACTTGCAACAAAAACTCGTGTAGCACTGTGTAGTTTATGCATTTATTTTTTATGCCATCCTATTGTTCCCCCAAGTTTTCTTTGCCACTATGCAGAATTGTAAGCATCTTCGAGTTTGTGCTCCTTCATTCTGGTTATTTTAGGAATAATTTATTTATATTCTACTCAAAATTGAAATGCGAGTATAATACTCGTACTCTAGTTCAAGGTACACAATTTATTTCCAAATGAAATCAGGCGAAAGAACCCGTGACCCACAAAATGTTTACGCCAGAAATTCCCAATTGATTAACAAGCCGAAATGCAACGCACATACACTTTCTCTGTCATGTACATTTCCCACCTAGATACCGTCCGATTTAGGAATTTTTAAAATTTCAAAATCTATTGTCTGTTATTTATCCTGGCAACTTTCGACAATTTGTTAATAAACGACCAAACATTCAAAATAATAATAAATACATAAAGTAAATACAAAACGGTAACAAATTATTTTCATAATTCATTCGCTAGATGATCTTGTTTTGAGGCAACACGCGCCAAATCCCCCACACGGTCAAATCTTTCGACTCACTTCGCTTCTCCAACTTGAGATTTGAAACGAAATATTTATGGATTTATTTAGAATGTTGTGTATATTTTGAAATGATTCATTTGTTCTATTAAACTGCAATTAACAGAGATTTCCATTAGATATGAGAACTTTCACATACATACATATGTACGTACGTACATACATGATATTGTTTGTATTGAATGAAATCTCATGCGGAGTTAATGTAGAGCAGGAATTTTTATGGCTAATCATACGGCGTGGTAGACGTAATATTGAAATTGTTTTGAAAATTAATGAACTCTGTTAGAAAGTTACATAAAATACATACATATAAATCGAAAGTAAAATACAGTACGAATTTTAGGTTGTAGAGCTGATTACATCTTGTTGGTAGTGAAGTTTTATTTACACTTATATTTTAGATGGGTCTTTAAAACAACACTATCCACAAAATTATATAATCAGACGATTATCGTTATACATCCGATTAAAAGGATCGACAAAACACATTTTTTCATTCCCACTCAGAAACATGATTTTATTGTAAATTATAGATAATCGAGTTCTTCGAGATAATAAAACGTTTGGCACTTAACCATTGCTCGAAATTGGATTTTAATTAACTACTCCTAAGTCATACTCTGTGACTTAAATGAAAGGTTTAAGCCAGACATTGTTTTAAAAACGAGATATTAGGCGTGGTTTCATTATAACTTAGCGATTGCTTCTTGCTTGCTACTAACGAAAACGACGGACAACAATTATCTACAAAATATCAAAAAATAAATAAGGCAGCTTGGCAACATTAATAACATATATACTTGGAGCTACATACATATATACTTATATATTTTGATTTTGCTCTAAGGCACGATATCTCGTCTTGCTCTTATTTTTGAATTCACAACAACTTCTATCTAATGCCAATTTGCTAAATTTCTCAATGTGGCAACTTTGTGCCTCCATACAAAATAAGTGATAATCTAAGCAAGAGTTGTAGCCAAAACACGCCTATTATTTTAAATTTCAATTGTTTACTGCAACAACATACATATCTATCGTTTAATGCTCCGGCTAAAATACCTAACCACACCTAATCCACTTTCGACCAAAGGCGAACCCAAATGTGGTTGATCCGTATATTATTTAAATACCAATTATACTTTTCCATATTTGCATATACATATTCTGTGTTTTCTTTTTCTTTACAAAAAAACAAAACAAAACAAAAAAACAGGCAGAAATGTTTCACCCATGAAACTTTTGGATCTTGTCTTAAGGTTTTATTGATACCCGATGAGGAAGTCTCTCAACTACAATATTTCCTCAAAGTTGTAAATGGTTCTCCCTTGTCATTCGATTTTTCTTCTCTAATGTAAATTATGATTTATTTATCGAATTTTATAATCAGAACGAGCTACTAAATAAACCCATTTATTTATTTGTTATAATTAATTGAAAATTATCAAAAAAAAAAAAAAACAACAACGTTATTTACGTAATTAGATTTTTGTTTTTTTCTTTTAATTTAATTTGTTATTCTTTTTTTGTTTTTTTTGTTTTTATAGGAAAGACTGCTTCGATTCAAAATGGTTTGGTGAATGTTTGAAAGTTTTGTTTATACCCGCTGAAGAAGTTTTACAATTGCAAGATTTCATTAAAATCATTAATGGTTCACCCATAAAGTTCAATATGCCGCCGGTTACAACATAACTACTATTTTAGTTACCCAAACACACCCCAATCCAAAAAGTAAAACCTATTTGAAAGAAAAAACTAAATCGAGCTTAATTTATTTATTGAAAAAGAAGAAAAAATTAAATTACATAAAAATAAATAACTAGAAGTCGAAAAACACATACAAAGGAAGAAGAAGCAGAAGCAACCAGTAACAATAACAACAATGGAAAGAAGTTTATTTTGTACTTATTTATTTTATTTTCACGTTTGTATTAATTTTATTTGTATTAATTATTATCATAAATTTTAATTATTTATTAAAATGTAATAATTTAATTTAATTTATACCTAAGTTGCATTTTACAAAGAAGACGGAGAAGCAGAAGTATAAGAAGAGGAAGAAGACAATTAAAACTCCCGCCCCTTTAGCTGTGACTATTGTTGTCGGGTTTTGTTTCCTTCACTTTTTCTTTTGGTGTACATTATTACTTTTTTTTACAACAATTTGCACAGTAATTTTAAACAGTTTAGTATGAAATTCACCTCTGGACGCCGAAAGAAAAAAGTACATTATTCAAATTCAATTTTAAATGCTTTAATGTTAGATTTTTAAAAGTTTTATTTAACTTAATTATAGAACATAATTTAGCATTTCCTTATTAGTAAGTTAACGAATAAAAGGAATGCTGTGTTTTCTTTTCCTTTGCTTATGGGAAGATATTTTAAATATCCCCCAAACAATGGAAACAGTTTGTGAAAAGAAACAATTATCCAATTGTAAATTTTAATTACAAATATTATGTTATAAATGCAAGTTAATATCGGCTGCTCCGTTGGCTTGGCCCGCCCTCTTCTTACTCATACTACCGTAAAAAGTGTAATGTTTAAATTTGCTGGCAAATCTATAATGTATAGTAATTACACATAATTATAATTATAAATATAAAAAAAAGAACTATTGAAAAATATTGTGATAGAACACGTTAAAAACACTCCTTTATACATTATAACTATTACCTAAATACGTTAAAACTAAACAAAACAAAAAATCATACAAAAAAATAAAACAAAAATCGTAAAAAAAATCGAAAACATATGAAGATTCGAATCATTGTATATGGACGTTGTCCCACGACCGATCTGCATCAAACAAACCACGCTTCATCCACATCACTCTACTCTCTGTGGTAAATCACAATAAAGTCTGTACATAGAAGAGGAAGAAGAACAAGGAAGAGCTCTTAGACAGTTCTATTTTGCAAAACTTTATTAAACAACGGATGTTATGATAAAGTCAACAGACTGTGCTAATACTCTTCCAACCATAGCACGCATGCTTAGAAACCTCCAAAAGACGTGTCTGCAGCCCAGCAGAAAGACTTTTGCCATCCAGTAACAGTGAAATTTGCTCTTGATGAGTTTTTCCTTTTGTTTGGTTCATGGTAGGTTCTATTTTCCTTTCCTTTCATCATTGTTTCTTTCTGTTTTTAAAACATTGTTAACCTGATTTTTTGGTACATTTTTTACGAGCCAAATTTTGACCCCCAATATTTTTGTGAAAGCCGCCATTTCATCCTAATTTTTGAGAAAATGGATTTAAAATTTTTGGAAAATATTTTGAATTTTATTGTATTTGTGGGAAATAGATGCGATCAATGTGTGTGTATGTGTATATATCTATATATCTGTGGACAACTATATCTTTATGTGATCAAATTTTAAATTAATATATGCTTTTCCCCCATTCAACTTCTTTCTTTCTCCATCTAATCTGTCTTTCCACGTCTATTCACTCACGGGGATTTCTTTCAACCACGTTGCAGACAAGAATGCTTTGGTTCACCATTCTTTAATGCGTGCATAGAAGCATTGCAGTTGCATGAGGAAATGGATAAATACAATGAATGGCGTGATACCTTGGGCAAGAAGTGAATCAACATCCAACCAACACTAGACAATTACAATTGGCGTCGTCGTTAAACAGGCAACTAAGTAACTTCCCATATATGAACTAAACGTACACTGTATCTACAAAATATTCAAATGAAACCAATGAGATTATATTCATTGAAACTACAAAAAAAAATTATAACAAAGAGCCCTAAGAAAAGTATTAAACGTATAAAACTGTTTTGAATGTATGTAACATTTATGTAAAAATAGGTACCTAAAACAAAATGTTAATAATAAAAAATTTAAAAAAAAACTACAATTTACAATGATATTTAAACAATTTGGAAAAAGAAATAAGCATCCACATAGTGCTAACACGTCGACATCGAGTCCAAATCCAACTGCGGACATGTTCACAGCTGCTGATTTTAAACCATCGATAGGAGGTCAATTCTCTTTACATAGTACATATGTGCAAGGTAGTAAGTATAATAACACCGTACTAAAAATAACATCAAAGGTGATTCGAGTTTTTAAAAATATATATTTTGAAAACAAAAAAATCCCAGTAGTTTTATAAAACATTAACAAAATAATAAAATCTATTTTCCACATTTCCACGCTGAATTAAAGAAAAGTTAGAATGGATGGTCGGGTAATTAAATTGAGGCTGACACCATTGACACATTTTGTTTTTTAAAAAGTGGCCGACACTATATTTGAAAAGTTTCAAGATTTTTTAATTTGATATTTTTACACAGTCATTGCCCAAAGTGCATACGTTAAAATATCATCAAGGATATGTTACTCTTCCGTATATGGCACTATTGTCCTGCAACTCCATCTCCCATGCATAATTGGTTACTGGGTACTATCTACCGTAAAGCATCACAGTCAATTGGCAATGCAATTTTTCAAAGTTTTCCTTGTGACAACCAAAACCACGGCTGGTGTGCGAACTCGATTGTTAAATTTTCGTTTACATCGAATGATGAAAGTGGTGTTTCTTGTAATTACGTTCTGTACTTGTTCTATACATACATTATTTTTAAGTTTTTCTTAATTTATTCTTGTTGGTATTTCCAAACATTCAAGTTAACTGCAAGTATTACCTACACTCAAACAAATTATAAAGTAAAATGTTTGTCTGATGTAAATATGTAAGTTCAAAATGTACGTACTATATTCGCTGCTGTCGCACTATCTACCTACCTATTTTTGTAATGTGCAAGTATACAGATAAAATGTTATACATTAAGTTTAAGTTTACTGTTTATACATTGTTTGGTATTATTTTAATATATAATTATTATTATAATTGTTTATGGTTTTAAGTTAATTCGCAGTGCGCAAAAGAGTGCAAACGAGAAATAACAACTTATATTTTTATAAACGAATATTTTGTATGTTTTGTATAATTTGAAACTTCTTTGGATCTAGTCGTATAATAAAATTGTTTATTTCAATTAAATTTCTTCTTTTGTTTTATTTTATGTTTCTAAATAGTAAAATCCGCATTTTCATCGTACAACTGGTAAGTTTTAAAATTGCCTCCAATTGAAGGTATATAAGTTAACTATTTCCTACTCATACATGTAAGTATGCAGGTCCACACAATTTCATGATTTTTGTTCCAACACAATGTTTTTGATTTCGTGAACCTTTCAAATACCGGAAAACATTTGCATTTGCGGAGAGCGAATGGAATAGTGTAAACTTGAGAAGAACGATTTTGGGAAAAAGAATTTGATCTGTTAAATTTATCTCGTAGTTTGATTTTCCTTGCAAAAAATTATGAAATCAGAGTTGCATTTGGAATGAAACGAAAAAAAAATCTACCAAAATATTAATAGAAATTTTGTCGCTTTTCTCAAATACTTTTAATTTTTGTTTACAATTTTCGGTTTTCTCTATTCTATTTTTATATTAAACTGCTGTACTTTATTTTCCACGTTGCAAGCATACGTTTTTGAACTCTCTAAAACTGATAATGTAAATGGAGAGCAAAACGATCGTGCGATTTCTTTCAAATGTAAGAGTCTCATTACATTTCTCTCTCCGCTAATCGTTCAATTGGCACTGATAGTCTAATATGGCCTTTATCCGGGGAATACAGCAAAAATAAAGTTGTATGCGTACAAGAAAGAAGAGCTCATCAATCAAAGTAAATATCAAAATCATATTGATATTCCGTTCTGATTGGCATTGGCGATGTATCGTGTATTCCCTGCTTTACAGTGGTAACATTTTCGTGGTAAAATGGAAACTGGTGCTGAAATTTCTGTTCATATATTTGCCGCCAAGTAACAAGGGTTCCAATAGCCATTCGACACTTTTGAATATCCCATATCGTAGTGATTCAATATTTTGTGTAAATAGCATATATTTGAACTCCAAGATATAGTTGGACCTGCCCCATGTTAGTGATTTAAAAATGCAATACTTTTTACGAAATCACATTATTTAAATATATCGTAAATAATTCCGTTCAATTTACGTACAAAAGTTTCTTTAATCCTTATTAACAAAATCTTTTTGCTGACTTACATATATACATAGCCTGTCTATACATCCATTTAGAAAGGCAGTGTTTACTTACGTCATGTAATCGAAATCTTCTCCGATCTTCTGAGAAAAACCTTTTCCCACTTACCTGGATTTGTAATATGAATCATCTCTGACTAATTCCTTAATCTTTCAAAGTTAACTGGTACTTTTACGTGTCCTTCAATGGGTAGTTCTATAAGATCCCAGGTGTTGGTACCGAACATTTTTTTTAATACATATATAACATTTTTCTTTGCCCAACTACACTTAAAACTGAAACTTCAACGGTCGGTAGGAGAATACCAGTGACAAACAAAATACATCAGTTATAAATTAAAAATGGAATACAGGAAACAGCAAATTGTTAACAAAGTCTAAAAATTTTGGAAAAATGGAAATTATTGCCGTTTACTTTGTTTTTGCAACCCTGATCGCATAATTTTTATTGAGCAAAATAAAGAAATTAGAAAAATCTAACAGATCTGTCAAAATTTTGATTGCAAATCGTTCTCCTCAATCTTGCAGATCAACTCGATAATCGACAAATCACTCTATTATCATGTGAGTTCTCATACATGTTTGTACCCAAGATCGAGTAAATTTACCTCGATAATGTTATTATCTGGTCACAAATCATTTCAACCGCAGTGTTGTATACGTACTTTCAGTATGAGACTGTTTGAACATTAAACGGAAATGGGAATGTAAAGGAAACGTACTTCACTTAACATGCACATTATTGAGAAACATACAACCATTATTAATATAAGAGGTAGTGTTATAAGAACAGCTGATAGTGCTTTCTTTCTTTATTTTCTAAATACTAACAAAATTTCAAGAAATTCTAAATAAATTCCACATAAAAATATCTTTAATTAAATAAAAAGTTATTTCTACACATAACGAAATAGAAAAAATGACTTGCTAACAGAACTGTATGATACTTATACAGACAAATCCTCCTGCCATCACCTGGTATAATTCCATAATGACATCATTTACTACAAAAATGTCAAAACAAATTCGAGTACAAATGCATGTAAACATTATCATGATAAAAGAGTGCATGTAAACGCGCTAGTACACTATTTCATCTTCTCTCACCAAATGATAATTTTGACATATCCAACGATTTCTGCAACGTCTAACGCGGCCTTAAGGGACCCTTAGACCTGTGGATAAGTTGATCGACTTCAAGTTGACATCAAAACAAACCAACAACCCGTTTCCCATTACATCCCATGAAGGGATTGAGGAGAGCTTCTCACAACCAGTGAGCTGTGCGCTTTCTAATTTTTCACTCATTGATTGGGACCTTCAGTTTTACACCGATTCCGAATGATATTTTGAGAAGCTTTTTCATGGCTAAGTACTCGTTAGTGTCGCCATCACTGAGCGAGGTGGCCGTCGTTGAAGGAAATGTAAGGTGATCAGAGCAGGGATAGAACCCACATTAGAACACATTAGCCATTACACCACCGACGGCTACAGCAAGTTCGATTATTTCAGGTCAACTTCGATTTTGCCCTTACACTCTGAAAAAAGTTGAGCCGACTTCATTTTCTTGTCAGATATCGAAATGAAAGTTAATGAATGCACTACGAAAATATCACTAATTTTAACAAAAAAAAACACCAGATTAATATTCTTTGAAGATTTACAAATAAAAATTATTAAAATTAATGATTAAAAAATATTGAAAGACGAAGTGACAGTTACACTGAATTCTAAGAAACTTGCCGATTATTACAGAATATGTGTGAATATGTAATGAAATTGTTGTTTTTCGTTTTCTATAGTTAAGCTCCAAACATTTGACGCTGGTTTTCCACCAACTGACGCTAATACCATCTATATCTTGAATCAATAATTTGACTTTATGCAACATCTTGGTACATATTTATGTCTTTGATGGTGGAATGGGAAAATTTCCCTGAAAACAAAATCTATTGAAAAAACTATTTAACCATACTTTTTTTTGTTTATTGTTTTATCAAAAAATAACACAAGCACTATGCCTATCTACTATTGATAATTTTTTTTTAGATTCAAACAACAAAACCGAAATAAAAATTATAAAAATGGTAAAGTGCTTTTTCGTCCTATCCGAGAGAAAAATTGTCGCACGGAAACAGAATTTGATATCTGGTGAAAATGGTGAATAACAGAATGCACTATCTAGAACATAGAGCAATATAGCAAAAGTCCGGATTAGCTGTTTTCTTGGACCGAACACCTTTGAAAGCCACTGGAATATAAAATAAAATTGTTTATATAAAATTGTATTTTTAATTTGATATGCTAGTCTGTAAGGATTATTTCCATAGTCTATAATAAGTAACATGAAAACTAGCCGAAAAGAGGCTACGGACGCTGTATGCTTTATTAAACAAAGGAACTATTCCAAAGCAACAAATCAAACCATTTAAGAATTAAAACATCTCCAAATTACTTTTATTATTAAAACTATGGATGTAAAGAAAACATCGAAAAATACAACAAATAATGATATTTTTACAATACAAGGTCGTCAATAGCACAGGCTAAAATCATTGGCAATGGACATAGATTTTTAAAACCAAGAAGTTTAATGTCGTGATTATCATTCTTCGGCAAAAAAGGTGTTTACATGGATTTTACTCGATTTAGTTTTGACATTTTGTAGTTCATGATGCCAGAAGAGGCAGGAGGATTTGTATGGATTAGTATCATACAATTCTGTCAGTCAGTCATTTTTTTCTATTTCTATATTTGTAGAAATAACTTATGAAATTAAAGATACTTTTAAGTGGAATTTATTTAGAATTTCTTGAAATTTTGTTAGTATTTAGAAAACAAAGATATAAAGCAATATCAGCTGTCCTTATAACACTACCTCTTATATTAATCAAGTTTGGTTGTGTTGTCATTTATGTACATGTTTCCCTTAAGTGGAGTTCAAATTATCAGACAGATCTGACATACATATCTAAAGAAGTTATCGATAACATATCGATTTTTTGTCCACACAGAAACATTTATCTGACAGACTTCATTCAAGGCAACTCACCAACCACAGTGTCAACATCAACGGTTTGCGCTTGCAAATGTCGCGCAACAATTTCTTGATTGCCCACAGCAAGCGAAAGAGAAGAGGAGACACTGCTGAGAACATTTGTTATGCACACGTACACACATCCAAATACATACATATGTAATTACACAAACTAATTTCTTGGAAGCAAGCACACATCCTATTTCAATTTCTTTATTTTACCAAGCATTTATGTTTTTTATTTATTAATATCTCATTTGATTAAATTAAATTACACTGAAGATTTGATTTTTTTCATTTCACATTATATTCCCAAAATGCTTTTTAATTTATAGTTTTCCGCTTGTTTCTTCGCTTATTCTCTCCGCCATTATATCTCTCGCTCTCTGTTTTATCGATAACCTCAAATAAATCGTTTGGTTTTCAAACTGGTTTGAAGACCATCAGATTTATCTGCCAACACGTGTTCACATTGCCAATTTTTCTTCAGATTCGACAGATCGTCAAATCCGTCTGATAATCTGAACTCCACTTTACATTCCCATTTCCGTTTCATTTTCATACAGTCTCATACTGAAAGTGCGTCTACAACTCTGCGGTTAAAATGATTTATGACATATATTTATATATATTTAATAGTGGTCCTCATGCAAACTCGAAAGAGCCTCGTAAACGCGTAAACGTCAAAACAAAGAAATTTCCCATACAAAGCGACTTGCACAAAAGTGGAAAGTCTTCAAGTCAGATTTGCTGCGCAAACGTGGGATGGAGAAACGTGCAAACTTTTGACATTTCGTTGTCAGCTGACTAGGATGGATAAATAAGGTGATAGCTGTAGAACAGTAGAAAAAGTACATAGACATAATACATGATATGGTTTTGAGCACAAATACGCTGAGCAACTTTACTTGGTGCCTCATGCAACGGTGCGAGGGAAACTTGCGCTGAGCAAAAGTTCTCGGCTTTCACGTTTGCATGAATGCCGCTAATATCGCTTATGCCATGTCTCCACTGACTCCTCAATTTCAAATTTTGTTTCAACCCGTCCGCACCGAACAATTTTAATGCCGTTTGACATATCGTTATTTAAGCGTAGTACTCAGCTAAAACTGAACTTTAGGTTTGCATATAAAATATATGTAACTAACCACTTGCTTGTTTATATTTTATTTATTGACGATATATTAAAACTTATAGTGAATATAAGATTAATATTAAGATTTATAGCACTGGCGACTATGGCCTTCAGCTATTTGTTTTTTTACATATGTAGACTTCACATGGAAACCTGAAATTCAGGTTTATCTGAATACTGTGATTAAAAAGTGGAATTGATACACAGGGTGTCTAGTAATTTGGTTTTTATGGTCATTCAATGCAAAATTCATTGAAATCAGCTAATTTAAATTTTCGATTTTGTATGGAAAATGTTACCTAATTTCACCGAAATTACAAAAATTGCTCGTAATCATCCAGTGGAGATGCCTTATTACCTCCCCATACAAAGTGGTCGAAAAATTAGTTTATCAGGGAAAAAAACAGGCTCATTATCGAGGTAAATTTACTCGATCTTGTGTACAAAAATATATCAAATACATATCCCTTTAGATTTATAGCAACGATCAACGTCTAACGATTGACAAATCAATACAACATTTACAAATTAACGCATTATGCAATTTGTATTTGTCCGTCCTATAAAAACTCAAAATTAATATTTTTAGTACTTACTTTTCTTTACTCTGCGACTGTTTTTATATGCGGCCTTTAAACATTCAATAAAAATTTCACTATTGTTTCCCTGTTTGAGCAAGGCCAGTTTTATTTACCTCATGTCTATTTTGCACCATTTCATTACTGAGCATTTCAGTGTGTTGCATTATTATACTTTAGACTTCTGTACTATGCAATAAATACCTTTCATATTTTCTACAATTAATTCGTCATACTTCCCAAATTCCATCCATTTTATGTTCAGTTTTGACACTTCAAGTGACGAATCAATCCCGGCTGAGCCTTATAAAATATACAAAAACGCACGCGTTCACACAACTAAACAACTCATATAACGCAGCGGTGACATGCGATATAGAAAACATGTTTTTACTCTGTTCCCGTACTTACTATTTTTTACTGTTTTTACAATTTTTTAAATTTTTTTCTGTGTCAAATTGACATAATTTTGCTTGTACAAGACTCTGTCGCAATAAAATGATGGTTTAACCTAATAAATATAGTGATGTGTTGCGGTTCATAGATCTTTACAGAAGCCATGAAGCTCTATCCGATATGAAGCTTTCGTCATATCGACGGAATGATTTAAAAATAAATGTCTTTGAATCAATTGCTGGTAATAAAATGTCTGTATTTGTTTATTTCTTGAGCACTTTCAGTGAGGCTGGAATATTAAGTTGTTTCCTTGACGACGGCATCTTGGAAATAAAATTGGCTTTCAAGTTGCTTGCAGCATACGCCGCAGCTGTCAATGCAAATGCATTTTGACAAGCAGTATATGTGATCAACTTGAAAGCAAAATCTTGCCCGTATAGCCGCAGTCATGGTAAAATGAGTAAGGTAAACTCGTTAGAACAGCTGATTTCAACATATTTCTTGCTTAGGTGTTACTCTTATGTCAAATTCACATGTATTTTGTTTGTGTACTTTTTTGTTTACTTTTACAGTAGATACACACATGAAGAAAATTTGACAGATTATGGACACCAAACAAAAACAAAATGCCTGTGTTTGTTGTAACAATTCCTAGTGCGTTTACCTTACTTATTTTACCATGGCCGCAGTGTAAGGTCGTGTGATCAGCTGCTGCCACACGACTTGACAGCGTGTATTTACACCATAGATAAAGGAATTAACTAGATATCGCACATGCCGTGGGAAATTTCTTGTTCAATGGGATATTTTCTAGATGGAGCTGAATGCAATAATTACAAAGTTTGATCAACAACAAAATATACCTTGCAATATGTATTTAGAACAGGTGATAGCAGTCGGTGTTGTAGGCAACATCAACAGGCATTTTGTTTTGTTTAGAGGGCCGATGCTGTACAAGTCAACACAAACGAATACCAACAATAACAGTACACCAAAAAAGCTCATAACCAAAATGCATATGAATTTGAAAGTGGGGAACACAACGACATGAAAAAAAACTAAATTAGTTATTTGAATAGCACAACCTGGAAAATGATTCTATTTTTGTATTGAAAAAATGTACCACACTGTTGAATAAACGTCAGTGAATGTTATGAGAAACGTCAATGAAAGTTACAAAACGACAACACAGCACCTAGTGGCAGTACTTAACAACGCCTATGGGATATCTACTTATTTCCTTTATCTATGATTTACACAGTCCATTTTAATTGTCAAAATTTATCTGGTTATCGTTTGAACTTGTCATTTGCGTTTACACAAAGTCAACTCTGTTTCAGCAATTCTTGTATTCATTATTGCTTCTTCCGACATTCTTAAAATAAATTTGAAACATAGCCAAACTAAATAAATACTTAATTGCAATTAATTGAAAAACTTAAACTTTAAGTGCTTTATTCATAAAAAGTTGTGAGAGATTTGAGAGACGTGTTTTGTATGATAAACACAGTCTCAAACCTCTCTCCACTTTTTATGAATAAGGCCGTTACATTACATTTACATTAGTCTCTAACAACAACAAACAATATATTATTTTGCACACATCGAACGAGTACAGTCAACTTCTCGTTAAAAAGTGCGAATGAAAAGAACCAAAAGAAATGCCTGAACGTGCAAGTTTTCCTCCTATCATTCTCCTTACCTAACTCTCCAACGAACCTCAGAATTGCGGCAATTAAAATTGCCAGTGTAAGCGCACGCAAAGGCGAAATTGATGTCAAGTCGATTGTTGTAATTTTTGTTGGCATTTTGTTTTTATTTGTAGTTCATTATCTGTCATATTTTATACATGTGTGTATCTACAGTAAAAGTATACAAAAAAAATACAAAAATAAAATACATGTGAATTTGACATAACAGAAACACAAAAGCAAGAAAAATATTAAAATTTGCTGTTCTAACGAGTTTACCTTACTTATTCTACCATGAAGTCGATGATCAATTTCTAAAATGTGAGTGTGTTAATAAAAAAAGTGTGAGCAACTTGAAAGCAAAAACGATGTACTAAAGTAGATAATCAAAATTTCTCTTCACTGCCTTACCTTAATCAGTTTCTACTCTCTTTCTCTTACTCTCTTCATTGAATATTTCAATACACGAGCAGCTCTTTGACAGTGTATTGTAAATAACTATACAAATTCCAACAATGTTGAAGTAAAATTACATAAACTATGCAATAATCAAGATATGACGCGAGAAAGAAATGCGTTTGAGTGAATCACGTCGGCTTTTTGTTCTCTTTTACGAGGGTTGTCAAAATGCGCACATTTTCTGGTCGTCTACTTCTTGATCGTCTTTGTTGAATGCAAAAATTTAACGTGTAATGTCGCATTAACAGCGAAGTTTATCGCTGCCAGGTTAGCAATAACCTTGTTCTCTAATCCTTACCGTTTACAGCACCCAATTTGAGATTAAATTGACATTTACTATTCAAACATTTACGAGATCAAACTATCGAAAATGCCGGCACAACAGAGACCTTAATTTGGCGGCATTTGGAATTGGCATGTTTGTAAAAATTTTGGATGTTTTTGAAATAACTTAACCTTTAAAATTGGATGAGTTGGTCAAATCGTGTCAGTCGATAAAATCGGCTCACATTTTAAACCAATTAGAGCCAATTATATCGCCGGCGGCGGAAGCTTCAAAAAATTGTTGGCGGCGGCGACACGTCGGATAATTTCCGATCGGCTACCGTTTCAAAAATAGACAGTCAAAATTTCTCTTCACTCAAATGCCAACAAACAAAACGAGTGAAACCCTAGTACTTCTCTACTCTCTCTCTCTTACTCTCTTCATTGAATATTTCAATACACGAGCAGCTTTTTGATAGTGTTCTTGTATATAACTATACAAATTCCAACCATGTTGAAGTAAAATTACATAAACTATGCAAATAGTATGAAATAAGCAAGATATGACGCGTGAGAGAAATGCGTTTGAGTGAACTCCTAGCACTTTTTGGTTCTCTTTTACCAGGGTTGCCAAGTTGCGCACATCTTCTGGTCGTCTAATTCTAAATCGTCTTTGACCGTTTGCTAAACAGTTGATTTTTTGTGTATGTTTTTATTATGGTTGGATTTTTTGTAGTAATTAGTCGTTGTTGTTTTAGTTGCATCAAAATATACACCAGTTTAAAATACTGTTAAAAATTAAACTTCAGTTTCTACATATTAAGGCTGTTTTTTTGTTCCTTTAAGCTATTACCACTACCAAATAAAACGATCGACACTTAATACTACGAATTGTGGCAACATTTGCTATAGTATGTGAGTAAAATGCGATACGAAAACACGTTTGTAGCCAGTGCCAATATGTACATGGCAGCAGCAGATGTGATTGTAGTTGTAAGGAGCAACAACAGACATTTTATTTTCGTTCATTCGTTTCAGTTGTCAAACTCTACACAAATATATACCAACAATACAAGAATAAAAACAATATAAAAACAAAATATATATGATTTTGACAAGTGATACTAAAAATGGCATGGAAAATGTTAATCACCTGTTTAAACGACTATACCTGATAGCCGTCGGTGGTGGAATGGTTAGTGTGCGCGGCTCTTGTACATGAGATCCTGGGTTCGAACCCGGCTCTGACCACCTTCAAATTTTCTTTCGGCGGCGGTCACCTCGCATAGTAACGGCGACACTATCGAGTATCTAGCCATGAAAAAGCTTCTCAAATTACCATTCAGAATCGGTGTAAAACTGTAGGTCCCAATCAGTGAGTGAAAACTGGAAAGCGCACAGCTCAGTGATTGTGAGAAGTTCTCTCCAGTCCCTTCATGGGATGTAATGGGAAACCATTTATTTATTTATTTATACCTGATAGAAAATTCTACCATGATCAATATGTAAACATTTACCGTGCGTTGTTGTGAATAATTTAATTCCAATTTTGTTTTCAATCGGAAATACAAATCTATCCTTCAAATGTAGAGATATAAATGTATGCGTAGTCTTTCATTAAATAATATAATTTTAATGAACTTACCATGTGTAAGCCTTCAAAAACCTTTTTCCAAATTTCTGCTTTTGAGTCTCTCCTTGACAACATTTTCATAAACAAGAAATGACAACAAAATTTATCTAACGTAACTTTTTGTTGCCATTTCTTGAAATTGAACATGTGGCAACATTGTAATTGCGTACGTCAGAATTTGAGTGGAAAATGAAATGACACTTCTGTGTATGTGGTAACAATCAAATTGCAACCACAAATTTGTTACAAAATTGTCACCATTTTTTGTATCTGGTATTCTGGCAAAACGGTGACAACGAAAAACTCACCTCGTAACAAATAATTCACCTCACAATAACAGGTTGTCAAAAGCAGGGACAACAAAACAAAAACATATGGTATCTGCACAAAACATACGCGGTAAAAAAGGAAAAGTAAGTATTTAATACATTTATGTTTTATTGAATTAAAATTAATACATTATTATATTGGGGAATTTGAGGGCACCGCAAAGGCTCAGCTGGAATGCTATATTGCCTTCCTCGAGGAACATACAGAGATGCTAAGCGGAAAGAATACAACCGCGCCAATTATAAGAAATAATTTACTTTAGCGCCAACTCTCTGATCTACATCAAAATTTCACCATCGACAAAGGCTTCTGCGCTGAGTTCAAAAAGTGGTTTTCCACCCCGCGGTCGGTGCAACTTCTTGAGATAAAGGCCTTTAAATCTTGAGCATATAATCGTTCGTATCTCCGGTATTTATCTGGATCTGGTAGAAATGGGTATCATTACAAAGGTCTTTCTAAGCTCTATAAATGAGTATATAAACATATTTATTTTTACTAACACATTGGGGAGCTAATTAATAAAACGTTTTTTAACCTCACTTTTCTGCTAAAAATTTAATTTTTTTAAAAAATGCCCTATTATACTTATTTTTTGACAGGTTCCGATAATAGACAAGCCCGTAGCATTTTTTAAAGGTATATGTCACCAATATCCCTTCAAAGACCGGAGATATTTACGTTAAAAATTCTATAATACATTTCGCGCTTTTTAAATCTTTCTAACACAAATGCAAGTTATTTCTTAATTATGCTCCATTTCCATAACACAAAGTAACAAAAGTCCTTCCTCCATTTAATTATGCCCTCTTGTTGTTTTGGTACAAAAAATATTAATAATTTTTCCCGTATACAGTTTTATTGTTTACTTGTAGAATTTATAATTTCTGTATCAACTTTCCGGCAAATAAAACAGCTGTCACGCGCTGTTACCTCCTCTTTGGCAGGTAACAGTTTTTGTTACTTTTGTTTCCCAAAAAATGTGTCAGAATACCGATTTGTGACAATTGTCACATTGCTGTCAAATAGTAACCGTGGTGACTTTTGTAACCCTGTCAGAATAGGGCTGTTAATATCGCTTAGCTGTCCCGTACAAATGAAGCTATAATTAACTTTAGCGAGCTAAAAACACACACTTGTTGTTAAAGCATGTTCATATATACCGCATTTCAGCTCAAAAGATTCTAGAATCGACATCGACGAAAAAGTAAAAAAGACAGTAAAATTCTAACAACAACATATTTACTAACATTTATTTTGTTTACTCACAGAAATCATTATTAACAGTATTAAAACTAGATATGGAAAATTCACATAAAGAATGAATTTCAATACTATTATTATTTTATTCAAAAAGTGTTAAACATCACTTGATGTTTAAGACATTATTAAAAAAATTACTAATACATCGTTAATATAGTAAACTGTACCTCGTTTCTGTAGTTCTCGAATCACACATGAAACAGGAAACATGTTTTCACATGAAACATGTGAATTGAAAAAATCGCTACGAATCGGTACAAAAATTTGCTTCTCACATGTGACTGTTTCTACAACATTTGTTTTGCGAGAACTTTCTGTGACGTAGTGGTTTTTTCATTCTTATTGGAAAAATGCGAGAAAACTGTTTCTAAAAAGTAGGGAGTTGAAAAATTTAAAATTTGAATCGTCAAAAATACTCACAAATTAAAACGGTGCGAGATTTTGATATTAAGGCTGTGGGCGGATTGGTTCAAATATTTAGCACCGAATAAAATTTTGAAGTTTGCGTGGTGAATTTCTAGTGTCAAAAATTAGACTAGCCCCAGGGCTACTATAAATTTTGGCAATGAACCAAATAATGACATTTGTTTAACAACAAGATGTATTTGGTAAGTTGATAGCATCAATAATGCTGTTTGGTTTTGTTTCATTCATTTGGCCAACGAAAATTGTCGAATGTTGTTTAAACAATTGTGTTTGCATTGTTTAAAATGAAAAATATAAATATATATAATTTAAAGTAATTTTTAGAGTTTTATTTTCATTTTAATCAGGTCATATTAAAACCAAAGTTTGTTATACATCAACATCTGCTGCTCCCACCACGTTATTGAATACATCTTGCCAAAGAGGGACACAAATATTTTATTTGTTTTGGTTTTTCGTTTATTTTTTACGCGGAATATTAACAAAAACGTCCTTTGGCTGAACTGCAACTTCACCAATTCTACCAAAGCCGCAAAAATAAGTTATTTTTTCATTTCAACGCCACCACTCACTGACTTGTCCTGTTTTGTGCGGCGACTGAATGTCAAAAATTTGTTAGTGATCTGTCAAAATTTCTTCACATGAATCCGCACAGCAAAATGCCAAAAATGTGTCTACCATACCAAAATGTATTCACCCAATTTAACCACGGACTAAAAGAGTTCGATCCGCCCACAGCCTAAGTGTGTTTTTTTTACTCCGCTAAAGTTAATTATAGCTTAATTTGTACGGGACAGTTACAAATTAAATTCTGACTTGAGCAATGACAATGTCGCCACATGTTAAATTTCAAGAAATAGCAACAAAAAGTTATTTTGCTATCATTTCTTGTGAATCATAATGTTATCAAGGAGAGACTCAAAGCAGAAATTTGCAAAATGGCTTACACATCTGAAGTTCATTAAAATTATTTTATTTAATGGAAGAATACTTTTATATCTCTAAAATTGAAGGATAGATTTTTATTTCCGATTAAAAACAAAACTGGAACTAAATTGTTCACAACAACGCACGGTAAATGTTATACATATTGATCATGTTAGAATTATCTATCACGTATAGTCGTTTAAATAAGTGATCACATAATTTCCATGTAATTTTTCGTTTCTCTTGTCAAAATCATATGTATTTTGTTTTAATACTTTTTTGTATTCTTGTATTGTTGGTATATATTTGTGTAGGGTTTGACAAATGAAACGAATGAACGAAAATAAAATGTCTGTTGTTGCTGCTTACAACTACAAAAACATCTGCTGCAAGTTGGCCTGCAACCATGTATTTGTTGACACTACAGCAAATGTTGCCACATTTTGTAGTATTAAGTGTGGATCATTTTATTTGGAAAGTCGTAAGTGGCGATAACTTAATGGAATAAAAAAACAGCCTTATTGTTTCTACAAAAAGGCTTTTTAAGAAATTAATAATTTATATTTTAAGTGGAGAAGATAAGAATTATATCTTTTTTGTTATGTATTTCAACCAATTTTTCCTAAATAGTACGGAAAAATCAAAAAACAACAAGAAAATATAGTTGAATATATGTATGTCAACTAATTTGAAATTTTGAGTTTTGAGGGTTAAATTCCAAAACAAATTGTAAGAAGCAGTGGGAATCCCTTAAAACAACTTCTGTTTGAAGTTGATGGAATTATCTATCAGGTGTATTCGTTTAATTAGGTGGTGTCATTTTTCGTTTCACTTGTCAAAATCATATTTATTTTGATTTTATACTTGCTTGTGTTCTTGTATTGTTAGTATATATTTGTGTAGAGTTTGACATCTGAAACGAAAGCACGAAAATAAAATGTCTGTTGTTGCTGCTTACAACTACATCAACATCTGCTGATACCATGTATTTGTTGGCACTGGCTACAAACGTGTTGCCATATCGCAGTTTTAAGTGTGGATAGTTGTATTTGGAAAGTCGTAAGTGGCGATATCTTAATGGAATAAAAAACAGCCTTAATAACACTATCAAAAATTTTCGTGTGCATTGAAATATTATAAATGTCAAACTCCATAAGAAAAAAACGTCGATAATCCCGAAAATTCCTTAATCTTGTTTGGTGTAAATGCCGTATAAGAGAGAGAGCAGAGAATGGCTAGGATTTCTCTCGTTTTGTTTGTTGGAATTTGAATGAAGAGAAATTTTGAGTGCCCACTTGTATATCGTTTTTGATGTAAAGTTTTTGTGTAAAATAACAAACAGCGTTGCATCACACTGGCATCACAGATTCTGACCCTTTTGAGCGAAATGTAAAAAAATTGTGGAGATTCCAGCACTGTCAAAATGTATTCAGAATCTCTGGATTTCGTTGCCATTTCGGCCGAAATCTCAAAAACTGTGAAATCTCGATACACTCAACACCACGCCCCTCTTTTCGAACTAACTAACTAACTAACTAACCAAACACGCTACAGACGACGACGTTTTTTACATAACTTTCTTATGGCACACACAAAACAATGACAGCAGTTTTATTGACTTTGCCGGTATAGGTAATTTACTTTTGTATGAAATTCAATAAAAAACTAAATATTGCCCGTATCAGTTTCTGATTTATACACCCCAGTTTTACCTACTATAAGTAGTGCTACGTGGGTCTATTCTAGATATAAGCCGAGAATAAATTACTCTATCCCAAATTCCTCTAAGGTTTACACAAGCTTTGGGCCTTGCTTACCATCACTGGCGAAAGGTTACCACCTACAAAGAACTTTAAGTATCTGTCAACGAAACGAAATAAAAACACAACATAACATTTCTGTCTGAAATTAGAAACACATTCTGCGAAATAAAATATTAAATTAATGCCGTTGAAATTATGTCGAAAATGTGTGATGCTTTAAATGACAGCGATTGTTTAATACAGGAGCAAAACATAAGTTGTATTACATTGGACGACTCGCACGATGAGCAGTCGAACGATGGCCAACTGACGCCTGCAGCTGTGGATGATGATATTGAAGAGGGTGAACTAGATGACGAGGGTGATGGCAGCTCGAATGGTAATATTTGCGAAATAAAATTTGACAATAACCAAAGTTACCAGAAATTCGGTGAAACTATAATGGATGCGTTAAAGCAGAAATTTAATGACCAAGAGGGGATGAAGTCAATTGATATTGTGCCCGTGGAAAATTGCAATGTTATGACGTTGTACGTGAAATATGCCTGTAATGTTCTTAATCCTGCGGACTCAACTGTTCAAAACAAATCTCGCAAGCAAGATTCCAAACAGAAATCTAACAAGTTTGAGAAGGAACTGTCTCCGGACCTAACGGGCATTAGTGAATTATTCACAATTGATATCAAACCCGCTGCGAAATTGGATAGTGTAAAAGTTCCCTCGTACAAGCGGGCCATAAAGGACGCAATGCTGGATCAAGAAGCTGCCGCCCACAAACGGCAAAAACAAGAGGAGAAGAACATGAAGGCGTCAAAAGCAAGTAGTTGCTTCAATTGTGGTGAATCTGGCCATAGTATCAAAGATTGTTCAATGCCACACAATACGAGACGTATCAAAATGGCCAAAAAGGCATTCTCAAAGGTTGATCGCTATCATGTGGATGTTGAGCAAAGATTTGCCCATTTGAGACCCGGCAGTATTAGTGACAAAATGAGGGAAGCATTGGGATTGCGCAAGGGAGAATTACCCTTCTTTTTCTATCGCATGCGAGTACTGGGATATCCTCCTGGTTGGCTTGAAGATGCCAAGGTTGAACAATCCGGCATAAACTTGTTCAACTCCGATGTGAGTATATTAAGTTCCTCATAAAACACTAACCCCCATTATTGATGGCTTGCCTCTCGTACTTGTAAACCTACGACGTTCAAACTCGAATTCTAATCTATCCGCGGCAGTTAAAAACTCATAAAAATTGTTCTTTATATACATAATGCATGTGTATTTTAAATGTATTTTTTTCTCTCACTTTTGTTATTCCTTCGATTGGATGCTCAATATGTCTGATTTCTTCTCATTAAGTTATTCGTTTTGATATAAATCCATATTTCATCATGCGCCGACTTTTCTTATAATTTCTCTGTTTGTTATTCTATTTTTCGTTATCATTTAAATCAATGTAATTTTTTTCGACAATTTTCTTCGAAAGTTTCTATCCTCATCGCCGATATTTTTTTTAGTCATTATCACCAGTTTTTCCACAAAATGTTAACCCTATTCAACTATTTAACGCCGATTCCATTGCCATACCCAGAAACCTGATATCCACCTCCATGGGAGTTTGCTAAGGGGATGGATGTAAATTTGAATTGAATTTTAAATTTGTAACGAAAGTAGCTCTAACCAGAGAGTGAAAAACCCTAATCCGAAATCATCCTTTTTAATTGAGATAATTTATTATAATTAATGATATTCCAGCTTAAACGGAGCAGCATTTTCTATGAAACGCAACTTACTTATCCGGTCTCGGACAAGCCCGGGGGCTCAGGGACCTTACAAAACGAAGATAACATATTTCGCCAACCAGTTCGATGTTTTGCTTTATTTCTCCAGGCAATACCAAGTGTACGCAGGGATTCGTCAACCTGATCCCTCCAGCGGAGTCTTGGTCTTCCTATTTTTCTTCTTCCTTCGAGTTCGGTTTCGAAAACCCTTCGGGCTGGTTCGTCTTCATCCATTCTACTGACATGGCCTAGCCAGCGCAATCGCGTTATTTTGATCCGCTTAACTATGTCAATGTCAGGATAAAGCCCATACAGCTCATGATTCATGCGTCGTCGATACTCGCCGTTGTGCACTATAGGGCCATCAATTTTTCGGAGTATTTTTCTCTCGAAGACTCCTACAGATGTTTAGTCTGCTTGCGATAGGACCCAGGATTCTGCGCCATAAAGCAAGACAGGTTGTATGTGAGTCTGGTATAGTTGGACTTTTGTTACTCGAGAGAGGGCTTTATCTCTAAAGTGCTTGCTTAACCCAAAATAACATCTATTCGCCAGCACAATTCTCCGCTTGATCTCAAGGCTGATGTTGTTGTTTTTGTTTACGGCTGATCCGAGGTATATAAATTCGTCCACTACCTCGAAGTTATAACGGTTATCAACGTTCACGCTTTGGTCTAATCGCGTGGAGGCCCTGCTCGTTGAAACCATTAATTTTGTATTGTCCTCATTTACTGTCAGACCCACTTTTTCTGACTCCTTCTTAATTCTCGAAAAAACCGCAGTAACTTCTCTAATTGTGCGCCCAATGATATCTATGTATATCAGCATACGCGAGCAGCATGTGACTTTTGCTGCTGATGGTTTTATTCATGTTGACTGCAGCTTTTCTCATAATGATCTCCATTAAGATGTTAAAGAGATCGCATGATAGGGTGTCGACTTGCCTGAGGCCACGCTTAGTTTCGAAAGGTTCGGTAAGATCCTTACCAACTTTCACTGCGGATTTGGTGTTCGTCAAGGTCATACTGCAAAGGCGTATGGGTTTTGCAGGAATACCAAGCTCAGACATTGCTTCATAGAGTTTCTCCCGTATCGGACTAGCGAAGGCCACCTTACAATAATGAAACGCAACATCTTAGTAAATTTCAGTGTACCATGATAATCTTTTGGAATGCCTAACAGTTTGTTGTTGTTTTTAATTCTTTTTTTAGGGTTCCAAAATGTTACACTCTGACGAAGATGAAGGTGACCCAGAATCTAGTGTTAATCATAAATATAATGCCACCAAAATTATTGACTTCCCTGGTTTTAATCAAGATCCAGGTGAAAATTTCTATGATGTAAGTATATTTTTTTTTCATTTTACCTAATGGAAATATACAATTCTAATATTAACAAAGGATTATAAATATCACAACGTTCCACCAATGAATAAAAATCAATCCAAAGCCGAATTCGTTAAGACACTGGGTGACAGCATCTTAAAGGTGTACAAGCGTAAAAAGCTAAAAGATTTTCCCAAATCTAACGCTGATGACAGTGTCAGTTATTCGTTGCATACGGAAGTGTTTGACATGGAAATCGAAGATGCAGATACAATGACAACTTGTAATATCGAATTTGTGAGGCCTCCACCACCTCTAGAACCCCCAGAACCTAATGATGACACACCTCCACCTCCGCCGGAACCACTACCACCAGCTTGCGAAAATACTTATGCTCACTCTGCGAAAACACAATTATTACCCGGGTCTCCACTCTCACCTTCTTTAGCTGAACTGGAAAGAAAGAAGAACCTATTATTGCAAGAACTTCAAGGCGGCAATAAAAATACATCGGTTATAGAAATTGAGGATTCGCTTGTTGATGAAATCTTGGAACTAGATAACAGCACGCAAGATGGACCAGGGAACCAATTACCTGAAGATGTTCCGATGGATGATGCCCACATCTCAACTGATACACAAGGTTCTTTAGAAAATTCCAAAGATTCATACAAGTCATCCGAATCTCATGCGGATAAAAACGTCATCGAGAAATCGTATATGGGAACGCCGGTGTTGCAATTCTCGCCCTATGACTGCTTACCCAATGGTGAAAACTTCAAAGTCGGCGTAAGTGATGTGATCAACTTTGAAAATTTACCCGATTCGACGGGTAAATATGAGAATATGAAAGAGGTTATAAAAAAAGTTCGCAACGTTATACACAAACTTCAAAGCGATGACTAAATGACAACCAAGGAATAATAAGGTTAATTTTAAGATTTCCGATAATTTTAAGACTTCTGACTAATTTTGTACATTTATGTTAAAATATACTTTGAAGCTAATATGATTTGAGTTTACTTTTTTTTTTGGAATAATGGCATCAATGTACTGCACTTATATTAAGTACATAATTAAGGTATATTTAATACATAATTAACTTTAACTAAATGGGCATTTACAAGGGTTAGGAACCTCTCAAATGCTATAATGCCAAAGTCCATCAAAAATTCAAATTTATTGACATCAGGCCATTCCTACGTACTCTTGGTCGTTATATTATTAGATTCTCTTGGGGACAATGCTTTTAGGTACGTAAATGCCGGGATAGGGCATACACAGTTCTTGTGCTAAACCAGACGCCGGTATACATACGTATCGAACATTTTTACTTTGACTTCTAGTGTAAAATACCAAAGGTGACTGACGAGTTAGTAAAACATTATTTTTTTATGGTTGCAACGTTTATTTCCTAATAATCCGTGTATGAAAAATGCCAACTTTAGACCGATACAAATATTTTGCATAAAATATAATATAGAATAAAATAAATGATACGCTAATATACATACATATCAAAATTGCTATGATTTAGTACCAGTGTATATATACATATATTCATTTATATATGTCGAATTTAAAAACAAAGATCTTCAATTAATTCACCGCCGGCGGTGTAGGTGGTGGTGCCGATGGACCACCATTGCCACGTGGACCCTGTCCATTCCTTTTATTGCTATTGGTTAGTTTCATAATCGATTCTGGTCTTATCAAATACATAATCAATGCAAATACCATAATCATTGTCATCATAGTGAAATTGTTGTCTTCACCCCCTGTTGAGGGTGTTGATTGCTGCAATCTGCCTGAAACTGATACAAAAAATGGGGTTTATTCGTTATTAAAAGTAAAATATTAATTACTCACCATCAATGCAATTGGTGTCAGAACATGCATTCTGATTTTGCCGTATCTGGAATGGTTTAAGACTGTTAATAACAGTTAGGAATACATACATCTGTTTAAATACGTACAAAATTTAACAATCTTTGCATGGCCAACTCATGGGACCATATACACTCGCAACCATCAAATTCATCGCCCATATTGATAAAATAAAGTGCTGAAATATATGTAATTACAATATTATAATCCATACAACTAATTTTAGTTTTTCAGATTTATTTGCATATTTTGAACGGCGTAACATACATATTTGTTGCTATTATTCGAACTATTGAAAATTACTATATCGTACACTGTCTCAAGCAATTATTCTCACTGTTTACAAGGAAATGTATTGCCAACTTTTATTTTTGAAATGGCTAATCGTGGACTCAATTGAAATAACTAAGCAATAACATACATAAATAACTTTGTGTTAGGCGTTAGACCATTACTGGTGAAAAATTGGATGCAGTTTTTTTTTGCAAAAAATTAATGAAAGAAATGCGAAATCAACTTGTTTTTTATAAACTCAATAAATTATCCGTACATCAAGTTATATACTTGAAATTTTTGGTATCTACCAACAATAAATTGTACACCGCTTTACATGGACGGAGAATCAGCTTGTTTTTAACGTTTGGATCTATACTCTCAAACTTATTTCCGTGCATATTCAATAACTTCCTGATTTCTAATTATTCTTCCTCCCAATTTACTCACAACATACTCCTAAAAATGTTCAAAGGGTTTGAGGTGTGGACTTTTGTTGGAAGTGGAATTGCTTGTGTGACGTTAAAAATTAAACATTATCTAACCAGCAGTATTAAATATTTTGGGTCATTGTCACCATTAAGACCCATTTTCTCTCTATAGAAAGAACTTCCATAAAAACCAAGTTACATCCTCCGCTATCTGATATGGCACCCCAAACCATATCATCCATCCACTGCCCCGTATATTCCGGTATTATCTATATTTTCTTCTTCCAGCACAATCAATACGTGGGCTTCACCATACGAATGAACGTGCAGGCAACCCGAAAATGTAGTTGGGCTATCGACATATAACGGTTTCCCAGAAATCTGGCGGCTTATTCTTTTACTCCTTGGCGTAGTTTTATCGTATTACATTTTCGAATATACATTCTGCTTGTAAGGAATTGGAATTTTTCAAAAAAGAACACGTAAACTGTCCATTTTAAAATTATGGGTCGATTATCGATAGCAACCGAACCTTAGTTGCGTTGTCAACTGACAACGCCACTGAAATAACAATTAGTATTATGTATGGAAACTTTGGCCAGTTGCCGTAGGTAACAGTGTTTCTCGTCGATAACAGAGCTTTGACACTTCGCTAACTGTAAATAATGTAAACAAAACAATCTAAAGTGTGTCGGAAATAAACGTGTCTTTAGGAAGGAAAGAAAAAACTTTAATAATAATGATTAGTTCAGCGGAATTATTTTTTGACGAGGAAGACAAAGTATCCTTTAGAATTGCCGGCTATACTGAGTGAATGTTATTGCTGAGTATAATTATTAATAAACAATTCCGTTTTAATCCGTTCGATGAAAATGTTATATATTCTATAACCTTGCTGGCTTTTTTGGTCGCAATTCCAATGTATTAAATAAAACTATTTAATTCAATTGTTTTCCCTACGTTTCGATGCTTTATTGGCATCCTTTTCAGGGGAGTTTTATTCTAAATAACAATGATAACAATTAATATTACATTTAGTATTTTCCGTTCACTGTTCACACTTACTTCGTTTTTCTATACATTTATTTGCATGTCTATTTAGTGTTAATCTAACATAAATGTATATATGTCGTACATGTATGATTTCTCCACACTAATAAATAAATAAAATAAATAAAATATGTTAGTCCAGTGTTAGCGTCATGTAGTAGTGACAATTTGTCTTGTCTTTGTCCTCTTTTGTGTTCATACTTATGTCATGTTTTTGTCGAATTCTCAAACTCTCCAGTGTATATCTCCTGTTAGTGTTCTTCTCTCTGTCTATAATTCTGACGTTTTCCATGTCTGGTGTGTGATTGTTCTCCATCATATGTTGTGAGAGTGCAGTGCTCATTCTCCTGTTCCTTATGTCTGCTTTGTGTTCTGTCATTCTAGTTTCCAATGATCTTTTAGTGGTGCCAATGTATATTTGCCCACATGTTTCATCAGTGTTGCCAGTGCATGAAATTTCATATACTACATTGTGTTGGTGGTTTTTGTGTATCCGGGTTTTTGTCTTGGAAAATATGTTCTGTAGGGTATTGTTGGGTTTGTGTGCAATTTTAATGTCATTATTGAAAATGTTTTTCAGTAATTTGTTATCTGTTAGCGATGGTATGTATTTGACGCTTATATATGATGTGTTTTCGTTTCGATTTTCCGTAAGTTGGGTTGTAGTGTTTGTTGTCCTATTGTTATATTTTTGTATTAAGTGTTTTATGATATATTGTGGATAGTTGTTTTTGTGCAGAATTTTAGTTATGATTTTGTAATTTTTGTTGTGGAATTTTTCATGACTGTTATCGAAAACTGTTTTAATGAAATTGTAGGCTGTGTTTAACTTTTGATTTTGCGGTTGTGTGGAGTAATAATTCATCATTCGTCCGGATGCTGTCGGTTTTGAATACCAGTCTGTAATTAAAGTTGTTGATTGGCTGTGTATCTTTAAGTCCAGGAATGCAATGGTTTCGTCTATTTCTTTTTCTATGGTGAATTGTATTTTATTATGGTATTTGTTCAAGTGTTCTAAAATGGTGTCCGTGTCCTGTCTTTTGATGATGGCAAAAATATCATCAACATATTTAACCAACACTTTGGGTTTTATATTATGTTTCCGTAAGTCATCTTTGATGAAAACATATATACTCAGACGTATGGAATGCCGATGGGAAACCCACTCTCTCCAACAATAGCTGACATAGTGCTGGACAAATTATTAGACGACACATTACAGACTTACGGAAACATAATATAAAACCCAAAGTGTTGGTTAACCCTGCTGTTAGATTAGGACCATTTGGTCCAAATTTTTTCTGTTTTCCCTTGTAACTTTGGAACGGTGATATATACTGACTAAATTTTTCTGCTAATGGGGTCTTTTAATAAAACAATGTTATGTGCGAAAATTAAATTTTCTAACTTTATTCAGGACTGAGAAAAATACAAAATGACGAATCTTAGGTTAGAGGACCATTTGGTCAATAGTACATTTTTTCATTACCAAGCGAATGTAAATTCATGTCAAATATTTAGAAGATGTTTTTGATATGTCAAATACTTGCTTTAGAAATTATTGAACCAAAATAGTTACAAAGGATAAGATAAAATTATTATTTTGGATGAAAATTCCAGTATGGACCAAATGGTCCCTCAACCTAAGATTCGTAAATTTTTTCATTACCAAGCGAATGTAAATTCATGTCAAATATTTAGAAGATGTTTTTGATATGTTAGCGGATGTTTTTGATATGTCAAATACTTGCTTTAGAAATTTTTGAACCAAAATAGTTACAAAGAATAAGATAAAATTATTATTTTGGATGAAAATTGCAGTATGGACCAAATGGTCCCTCAATCTAAGATTCGTAAGTTTTTTCTAATCTAACAGCAGGGTTAAATATGTTGATGATATTTTTGCCATCATCATAAGACAGGACACGGACACCATTTTAGAACACTTGAACAAATACCATAATAAAATACAATTCACCATAGAAAAAGAAATAGACGAAACCATTGCATTCCTGGACTTGAAGATACACAGACAATCAACAACTTTAATTACAGACTGGTATTCAAAACCGACAGCATCCGGACGAATGATGAATTATTACTCCACACAACCGCAAAATCAAAAGTTAAACACAGCCTACAATTTCATTAAAACAGTTTTCGATAACAGTCATGAAAAATTCCACAACAAAAATTACAAAATCATAACTAAAATTCTGCACAAAAACAACTATCCACAATATATCATAAAACACTTAATACAAAAATATAACAATAGGACAACAAACACTACAACCCAACTTACGGAAAATCGAAACGAAAACACATCATATATAAGCGTCAAATACATACCATCGCTAACAGATAACAAATTACTGAAAAACATTTTCAATAATGACATTAAAATTGCACACAAACCCAACAATACACTACAGAACATATTTTCCAAGACAAAAACCCGGATACACAAAAACCACCAACACAATGTAGTATATGAAATTTCATGCACTGGCAACACTGATGAAACATGTAGGCAAATATACATTGGCACCACTAAAAGATCATTGGAAACTAGAATGACAGAACACAAAGCAGACATAAGGAACAGGAGAATGAGCACTGCACTCTCACAACATATGATGGAGAACAATCACACACCAGACATGGAAAACGTCAGAATTATAGACAGAGAGAAGAACACTAACAGGAGATATACACTGGAGAGTTTGAGAATTCGACAAAAACATGACATAAGTATGAACACAAAAGAGGACAAAGACAAGACCATGGTACAAAGAAATGGTAGAAGCACTAGCCCAGCTGATTTGAACTTTTTTCTGGACTGAGTGTGAGTAAGTTTTTCTCTTATGTCAAAGTTTGTTTACATTTGTTTGTCAGCAACCCCCATTCGGCAACAACTGCTGTTTTTGAAATATTTCTCTGCAAAAATTACATAAAAACGTTTTAATTTTCACACTTACACACTTTCAATATATCAAATAACACTCAGTCATTTTCTAAATGGCACTTTTTGCAAATTTGTTTACATTTTCATCATTTTTCTATCAGCTGACTTGACACAACACAGACACTGAGCAAAAACAAAATGCCTGTTGTTTTTGGCTTGTTGTATTTGTTGTCGTACTGCATCTACCATTATATTTCTACCATGGACAAGACAAATTGTCACTACTACATGACGCTAACACTGGACTAACATATATAGTGTGGAGAAAACATACATGTACGACATATATACATTTATGTTAGATTAACACTAAATAGACATGCAAATAAATATATAGAAAAACGAAGTAAGTGTGAACAGTGAACGGAAAATACTAAATGTAATATTAATTGTTATCATTGTTATTTAGAATAAAACTCCCCTGAAAAGGATGCCAATAAAGCATCGAAACGTAGGGAAAACAATTGAATTAAATAGTTTTATTTAATACATTGGAATTGCGACCAAAAAAGCCAGCAAGGTTATAGAATATATAACATTTTCATCGAACAGAATAATCACGAACAACTTGGTCTGAAAAACAATCAACATTCCGTTTTAAGTTCAAGGCATATTTTCGCCTTCCAAAAGAAGGAATAGTATATTTAGTGGGAATTTTGGAAAATGACTTCAAACGAGGTCATCGGGCGACAGCAATACCTCCGCTCTTAAAAGTTTGTGGAACTTTAAGGTTTTTTGCGGGGGGGAAGTTTCCAAAAGTCCCATGGCAACGATTTCAACTTTGGCATGGCTCAACCTACGTTGTCGTTTGTTTTGAAGGAAGTTGTGCATCTAATTGAAACAGATGTGGATTATTTCAAAAATGATGGAGGAAAAGACCCACAGATAAAATACGGCTTTACTATAAAACGAAGTTTCCTGGTGTTGTCGGCTGTACGAGTATAAATGAAACACACGTACGTATCATTGAAGCGAAGGAAGAAGTTCGCCATTTAGTTTGAATATTTTGCTGCTAAGTTATAATACTATAGTAATTATTTTCATAACAATGATCTAATTGTAGATGTGCGACTACGAAATGCGAATCAGGTATGCGACGCCAGACATCCTGGTTCTACTCTCGATGCCCTCATTTGGAACAAATGTCCACTGGAGCAACAGTTGCTGATTTCAGAGCAAGCACATGGCTACTAGGGCTAAATTACCGGAGTTCGGGAGCAGCTCAAAACTTGATAAAAAAAAGGCCGAAGTTACAGAAAAATATAGACAATGTAGGACCTTTGTTCCAGACCTTTTATTTAAAGTCTGGAAAATTTTTCTTGAAAGTTTTTAAAAGTTCCTGGTTCTACTCTCGATGCCCTCATTTGGAACAAAAGTCCACTGGAGCAACAGGTTGCTGATTTCAGAGCAAGCACATGGCTACTAGGGCTAAATTACCGGAGTTCGGGAGCAGAAATATATAGAGAATATAATATATAGAAAAATATAGAGAATATAGGACCTTTGTTCCAGACCTTTTATTTAAAGTCTAGAAAATTGTTCTTGAAAGTTTTTAAAATGACTAGCAATGAAGCAGATTCATCATTCCCTTTAATTTGAACACCCACACTACATGTCAACACATACGATAATATGGTATATTGGGGTTATCTGGTGCACAGATGCCGTTCTACAAAAATAAAGACACCATTAAATTTGGGTTAAAAATACCTTTCATTTGAGTACCCACAATTGCCCGTTTCGGTCTGTCCGACAACAAAATATATTTTTCGTGTTCTTATATTTTTCTTTAATTTGTTTTTTTCATAAGTTTTGAGCTGCCCGAGCACCGACAATTTTGCAGCTACTATTTTCTATTTTCCGTTCATGGGATGTAATGGGAAACCATTTATTTATTTTTAGGTTCTATTTTATATAAATAATATTGTATTTATTATGCACAAATTTTTATAAACATTACAATTTAAAAACAAAAATTATGATTTTATTTAGAACCACAGCTTTTGACTCCTTAGCGTTCACCTGAATGTTTTGTTTTGTTTTAGAAACTATACAGCAACCAAAAATTCGTGGTTGCCATTAAAACATCTATCAAGCAACTGAAGTTGCTAGCTGTCAGTTGCCATATGTAGTAACTTTTCGGCAACTGGCAACGCAACTGAGGTTCGGTTGCTATCGATAATCGACCCATTAATCTCATGAGCAGACTTTGGTAGTGAGTTTAAAGGCCTGATTATGTTGGCAACAATTTGTGCCACAACTATTAACTATGGCTTTGAGACGGCTGATGCATAATGAATAAAAATAAAGATCAAGTATTTGCTGATAGATCGCAATAACTCAAGAATTGATCGGTTATAACTTTATACATACAATTTGTTTGTTGATACAATTGTTTTAAGCTTGCAGATAACGTATTAAACCATATCGCATCAAAATTATTGTTGTGGAGGTAATATTCCAATTCGTGATTCATGGCTAATTATTAGGAGGCGTAGTAAATGTCACATCGCGTCTCTTGGAAATAGAAGTAAAACCACAACTCAACATACAAAAAAGCTACTCTTATCAGAATATAGTTTTTCACTTTTTTATTTTTACAAGTGGCAAAAAATTGTATTGATACGGATGCATACGTGTCCATACTAAACCATTTGATGTTTATGTATGTATATAATTACTAATGTATGTACGTACGTATGTAAAATTATTTACTATGACCTAATGCATTTGTCAAAGCAAAACCAATTGGGCCTTTTGATCTTGTTTCAGTATAGGAAAAAATACTTCTAATCCATCCAAATCGTATGTATAAATTACTACGGCAAAAGAACTTATGTAAGTATTAAAAATAATGGCTAATATTTATTTGCTTTTATACGTTGAGAAAGGGAAATATTTCAACTTCATTTTTAGTATCCGTCTACCACAGCCAGGAATAGTATATTACTTAGTTTTCTTCCTAGGCTAAAGTATGTCGATTTGTTTGGTATATAAACAAGTTTATTATTTATTTACTTTATCCAATTTTGTTGTACTTTATGGATTGTTTTTTTCACCCACACCCTCCCATTTTACCTTATTAGATTGTTGGTTTTCTCACCCACTCTTTATGCAGTTTAATTTATTCTTATTGGAATTGGGTTGGTTGCTGCTTGTTGACACTTGCTTTGTTAATGGAGAAATTTCTTCAGATTGGTACAAAAATTTACGTTGAAATTTTTAAGCCATAAAAATCTTTAGGGGCTTAGTGTTCCAAGGTTGTGGGCTAACGTTTGTCCTGCTTGAAATTTATCACAATTCCTATTTTCTGCCCAAGTTTATTGTATAAACAACATTCGACAACAAACTAAATGAAATTTATCATGTGAAAAATATAGTATTTATACAAGGTGATAGCAGTATGTGTTGCTGTTGTTGTAGACATCAGTTGTAATCGCTGACAGCAACAACAACTTTTTTATGATTCTCTGCAAGGCAGCTTGAAAAGGTAGAAGCAATACTACAAAAATGACAACAAGGCAACAACAACCAACATTCTGTTTTTGTTTGGTGTGTAGTTTATGTCAATAGCAATGTACTACGAACAAGGGCCACAAAACAAAGGTAAACATCATTTGACAGCTAGTGTGCACCCTTTGGCACCACGCAATGAAAAAAACATCAGCTGTTCTGATGCCATTGTCTGCCAATTTCAATTGTAGAGAAGAAAATTTACTCATGGAAAGGAATGCCAACCAAGCAAACGAGTGAAGCGTGTCGTTTCTCTGCTCGCTCTCTTACTCTCTTCGTTGAATATTTCAATACACGAGCAGTTTTCTGATGATGTTATTGTATATAACTATAGAAATTCCAACCATATTTAAATAAAATTACATAAAGTATGCAAAAACTGTGAAATAATCAAGTTATGACGAGGGAAAGAAATATGTTTGAGTGAATCGCGTCGACTTCTTTGGTTCTCTTCTACTAGGGCTGCCAAATTGCGGGGTTTTTCTTCTCTATCAGCCCCAAGATTTATTCATTCAGGTTATATCAGTAGCACATCTGATTTCTTTGTTGTCATTTCGTCAGTGTCTAATCAATTAAAGTTTGTTTGTTTACATTTCTATTTTTGTTTTGTTTTGGCCGTCGGTGGTGCAATGGTTAGTGTGCGCAACATGCGCACCTCTTGTACTTGAGATCCTGGGTTCGAACCCTGCTCTGACCACCTTAAATTTCTTGAATTTTAACTTTATACATTTTTTTTGCATATAAACGTTGGATGTTTCAAGCATAGAATAATACATCCATAGATACACTTATTCTCTCAATAAATTAAACGTCATAGGTACGGTGGAAAGTAAACATTGGATGGTGGAAAACATGGGTTCAATAATACTAGATAGAAGCAATAGTAAACAACGTCCAACAAAGGAACAACAACCGAATTTCGTGTTTTTGTGGCAAACTAGTTGTGTTAAACACAATCACCCTTATTAGTGGTCTTCATGAAAGCTCGAAAGAACCTCGAAAACATCGTAAACTTGCACAGCAAACGTCAAAACAAACAAATTTCCCATACAAAGCGACTTGCTCAAAAATGGAAAGTTTTCGAGGCAAATTTGCTGCGCAAACGTGGGATGGAGAAACGTGTAAACTTTTGACATTTCGTTGTCATCTGACTAGGATGGATAAATAAGGTAATAGCACTAGAACAGTAGAAAAATTACACATACATAATACATGCAATTGCTACTGCTACCACCTTATGTATCCATCTTGGTCAGCTGATATGGTTTTGAGTACAACTACGCTGAGCAACTTTACCTGGTGCCTCATGCAACGGTGCGAGGGAAACTTGCGCTGAGCAAAAGTTCTCGGCTTTCACGTTTGCATGAATGCCGCTATTATGTATGTCGTAGTCGAATTGTGACAACTGTCGTATTCGAACCCGAATTTACATTTTATCGGTATTGTGTAACACTTTCGATGTGAGTGTTTTTGTAATAGATTGTGGGTGCAATTTATGTGTCACTTTGCCACTAAAACAGATCAACTGAGAGAAAAAATCAAAGTTAAACTGTTTTTGTAATCGCGGTCGTTTGTTTCTTTAGTAAAGCAAATAGTAAACAAAATTTAAGTGTGGCTCATCTTTCATCTTCTGATGAAGAAAATGAATGTCAGGGCAGAGAACTCATAAATTATCGGGTACAATCATGGTTCCAGTCTAACATATTTACCCTACCCAAGTTCCATGTACGTTTATTGTGTATTCATCTGATAATTAAAATGTAAGAGTTCTTCTTCAGATTTATGACCAACTTTAGATTGAACAAGGGCGCTTTCCGGTACGTGCTAAGAACAATATCACGTAAACTTTCAGAATCGTTGAGATCAATGCGAGTGAGTAAGACATTACAGTAAGACTTTGCAGCAACAATGCGAATCTTTGCAGAAGGAAGTTATCAAAGGGGTGCTGGGAATGATTCCAACCTAGTCCTAGAAGGAGGGCCAACAGTATTGATTCAATCGTTCTATTTTTCTTTAATCTGTGCTCTCCATGTTTTTATGGTATCCCTTTGCCAATGGCTCGTTTCGCGTCATATAGTTGGCAAGAGAACATATTTTGTAACTCCAACTGGTGTTAGTTAATTTTAAATTCAATTTCTCTCATTTCCACAAACCTACGACGAAGAGTGTGAAATTAAATGTCAGATGAGAGAATAAATGTATCTATGGATGTATTATTCAATGGTTTCAAGCATAGATAAAGGGAATAAGTAAATATCCCACATGCGTTGTTATGCTGCCCTCAGACGTACCAACAGTTGATTCAACCTGTCATAAGTTGAATCAACTGTTGGTACGTTTGAGGGCTACTTGAAGTTAGTTGGTCGTCAGTTGAATGAAAAATCCAAATTTTGATAATTTGGTGAAGTTGAACCAACTGTTGGTACGTGTGAGGGCAAGCTGTTCAACTTCATTATTTTTCTTCATTTTTTCTTGACATTGATCAAGCAACACATAAGTACGCTGTGAGCGCAAGAGCGTTGACCGCAAGACATAAAAAAAACAGCAGACAGTTGTCCGAGGTCTTCGGCCACGGACTGTCCCTGTCGGCTGTGTCAGAGACACGGCCATTAAGTTTAACGTAGAATACGCCATCCGATAAGACAGAAAACATATATAGCAATAAATGATAAACGTCAACTGTCAGCTGCTGTCAAACAGCATCAAGCAGCACTGTTATTTTGCTTACTTGGCAGCACTTTCATTTAACATAAAAATGTATGAATTAATTTTTTCATATATTTTTTATAATTATATATGCATGTTAAATTCAAATTCACATTTAACATTTTGTTTCACTTAAATACATAAGTAAATATACGAAATTTCAATATTTCATCAATCAAAACAACAGCCGAAGATTTGTGTCCACACTGAAACAGCAGCATAGTTTGTGTTCACGCTACAAACTCAAACACTCAACCAAACACCACACATATGTTTGAGTGTATGTGTTTAAACAATTTTCATTTGAGAAATTTAAATATTAGGAAGATATCAACCAATATGAAATGTATATCAAACGAAAGATAACATCTTCATTTACCTACAAAAAAAATTTTAAAAAAAGTTATCTCGCCGTTTCCTCATAATCAATGAAATAAAGATTACAACAATAACAATCTGACATGACTCCCTATACCGTAAGGTAAGACGTATTCTACGCCAATAAGTAAATAAATAAATAAATAACAAGAAATAAATAAATAAATAATAAGAAATAAATAAATAAATAATTATTGAATGTTTCGTCTGACATTAATATAACATACATATAATGAGTATGTTTTCAATGTTTTATGTTTGAAAATGTATTTAACCAGCACTTTGATAAAATTTTTGACGTAGAATACGTCTTACCTTACGGTATGAGGAGTCATGTCAGGTTTTTATTGTTGTAATCTTTATTTCATTGAATTTGAGGAAACGGCTAGATGAATTTTTTTAAAATTTTTTTTGTAGGTAAATGAAGATGTTATCTTTCGTTTGATATACATTTCATATTGGTTGATATATTTCTAGTATTTTAATTTCTCAAATGAAAATTGTTTAAACACATACACTCAAACATATGTGTGGTGTTTGGTTGAGTGTTTTTGGTTGCTCAACATTGCTTAGGAACATGTATCTAGTAAAAAGTGAAACGAACAGCAAGCTAATGTTGCTTGGCAACATGTATCTAGTAAAAAGTGAAACAAACAGTAAGCTAACGTAATAAAGCTTTTTTGCGAAAGCTTCAATAAAGCTGTTGTAACAGTAATTTTGAATTGTAAAGCGTAAAGCTTTCACACAACGCTCGAATGCTAATGCGAAGACTCGATAAGGTAAACCTTTTTTAATATTAGGGCGGCCCTATCAACATTCGCAGAACTTATTTCAATAAAAATATTAATTAAAATACATAAATTAAATTAAGTTTAAAAAAATTGAACATATTTTTTTTTTAAACGGACTTGAATATAAAAATTACAGCAGACAGTTGTCCGAGGCCTTCGGCCACGGACTGTCCCTGCAGGCTGTGTCAGAGACACGGCCATTAAGTTTAACGTAGAATATGTCATCCGATAAGACAGAAAACATATATAACAATAAATGATAAATAATATAAGCAAATGAATTTATTGTTATATATGTTTTCTGTCTTATCGGATGGCGTATTCTACGTTAAACTTAATGGCCGTGTCTCTGACACAGCCTGCAGGGACAGTCCGTGGCCGAAGGCCTCGGACAACTGTCTGCTGTAATTTTTTCTTTAGTTTTTTATTTTTCTGCAATTGTCTCTTCTTCTTCCTCTAAAATTACATCAATTTTTAGTAGTGCAAGAACATCCGAATTTATGTTGACGCTTCAAAAATAATTTTTAAATGAAGTTGAATGAAAAGTTGATTCAAATGTTGAAACGTGTGAGGAGAACAACCAACTTTCTTATTTAACTCAAACGTCAAAAGTTGAATCAACTATTGGTACGTCTGAGGGCAGCATTAAGTACTGCCACTAGGTGCTGTGTTGCCGTTTTGTAACTTTCATTGACGTTTCTCATAACATTTACTGACGTTTATTCAACAGTGTGGGACATTTTTTCAATACAAAAATAGAATCATTTTCCAGGCTGTGCTATTCAAACAACTAATTTAGTTTTTTTTTCATGTAAGTTTCCCATAATTTTCATTGACATTTATTCAAAATTGTGGGAAATTTTTGTGAAAATGATTTAAACAAGGGAAAATGTGACAAAATTTAAATGATTTAAAAAAAAAACTATTTCAAAGCCATGATGCCAGTTATGGGATATCAATAGGAGAAACCCCGTAAGACTACCCAACGAAGAACATGCTAGAACGCCTTTTACATTTCAGTAGCAACTTCTGTGGTCGCAGATGCCAAAACCGTTAGTGTCTGAGGACTCTCAACAAGGAATGGTACCTGAGCTGGAGGAAGTACCAATTTATTAAGACATAGACAGTAGTGACATGGCTTTGCAATTCGATGGCCATCAGATATTCAACTTTAAGTAACGTGTTGTATACTTGTTTCGAAGTGATATTTTTGTTGAAAATTATTTTTTCTTTTGATACGAAATTTTAGAATTTGATATCATATTTTTTTTAACTTTTTTGGGGAACAAAAAATACGGTTTATTGCTTTCAACGACATCTAGAAAATAACCCATCACACTAAACTTTTCCCAACACTTGTGCTCCGTCTGTTAGTTTATATTAGTCTATGGTTTCAAGGCATGGCATCATCAAAAAGGATGTACAGGTAGAAAAGAAAAAACCGGCGCAATTTGGCAACCTTAGTAGAAGAGAACCAAAAAAGTCGACGCGGTTCACTCAAACTCATTTCTTTCCCGCGTCATAACTTTATTACTTCATACTTTTTACATACTTTATGTAATTTTATTTAAATATGGTTGGAATTTCTGTAGTTAGATACAATAACATCAGAAAACTGCACGTGTATTGAAATATTCAACGAAGACGGTAAGAGAGAGCAGAAAAACGACGCGCTTTACTCGTTTTCTTTGTTGGCATTCCACTCCCCGAGTAAATTTTCTTCTCGATACCTTAGTTGCTTTTTGTTCTCTACCTGTATATGCTCTTTGAAGATAATTAAATCAGGGGTCGAATCCGTTTGGAAACGTACTCCGTATTTTAGAAGAGCGGTAATAGAGTAATACGATTTTATCAATACTGGATATTTGGAAGTTATCATGGAATTGTGCATTCAAAAGCTCTTTCGTAACAAAGATTACAATACGAAACGTATGCTATCATTCGACCCCTGTTGTTCTAATGCTTCCACTTGCAATAGATATGTATGTACATCTACAGGGTGTTTCAAAAGTGACCACCCTATTGGAAGATGCTCTTATTTTTGCAAATGGCCGCCAATGTCAAATCTGTTTTGACATTTGTGGACTAGACAGATGTAGAATACAAGTAAACAAGCCATGGACCCATGATACAATCATGATTTGTATCATGCATGGAGCGATGCACTCCCCAAGAACGCGGAATAATCGTGTCCATTTTTTTGCGTAACAATTCGTCTGTGGTGTTGGCGCAGCGCGAATCCCGTCGCCGATTCCCCGGCCGCCCGACACCGACTGCGCAAACACTGCGCCGTTTGGCCACTAACCTTGAAGAGTATGGGACCACACGAGACGTTGCCAGGAGTGGCCGGCCCCGGAGCGCCCGTTCTGCCCAGAATATCGCCGCTGTTGTCGAGCTGTTGCCGGAAACATCGACCAGACGCCGTGCCTCGCAATTAGCCATCAGACGGTCGTCCCTATGGCGAATTTTGGTCAAAGACCTGCACATGTTCCCATACAAAGTCCAGTCCGTGCATCAGCTGCTGCCTGTCGACCGTCAAACGCGTGTAACCTACGCCCAAGCCATCCTCAATCTCGTGGACGATTTTTCCACCACAATTATAATGAGCGATGAGGCTCATTTCCACCTAAGCGGGTACGTGAACAAGCAAAACTATCGCTGCTGGGGCACCGAAAATCCATGAGTGAAGCACGAGGAGCCATTACACCGGCTCGAGAACGCCGCTGGTCAAATGCCAACAGTGGACGGTCCTAACCGACGAATTAGGACTGGAGGACATGTGGTTCCAACAGGACGGAGCAACGGCACACACTGCGCGAGCCACAACCGATATTCTGAAGGCCTCATCTCTCGCTTCGGCGATTTGCACTGGCCCGCAAGATCGCACGACTTAACTGTTCCAGCCTTTTTTTTGTGGCGTTTTTTAGTCCCGTGTTTACGTGACCAAGCCCGAGACCCTGGAAGCCCTCAAGGTCAACATTCGACACGAGTGCGAGAATCTGTCGCCCGACGTTCTCGCCGAAGTGATGAAAAATGCCATAAAACGAGCCCGTATGGTAATCAATTGTGACGGTGCCCATTTAACCGATATCATCTTCTCAACTTAACCAATAAAATTCTAAAGGTTCAAATAAACATAATCAAAAAAACAAAATCGAAGTTTTTCATTTTAAAAAAAATGAGAGCCAAACAACATCGGATGACTTTTTTTGAAACACCTTGTACATCTCGGTTGGTAGATAAGTTTAAAAATCGAAAATGTTGATCATAAGCTAATAAGATTTTGGCAGACGTTTTAAACAGTATAATTTTGCAACAGCCAACATGTACATACATAATATCTGTGCCGAAAAGGAAAAACGACTTATGTGAATTTCCAACTTTTTTAGGTGAGCATCTTTAGGAGGTATTTTCCATGAGATGTTCTGATATTTAATTAGCTATGTAAACAATATCTGGTGCATGACCTACTGCTACATAAGTCAAATTAAACAAAAACTGGTTCTGGAGGTAATTGAGAGCCCAGTGGTAATCGTAGTGCATTTAAGCAATATTTTCCTAAGTGCACTTAAGACGTTTTTCCTTTTTGACACAGATATATTTAAAACTTTGTATAAAAATGACAAGAGTACCCAATACGACGAATTTATAACAAAACTTGACATTCTGAATATTACTTAAATGTCTGGCTTTCTATTGTCCCAACAAAATATCATCCAATCACCCTGATTACAGTTGTCTGTCAAAGTACGATTGTCGAATTACGACGAAATGAACACCAGTCGTATGCCGCTCACGAGATAACAGCATTTTAGGTAAATGTTTCAAGTACTTACAAATTGTTATTGGTCTTCGTTTTATCTGTAGTAGAAAAACACGATACTTTTTTGTCAACAAATGCCAACTGACTACTGATTTCCACTAAACTTCATATATCCACAGTAGAAGTTAATAATACGAAAACAACTCGAGCGAAGCTAAAGCATCAACCAATACAGAAATGGTTAACGTGTACAGAAACGATACGTTCATTGGCTTTACTTTAATATGAATGTGAATGTATAAGCACTTGTTTTATTTCATATTATACTACCATATAAACAAGTATATATGTATGTACATAAATACAACGAATTTTGTCTTTTAAGACTAGGAAAATAATTTGAGAAATTTTATTTATTTTCGGCTTTTTTCAGCATGCTGCGAGTTGGTCTTAGACCACTAGAACGACAATTACTTTGGAAACTTGTAAGTATGGGAGAAATAGGTGGAGCTTCCCCATACATCCTAAGGCGGGCTATGCGATCACTGACCGAAGGATTTGGAGAGTTAAATTTAGTATTTGAACATGTCCTTGATATGGATTTATCATTCCACGATATGGGTTTAAAATCCTCTTCAATATTTTGTGCAGATATGACACTTGCTTCTAAACGAGGTGTACTACACTTCGAGGCATTAAAAAATTTCTCATTTCCATTTGGAGTTGAAGGAGTTTGTAGCACATGTGTGATATTATTGATGGACGATTGCATTTTGTTCGGAGAATCGACATGATCATCGATAAGTTCGCTTGTTGTTCCTGCCGATGGATTTCCATTGGTTCCTCTTGTCGGCGATACGAGACCACTTCCTTTTCGCCTCCTGCTTAAGGAAAGTAAGTTTTTGCGAGCTATTATAGAGTTCGTAACTGAAACACTTAACGGCGACTTTACAGATAGCTCCGTAAACGAATTTGTTGTATTGCTTTGGCACGTTTTCGAGGAATGTAAATGTTTATACTGTGCTGGGTTGCAACCATCGACAGTTTCTTGACAGGTCGAAATTTCTTTGAACATCAACGCAGAATCATTCTGTACGATCATCGGCTTATGAGCTACAATAGTTTTACTATTTTTTTTATGTATACTATTTTTAATTTCCAATAAATCCTTAGTATCACAATCATTTTTGATTTTCTGTAGAAGGGTTTCAGCCATTTTCTTGCCTTTTTCCGATATTGAAACATTTTTGCCGCCAGCAGTGCGAAAACCTTCAAACCCTGTATTTGACGTATTACTTTTCAACGGCTTCTGTTTCGTTTCAATACCTGCTGGTATTATTGTCTGAGACTTCTGTGCTCTTAGTTGCTCTTCTAAAGGCCACTCACTAAAAATCACATTGGCCAAATCTGCTTCTTCTGCCCAGAGCTTATTTTGTTGTTCGACATTTATAGTTGTTATATCTGATGTCGATTGCTTGCACTGCTTTAAATTAATTTCATTTTTCATTAACTCCAAACTATTTTCATCGAACGGTTCTAACCCGGATTGGAATTCTTTTAAAAGTTTCTCGACACTTTTTAAAGCTTTGGATGTCGGTCTGATATTCTTTCCGCTGGCTGTTTGAAATCCTATATTATTTGCTGACTTGCCAGATTTTTGTTGTTGATTAGGTCTAAAGGATGGTACTTCTGTGTTCGCATTTGAATCTGTAGGACAAACGACTTTAGATTCTTGCGTTGAATTTAGAAAGTTATTCTGATTGATTTCACCTTTAAATACATTTAAATCAACTCTATTCACGTCGTGGCGAATTGAATCCAATTCTTTGAAAGTTTTGTTAACACATTCTTCAGTATTTTCCGAAAATGATAGCTTATTGCTAATGAAATTATTAAATATTACTTCTTCGCTGGTTGTGTTTTTCGTGGAATATTGCAACTGCTTTGAAGGCGTACCAATGGCTTTTACTTTATTGGGATGTTGGGCAGTTGAGTCACAAACGAAATTCCCTCTTCTCTCATACTCCATATTCATCTTAAGTGCGGCTTTTGATGTAGACGGTTTATCGTACAATTCATTTATTCCAATGCATTTGAGACTACGATTAATTATTTGTGAGTCGTTTATCCCAATATCTTTCCTTCCTTGCATAGTTGTATTATAAATGTCACGTTTAACTGCTTCGTTAGGTATAATTTCTGGAAGATTCTTTAACATGCCAGCAGCTTTAGTTTGAGCATCTTCAGAAATGGGTATTTGCTTTAGTGCGGCAGTTTTAAATCCTGTGCACACATTGTCTCTGCTTTGTTTGGCCACATCCGCAGGTTTTATTAATTCGGGTTTGCAGCTATGTGGAGGTGTTTTTATAAAAGCAAATATTTCCATATAATCTTCATTCCATTCATCGAATTCTTCGCCTTTTTTTGCTGCGATAAAGAGAAATAGTTGAAATATATATTTTAAAATGATGTTAACGAATTTTTACCTAAAACTTAAACTTTCCTAGAAAAATCAAAAATCACGTCGAGTAGTATTATTCATTACGGGAAAATGAAAAAGTTAAGAAAGAATACTAGTGTGATGTTAGAATAGGTTGCTAAATAACTTTTTGAAATATATTTACAAAGTGGTTTTAAATACATATGGAACAAATAATTTTCTTTTTTAAAATGATTTGGAGGTTTTGCGCTTATTATTATATTTTAAGCTGTTAAGGTACGCACATGAACTTGGAAAACGCTTGATAATCAAGGGATTTACTGATCGTCACAATATTGTGACTAATGTGTTAATGTTATTGCCCTATAAGGAGAGATATTACCAAAGCAATTGGATGATAAATTCGCCCATTGCTATCTACACAAATTAATGATACCTTGATGCGCCCCTCTGATTATAACGAATCTAATTTCAGAGAATTTTAGACGCTGTTGGAGTGCACCATCTGGTGTATACTTCGCTCATGTGAATTGAATAGTAATGGTATACCGTGATCTCAAAGTGAAAAAATAAACTTAAATTTCTTAAGACAAAACTTGTTTTTGATTTCGGTATGCATATTTCTTTGTCAATTGACACAGATTCATTTGTGAACTGAGTTTAATTGTAAAGGCTTCTTCTGGCGTCCGACAAATGCACATATCGTCATCTGTGGGCTATCAAAAACGGTATCCCGCTTATTCAAACAAAAACAAACTGGATACCATCTGGCTAATGATTTTTTAACACATGCAACTTCAACTAAACTAACTTTTAACGATCAGCTGTGACTGTCAGGATTGTATTTGGCTAAAACAGACAAGCTCGACACTAGATAGAAATCTATTATGAATCAAGTCTTGACTAACGGGTGACTAAGCGAATACGGGGGTGTATTTTAAATCCATTTTTAAAAAAATAAAAACGGGAAACGTATTCTTCCCAATTGGTATGTGAAGCAATTTCGATAAATTATAATGCGATTTTTAGAGGCTCAGCGACAAATCAAAATTATATTATAACTATTGTCGCCATGAACAATTGCTATCTATACAACACGAAACAAGTGTTTAAAAAATAATATTGACGTAATAAGAAAATGTCATACCTTCTATGTTCCTAAACATTTCAGGACCTTCGCCTAGTTTCTGAGAACAGATAGGACTTAATGATGTTACATCAGATGTACAGCACCGGTTGTACAGAAGTTTAGTTTCATTTTCATCATCTGGGTCACTGTTCATCTCAGGAAATCCATAAAAGTCTTGAGATGAGCTATACGAACTGCATTTTCGTATTCTGTGGGTACTCGTTTCGCGTAAAGAAATAATCTCTTGTACTAGGCTAACTACATTACTAAATACTGGGAAGAAATCCATTGTTTCGCTATCAGCTTTAAATTCTCCCGCTGTACGTTGGCCCAATTCTGGATATGCTTGTGTGTAATAGGCACTCAAGTTTAGAAGATTTGCGCACAACCTTTCTGTGGTGTCTGGTACATCTGTTGTAGATGAAGTATGAAGTAGAGAATGATTTTCTTCCACGGAAATGGAGGAACTATCACTGAGACCATTATCATTTGAACTAAAATCTAAGCGTTTGTTGCAATCGACCCGTTGTGTATTGCGCCGCTTATAACTGTAAGTAATTCTTGGCTTTGATTTAAGAACAAATTCCGGACTGTATTCCAAAAACAGTGAATTCCCGATGGAGTTCTCTTTGTATGGCGATAGTGCAAAATCTTCCAATATTGAATTTACTAAGCGTAGCCTTTTGTTTGGAGTGTTTAACAACATTTCATCCTTGTGGTGCCAGCAATTGTCAACAATAGGCACTTTGTTTGTTTCATTTTCCAGAGTAGTTAGGCAGGGCAGAAATCCCGATGGTTCGGCGATAGGTACGTTTTTAGAGTTTACGAGTCTCGATGAAGAGCTGCGATCACCACAACACAAAAGCCTCTCCGTTCGAAAAGGTCTAAAATGAGCTACTACAGAATCTGGCATAAACTTTGTGTTCCTCGAATCGGCTTTTTCTGGGGAATCTCCATCTGAATCATATAGATGCTGCAGAATTCGACTTGACATCTTTCCTTCTTCAATGCCGTGATTTGTGCACGCCTGCCCTTTGCGTTTGCTCCTCCTCGTACAACGTAATTTTCGAATAGACTTCTTGGACTTACAAGGACTAGAAGATATAGATTCTTCCAACATAATTAACAAAACAAATCAAATATAATCGATCGGGATGAGAGTAGTGGCCCGGGTTAATTTATAAAACGGTAGTATTGCACAGCTGATTTGTTCGCACCATGATACAGCCAACAGCTCATAACAGTGTTGCCAGAGCCTGACTAAAAAAATGCTAAACTGCTAAACTAATTTTTCGACGACTTTGTATGGGGAACTAAGCGATATTAAGCGATTTTAAGCGGCACTCCATACAAAGTCGTCGAAAATTTTGTTTAGCAGGGAATAAAAAACAAGCTTTCTGTGTCCGGAACACAAAAAGTTACTCCAGCAAATGGGAACTTATCTGAAATTTAAAATTTAAACAGCTGTTACACCTAACCTGACCAACAGATTGCGACCAAAAAGCAGGACACAATGGGTAAAAAACAGACTTTTTTGTTTTTAAATAAAAAGTGGTACCACAATGGGTTTCTTTAGCCTAAGTGTGCTAGACAGCGTGCTGTCTTGCAGCCTTTTCAACCAACCAAATAAAAATCTAAATAAAAATTCCAACCATGTTGAAGTAAAACAAAGACGATTTACAATTAGACGACCAGAAGATGTGCGCAACTTGGCAACCCTGGTAAAAGAGAACCAAAAAGTACTAGGAGTTCACTCAAACGCATTTCTCTCTCGCGTAATATCCTGCTTATTTCATACTTTTTGCATAGTTTATGTAATTTTACTTCAACATGGTTGGAATTTGTATAGTTATATACAATAACACTATCAAAAAGCTGCTCGTGTATTGAAATATTCAATGAAGAGAGTAAGAGAGAGAGTAGATAAGTACTAGGGTTTCACTCGTGTATGTTGGCATTTGAGTGAAGAGAAATTTTGACTGTTTAGAACAAATTTTCAAAAATTTGGGGAAAATGTGCTAAACGGCACTTAGCATAATTTTTCAAAAAACAAGTGCAAAAACCAAACAAATTGAGCCAAAACGGCACAAATTATGCGAACATGGTAACACTGGCTCATAAAGCAACTATGGTATAGAGAAGAAAATTTACTCTTGGAATGGAATTTCAACAAAGAAAACGATTGAAGCGCGTCGATTCTCTGCTACTATCTTTTTGTAATACAATAGACGGATTTATTTACGAAAGTAATTTGTTATACAACAGTTTGAATCTTCATTAAATTCCAATGTTCACATTGTGTTTACATCAGCTGACTTTGACATATTAGGCACTTTAATTTCATAAATAACTGCTACTATAGCAAATAGACAGTCAAAATTTCTCTTCACTCAAATGCCAATAAATACATCTAGTGAAACCTTAATCATTCTCTGTTCTCTCTCTTACTCTCTTCATTGAATATTTCAATACACGAGCAGCTTATTGATAGTGTTATTGTACATAACTATACAAATTGGAACAATGTTGAGGTAACATTACATACTCTAAGCAAAAAGTATGAAATAATCAAGATATGACGCGTGAGAGAAATGCCTTTGAGTGAATTTCTGGCACTTTTTGGTTCTCTTTTACCAGGGTTGCCAAATTGCGCAATTCTTCTGGTCGTGTAATTCTAGATCGTCTTTGGCTATAACCTGAATGAATAAATCTTGAATGCCGAAAAAGAGAAGAAAAAACATCAAGACAATCGGACGCTAATTTTTTGTTTTGTTTGCGAATTTTTGAGTTTTTTGGTAAATTGTTGAATTTATGAGGATAAGAAGTTTTTGCGGGCTTATGCTGAATTATGATGCACGACGATTTGCCCACATTACCCCCCGACATGGAATTTGATGTCGTTGAAGAGGTGTGTGTCTCAGCAGAGCGCGGCGGCGGCCGCAGACAATGCCACTGTTTCAAACAAATCGAAACGGAAGAGAACGTTGGATGAACCGACGAATATTGATGTATCTGGCGTATATGACCAAAATTACTTTGGAATTCTAGGTGAGTTGGATATTGAGTGCACGCCTACCACCTCAAGTCAGCCTAATCCGGATAAGGTGGTTCCCGCCAATAATTCTGAGAAGTCGCCATCTCGAATTTCATTTTGCCCGCCGATTTTCCTGCTCAATGTTAATGTGAAACATATTGTGGACCAATTCCTATCAAAAACACCACCAATTTCATTTAAAATAAAAATGTTAATAAAACCAAAAGTAAGTTGTTTCTTACTGACCCGCTAGTAAATGCTGAAATGATGAGAATACTAAGGGAAAAGAATATCTCAGTATATTCCTTCACTCCCAAAGAATTAAAACAGGTGTCCATGATCCTGAGAGGGCTATGACACGGTTCCGAGGTGAGTGATATTAAAGACGAGATTGATAAAATTGTCCCTGGAACTGTCTCGAAGGTGACAAAATATACCACAAAGCACTCAGTTAAGAATGGTTATGACACAGGTCTTTTCTTAGTGACACTTTGTCCTGGGAAAAGTGTTCCGATGTGACCAACATTAAGGACGTATTAAGCCAAATTGTCATCTGGGAAAGACCGAAAAGAGCAGGAATTTCAATGTCATCGTTGCCAAAAATGGGGTCATGTGGCAAAAAATTGTACAGCAGAGTTCAAATGTGTTAAGTGTGACAAGAAACATGCACCGGATGAGTATCAACATACCATCTCCGAGGACTCGGCCCCCCATTGCGTCAAAAAACAAAACAAATGGTTTCCCATTACAATCCCATGAAGGGACCGGGGAGAACTTCTCACAATCACTGAGCTGTGCGCTTTCCAGTTTTCACTCACTGATTGGGACCTACAATTTTACACCGATTCCGAACGGTATTTTGAGAAGATTTTTCATGGCTATATACTCGATAGTGTCGCCGTCACTATGCGAGGTGACCGCCGCCGAAAGTAATTTAAGGTGGTCAGAGCAGGGAGCGAACCCAGGATTTCAAGTACAAGAGGCGCGCACACTACGCATTGCACCACCGACGGCCACCCCCCATTACGTCAATTGTAACGAATCGGGTCATCCTGCTAACTGGAGGGGTTGTCCCTTTCGCAAAGCTTTTGTCAAGGCTAGAAAAGACAAAATTATGAAGTCTCGTGTGGAGAGGATAACGGCAGCCAACAATGTCAATAGAGTTATTAGCTCTGGTCTTCGTTTAGCCGGTAAAATTTTTGCTCAACTAATTCACCCGCAACAAATCCCAATCCAATCACAAGAAAATAAATCAGGCATCATCGACGAGTTTTTAAAATTAACTGCGTTCTTCTTGCAGCCTGAAGAGCTATCTCTAGAAGACGAGATAACAATATTTATGAGAGATTACAGAACATTGTCAAAACAAGATGCAAAAACTGAATTCCTGCGTCTTTTACATAAAGTTAAAAGTCACGGGCGGCCATAATTCAATTAACTTTCTGTCTCATAACGTTCGATCTCTAATCGAAAAAAATTGCAAAATCGACTTCTTAAAAACTCTCGTCCACAACAAAATTGATATTGGTTTCATTCAAGAAACACACCTAAGGGGCAATAGAAAAGTTTTTTTTAAGTGGCTACAATTTCATTACTGACAATACATCTATTGGTGTAGCAATTGCTACAACATCAAATACAACCGCGTATATATCAGTGACCTTGGGTTCAATGGCATCTTTGTTGAGCTGGAAGTAAAAGTTGAGGCCATATTAAAGAAGATCTTAATTGACTCAGTATACATACCCACAAATTGCTCCTCCTTATTATTGGATTAAACAAGATTTTGCATGCTGCTAGCACATTTGACGGTTTCATCCTTGGTGGGGATTTGAACGCTAAAAATCCTGTATGGGGTGATACAATTGACAATTATAATGGGAAAAACTTACATAAATGGCTTCAAGATAACTCACTCGACGTCACGCGGTTATGTGATCTTAATCCGTCATATCCTAATGGCTCTTCATTTCTTGACCACTTTCTGCTTAGCTGTAACTTTTTAAATATAAATTCTCAAAATTTTGCAATCAAAAGGCTTCCTACCTTTTCCGACCACTTTCCGCTAAAGCTGCAACTACACCTGGGCTGCAGTGCGTTTATATTAAGAAGTCCACGATCCTTCACCTCTTATAAAAATACCAACTGGGTAAATTTCCGCCATGATTTGGATTTGCTGTCCACACGAATTATGCCTCCAACTACCAGAAACCTTGGAAATATAGAAATTGATCAGCTTATTGATAACTTCAATGAACAAATGGTTGCTGTTCATAGCATACATACTGAGCAAATTGAATTTTATAACAAGCATATTCCACTAACAGGAAACATTGAAAATGTCTTTAAAATTAAACGACGTTGTGAAAAAGATCTAAAGAAAATCTACCATCATACCGGAAACAGGCTCAGTTCGGAATACTCTATGCTCTCAAAACAAATCCAGTAATTGAGAACTATTTTAAAAGATTCGTGGCTATTTGTAATTCTGATAGATTTGGAAAAAGAAACAATTAAGCCTGGCCCTAGAGCATTTATGGAGATCAACCAGATGCTAGGAAAAAAGTCTTCCCCTTTTTGTGAAAAAATTATTCATGATGGTATCATTACGTCAAATAGTGTTCAGATTTCTGAGCACTTCAGAAGTTACTACTCGAACATCTTCGTGGAAAACATACCAGAGAGAGCGGCTGCTAATATTGAAGATCGTGTGTCACAATATGTACAAAGTGTACCCCATCACATATACACCTTCAATAACCCCTTCACCGCTGTTGAAAACGAAGATAATTATCACTTCACAAATGCGTCGAAATTAAAATTGAATATTTGCAAACATTAATAACAAAAAATCTAGTGGCATCGATGGAATATCGAACTTCATCATTAGAAAGTTGTTTTAACAGTATTGTATAATAACTGTCTCAACAATTGTTATTGTTGATTTTCCGAAATCAGCGAAAATCATCCCCATAAAAAGGAAAGATGCGAAAGACAGAGTTGAGGACTTTCGACCGATTTCCCTCCTGTCTAATATCGGAAAAGTCTTTGAGCATAGTCTCGAAGAGAAACTTGAAAACGCATTTATAATTGATCCAATTCCATCTCATCAATTTGGTTTCCAGAAAAATCATTCTACTTAACATGCACTTTTGAAGTTTCATAGCGATGCGTGCCATAACCTGAGGAGCAAAAAGTGTACTGTTGCTGTCTCGCTCGACATTGAGAAGGCATTTGATTCTGCCTTCGATAAGGGGATACTTTTTAAATTAGCTGACATTGACGTGGGCCCGTTCTTCGTGAAAATGTTTATAAGCTACTTCACGAACAGAACGTTTAACGTCCAAATAAATGATGCAATTTCAACATCCGGAGCAGTATGTAGCGAAGTTCCTCAAGGGAGCGTACTGGCCCCATTACTGTTCAACATATTCTTGCACGACTTTCCTCACCTGATGCAAAATTCGACGGCCATTTTATATGCTGATGATTGTCTCATTTATTCACGTGATTTCTCCCCAACAATGCGGCTCTTCATCTTGGTAAAATAAATGCGTTCTATCAAAAATGGGGTATCAAAATTAACGCTAATAAGTCCGAAGCTATCTGCATTAGAAATGCCTCAGGAAAATGTCCAAGTTATGTAGTACCTCAGAGCAAGTTCTTGCAGCTTTCACTTGATGGCGTGGATACCCCCTTCAAAACCTGTGTGAAATATCTTGGGATACATTTCAACAATTTGTTTAAATTTAATAATCATGCAAGGAACTTACTCACGAAGGCAAAGGGAATATGTTGCATGTTTGCCAACTTGTTGAACAGTAAATATGTGCCTGACAAAACGAAGCTCCTACTATATAATGTAGCTATTCGTCCCGTCTTGCTTTATGGTTTTCCGATCTGGTTTGCCATTTCACCATCTGTGGCCAAAGATTTAGGAATACAGGAACGGAAAATACTAAGAAAATGTATAAATAAATTTTATGAGAACCCAACGAAACGTTTTTCGAACGCATATATTTACCAAAAATCTGACGTACAACCACTCTGCAACTACGCCTTGTCGCTTCAGAGAAAATTTGTCGGAAAACTCGGCGCATACAACAATTTTCTTATGATCGAAATTCTGCAAAGATATGAAAATGTAAATTGGTCCAACTTTCCATATATTTCGCCTGTTGGGATTCTCAAATTTGTACCGGACAACTCTTTGGATCCATTTGCAACTTCCAGCTTCTTTCAGAAGGTTGCATCTGGATCACATAGGGGCTAATTGTAAAGAAAATTAAAATTATACTTTATTAGTATATGGTCAATGTTAGTTATATTATATTATTACCATATTTTATCTACTATTATACCTGGCGTACACACTAATAATATTATCTATATATATACTCACCAAAATTAACATAAAACCTATGATAACGAAAACTTACCTGACTCTAGTCAACTCGATGCTGTGATATTGATGTTTCATCTTTCAGTAGTTTTGCTTTCATTCATAAATATGTATGTTATTCATGAATATGTGTATGTTTACATCTTCGTATTTAAATGCTGCTATTGTCAGCACACATGTTTTTATCATGTTCTCCGTTTTGCCACTGTCATTTAACAGATCTCATTATTGATTAGTATTAGTTGTTATTTATTTTTAAGATTGTTAACAGACTTCTGCTCTGTAAGCTATCATAAAGCCCGCGAGCAAGCCTTAGTATTAAACATTACCATTATGTTGTACTTATGTATGTACTGTAGTGTGCATACTCACGGTACATAGGGTACAAAGGGAAAACAACGATTTGTATTTCAACCTTAAGTTGGATTAGTCAGAACTAATAAAAATAAAGAAAACAAATAAAACAATTATGAGTACCCATGAGTAAGAACGCACTAAAGGGTTTCACGTTGCACTATTTGTAGTACTGACCATTGTCAAGTAATGTGTCTGTTGATACTAGACCTCACACTGTTCAAATGCAACGAATGCATATGACACTTTGAAATACTGTGACTGCAGTAATCTGTTTCATCCTTAATCCTGCCGTTGCCGAAGACCTGCCTTACCATTGATGAATTCCAGCACCTTAATCCTGCCATTGACAAAGATCTGCCTTACCATTGATGAACTCCAGCAATTACCATGCTGATATAATTCTATCGTAAATAAGTATATTAAAACAATTAAAAGCAGCAAACGAACTGTGGAAATCAGGGAAAGTGACTGAAAAACCTGACATATTACTATTAGGTCCTAAACCATTGGTAAAGCGACCCAAAGAACCTAAGTACCCCATTTTTCCGGTACAAGAAACTGTACTAAAGGCAAGAAATTATTGAACAGAGAAAATTAACATTAACTTTACTGGAAGATAGAAGATGTGCAATAAATAGAACACTATTAGTAGAGGAATCAGACGTGGAACGGAAACATCTGACAGAAGTATTAGCAGAAGTATATTCAATATTTAATAAGACGATCTTGGAAATTAGAGAGTATAAGAAACTACAAAGAAAGAAGAAAATAAAGAAACAAAATGTAAGTTAAGAAAAAGAAATCATTTTATTGGAACATGTTGAGAGCTACAGCGGTAGTATTAATAATAAAAACAATTAAAGCAATAAGCATATCATTATTAGTAGTACAAATAAAGAATTATTTTACAAATACAACATTAGAGCAAATAGAGAAAACGAAAGAATACATTCTAGAAAAAGTAGATGAATTACAAATAGGAGATAAGGTCGACTCTATAGTAGAAAAATTAGAGAACTCGGAAGTAATGGAAAGATTCACCTCCATCAAAGATTATTTTAATAAGCTGAGAAATTAATGAAACTATGAATAGGTTTTGATTGAAAATAATGAATAAAAATTTTATTATGATACTGTAGGATTTTTGAATGAAAATTTTGCTAATGGATAAAATATATACACAAGTACAGACACTAATAGCTAATGCAAAGAAATCAACTGGCAGACTTTATTCACTGGAAACGTTACAAACAAAAAGAGATGAACTTGAGAAATAGCAAGTAGATGCAAGTACGACATTGAATAGTTTGAAACTAACAGAAGAAGAAAAGAATGAACATTTAGAAAAATTTACTATATTGAAAAGAGAAGCTTTGAATATTCTTCAGTTTCACGAAGTATAGATAGTAGTGATATAGAAGAGGAATCCGATAATATAGAAGAAGAACCTAGCGAAACCGACACGATGACCAACAACATTTTGAACACGACTGAACTAGCATCTATCTCGAAACTATTACCATCTTTCAGTGGTGCAAGAGATGATCTAGAACCGTTCATAGCTAATTTAGAGATAGTAAAGGAGACTATTTCTCAGGAAAAACACAACTCATTTTCCAACTTTGTTTTTAGGACAAAGCTAACAACAAAAGTTCAAAACAGAGTACGGCAAGTATCAGTACCAACTAACATTGAGACTCTTATGAGTTCACTCAAGAAGGCGTATGGTATAAAGAAGTCACCGAATGTGATCTTAAACGAATTGACGAGTTTGGTACAGTCGGAATCGATTAGAAAATTCGCAGACCGTGTAGAAACTCTAACGATGGAGTTAAACGAACTTCAAGTAGGTACAATTGGGGAAACTAGCAGGGATATCATTAGCAGTACGAATGCTATGATAGCATTCAATGCGTTTAAAAACGGTCTGAAGAATAGGGAAATTGTAAGGACAATTGAAGCAAGTAGGACGAAGATACTCCATGAGGCTATTGAAATAGCTTTAGAGGCTTCATCCGATATAAGGCAAAGCCAAATTATGTTTCACACTGCACAGGCAGTAAATTCGTCAAGAGACAATAATAACGGAAACAACTACAACAATAACGCATGCACAAGATGTGGCGGTAGACATGGCAATAGATGCCATGCGGAAGGCAAAATTTGCAGTAAGTGTGGCAAAATGAACCACTTTGCAAAAATGTGCACATCTGGCAGTGGTAGTACTAACTGTAATAACAACCGTAATATGAGATTTATAGGACTAATAACACGACAACTCATACAGAAATGATGAGCGATTCAGTAGACTATTAAATGGGCTTAATTTAGACGTCGATGACGATATGGCAAAAAATGAATTAATTGAAATTCTGAGGAAATACCAATCTATTTTTCATTTGGAAAATGAGCATTTGACAACAAATAATTTTTATAATCAAACTATACAATTAAACGACACTAGTCCAGTGTACATAAAGAATTATCGCTTACCACAAACGCATAAGGAAGAGATAAATAGACAGGTGAAGGGATTATTGGAACAGAAAATCATAGAACCATCAATAAGTCCTTATAATGCCACGCTCTTGTTAGTTCCTAAAAAGGGATAGAGTGATTTGAGCAAATGGAGGTTAGTAGTAGATTTCAGAAAACTTAATGACAAGATAGTTAATGATAAATTTCCATTAACAAGAATTGACGACATTTTGGATAAGTTAGGAAGGGCAAAATATTTTTCTACATTGGATATGACAAGTTCATTCCATCAGATAGAACTTGATAAGAACTCAAGACCTTTTACAGCCTTTTCAACTCCTAATGGTCATTATCAATACACCAGATTACCATTTGGTTTAAAAATATCTTCGAACAGTTTCCAAAGAATGCTAACAATAGCACTGTCTGGATTAGAATCTGAAGCATTTTTATATGTTGACGACATAATTGTTTTTGGATGTAGTTTGAAACATCATAATGAGAATTTAATAGACGTTTTTACTAGATTATCCAAGTATAATCTTAAGTTAAATGCGGGTAAATGTTGTTTTTTAAGACCTGAAGTTGTATACTTAGGGCACTTGATCACAGCAAACGGTGTCAAGCCAGACCCAAGCAAGTATGAAGCAATTTCTATATATCCGATTCCAGGAAATTCCGACGACGTCAGAAGATTTGTAGCTTTTTGTAACTACTATCGCAGATTCATATAAAATTTTGCTGAAACTGCAAACTGTCTAAATGACCTATTGAAGAAGAATACGAAATTTGAGTGGACTGAAAAATGCCAATTGGCATTTGAGGCTTTAAAGAACAATTTAGTAAGCCCTCCAGTTTTGCAATATCCGGATTTTGATAGACCGTTAGTATTAACAACGGACGCATCGGATTTTGCGCTGGGTGCAGTTTTGTCTCAAGGTCCAATAGGTGAAGATTTACCCATATCTTATGCGAGCAGATCCCTTAACAAGCACGAGAAAAATAAACCCGTGATTGAGAAGGAGTTGCTAGGTATTTATTGGGGAATATAGTTTTTTAGACCGTATTTGTATGGTAGAAGATTCACGGTTGGAACGGACCACAGGCCATTAATATCACTCTTCTCTCATAAGAATCCAAGCTCGAAATTAACACGAATACGTTTGGAACTTTCTGATTATGATTTTGATATCGTATATAAGAAAGGATCCAACAATACTAATGCAGATGCATTATCGCGAATACGGACAGATTCGAATACGGACAGATTCCGGACAGATTCCAAGAAGACGCTAGTAGTAACGAGAGGTATGAAAAAGAAATCATCAGTAAATGAAAATATCAATAGCAAGTCTCATAGCGGGTCTGATCAACTCCATATGTGTGATTGCACTTCCATCAATGATATAAAGCATGCATGCGAAGTGAAATTTATATTAGAAAAGAGGCCGACAGAGGATATATATAGATATATAACAGAGAATGATAAATGTAAAAATGAAATGCGCATTAGATGTAGTGACAATCCAAAGTGCTTAGGTACTCCATTGGAGAAGCTTTCATCTTACTTGAAGAAAAGTAAAAATAGAAAATTTGCCATCGCCAGAGATGATGCAATATTTAGAATAATAAATAAACCTCAGAATATACTAAGCGAAAGTAAAATGTTAGAACTTATAAAATTATTTCACAACACCCCCACAGGGAGGTCATTTTGGAGTTTTTGGAGTACTAAAATTGAAATAACGGTACATATGGAAAGACATGTACAGAATGGTAAAGAATTATATTTCCAAGTGTGATCTCTGCCAGAGAAACAAGCAGGTAAGACACACCACTTTGTGTTACGGACACAACTACACAGACTTTTGAAACGGTTGTAATTGATACAGTTGGACCGTTACGTCCTTCGATGAACTATCGATATATATTGACTATGCAATGCGAGTTAACAAAATATGTTATAGCATGCCCCATAGAAACGAAAGAAGCGAAGTCCATAGCTAGGGCATTAACTGAAAACCTTATATTGAAATATGGAATATTTAAGATTTTGAAATCTGACAACGGGACAGAATTTACAAACGAATTAATGAGGGAGATATGCAAATTGTTAAAAATTGAACAACGATTTTCAACCCTGTACCATCATGAAACTTTAGGCACTGTGGAAAGAAACCATAGAGTTATAAATGAATATTTTTTATCTTTTGTAGAAGGTGATAATTGGGAACAATGGATTCCTTGTTATGCATTTGCTTACAATGTAACTCCTCATGTGGATACCGAGTAGTCTCCATTCGAATTGCTATTTGGAAGATTACCAAGTTTACCAGGTGATGAAGTCATGAATCATCCAAAGGTTTACAATCTAGAAAATTATGCTAACGAACTGAAAGCCAGACTAAAGCAAGAAAACTGACTGTAAAAGTAAAGGAAAATAAACAAGTAGAATCAAGGGATAAGACTAATAGTATAAATTTATTTAGTATTGGTTAAAGTAGAAAGAAAAGTGAAGCACCCTATAGAGCTCCTTACACTATAGAGGCAATTAAAGTTTTAAACGTATCAGTTAGAGTAGGGAATAATATTAAGACGTATCATTAAGAACTTATTAAAAAAATATAAAACGTAATCAGAAAAAAAAATTTTTTGTAAATAATTGGGAATGTATAATATTTAACAAAACAAACAAAAAAGAAATTATTATATTGTATAAAGCGAAACAACAAATAAATTAAATTTTTTTATTTTTCTCATTAAACTGTTTATGATATTGCATTACTTGAATAATTAAATATAAGAATGTAATATTATGGGTATGCACTGTTGGAAATACACATGATTTAAATCCTCCAATTTCTGTTGATTTTCTTTTTACAGAAATTTGAAGATTTATCTGAAGGGTGAGGGTGTAGTGTGCATACTCACGGTACATAGGGTACAAAGGGAAAACAACGATTTGTATTTCAACCTTAAGTTGAATTAGTCAGAACTAATAAAAATAAAGAAAACAAATAAAACAATTATGAGTACCCATGAGTAAGAACGCACTGCAGTAATCTGGTGCGCAGATGTTTCAAGTGGGTCAATGTTAATTTTGTTTTGACGTTTCCCCTTTCTTACAGTACAAACAAATTTAGTATATAAGTCGATGTAAAATTAGAAGTAGAGTTAGTATTAAACATAAAGTTAAACATGAACGAAAAAAGACAGCAACGCTGTTCAAAAAATAAAGAAGATTAAAACAAAAATAACCAAGACGAGTTTTAATACAGTACATTCGCTATCTCACTTTAGCAAGTTGCTTATCTACTTTTTCACCGTGTATTAGAAGAAAACAAGTATAATTCTAAGAATACTCTATGTTAAATAAGGCTATCCAACCACTCTGTATTTACGAAAAGAAGAAGTCTCAATAAATTTATTACTTACTTACTTACTTAATCTTGAATGCCAACAAACACAACGAGTGAAACCCTAGTCATTCTCTGTTCTCTCTCTTTTCTCGTCAGTGAATATTTCAATACACGAGCAAAGTCGATTTACTCATGGAGTGGAATGCCAACAAAGAAAACGAGGGAAGCGCCTCGTTTTTCTGCTCTCTTCGTTGAATATTTCAATAAAAGAGCAGTTTTCTGATGATGTTATTGTATCCAACTATTGAAATTCCAACCATATTTAAATAAAATTACATAAAGTATGTAAAAAGTATGAAATAATCAAGTTATGACGGGGGAAAGAAATGTGTTTGAGTGATACGCGTCCACTTTTTTGGTTCTCTTCTACTAGAGTTGCAAAATTGCGCCGGTTTTTTCTTCTCTACTTGTACATCCTTTTTGGATAATGTTATCAAGGAGAGACTCAAAAGCCAATATTTGTAAAATAGCTTACACATTTGAAGTTCATTAAAATTATTTTATTTAATGGTAGACTACGTATACTTTTATATCTATTATAACGGGTCCGCCAAATAACTTTTTTTTTTGAAAATGCTATAAAAAAAAACTACTGAATATTTTCTCAAATTTCCTTTTTTATTTGAAAGTACAATCCTTCCGGTTAATAATAGAAAATAATTTCATTCAAATGGCTGCCTCGGCGGGCCATGCACTAGCCTACACGATCGGTCCAATTTTTAAGCACATTATCGATTGTGTGCAGCTGTATTTCACCAATGGCTTCACGAATATTGTCCTTTAAAGCGTCAATTGTCTCTGGCTTGTCGGCGTAACACTTATCTTTGAGGGCACCCGACAAATAATAGTCCAACGGTGTCAAATCGCAGCTCCGAGGTGGCCAAACGACATCAGCTCTGCCGCTGATAATGCGATCTTCAAAAACAGGGCAATTTTCGTACACATTCTGCAACATTACCATGATTTTCAAAGTAATGTCGCATTATTTCCCAGCTTTGTTCAAGCGTATACATAACCATATTCGTTCAGCGGAAGGATACAACTAATTATCTGTCAAATCAGACATGAGCTAAGTGTTACCATTCACGAAAAAAGCACTAGTTGAAAAAAAACGTTAGGTGGCGGACCCTTTATATATTGAATGATAGATTTTTATTTACGATTGAAATGAAAATTGCTATTAAATTATTCACAACGCGCGGTAAATGTTATACACATTGATCATGGTAGAATTATGTAAAATAAATAAATGGTTTCCCATTACATCCCATGAAGGAAACGGGGAGAGCTTTGCGCTTTCTAGTTTTATACTCACTGATTGGGACCTACAGTTTTACACCGGTTCCGAACGGTATTTTTGAGAAGCATTTTCATGGCTAAATACTCGATAGTGTCGTCGTCACTATCCGAGGTGACCGCCGTCGAAAGAAATTTTAAGGTGGTCAGAGCAGGGATCGAACCCAGGCTCTCAAGTACAAGAGGCGCGCACACTACCCATTGCAACACCGACGGTCCAAATCGTCTCTCTTGACATGGCTGCAGCATCCGTAAATTGCGTAAATTTATAAGTGAAATGAAAATAAAAGAAAACCCTACCTAATCAATATTAAATAAAAAGAATTATGTATTCCATGTCATTTTTCGTTTCACTTGTAAAAGTGATATGTGTTTTGTTTTTATACGTTGACATCAGAAACGAATGAATTAAAATAAAATTTCTGTTATTACTGCAAATACTGCTCACAACTACAACAACAACTGCTGTTGCCAAATTGCGCCGGTTTTTCTTCTATACTCCTTTTTGACCGACGGCCACACATATGTATCATAGAATAATACATACCATAGAAGCTTTTATTCGCTCAATAAATTAAACGTCATAGGTACGATGGAAAGTAAACATTGGATGGTGGAAAATATGGGTTCAAAAATACCAGATAGTGGCAATAGTATACAGCGATCAACAAAGGAACAACAACCGAATTTCGTGTTTTTGTGGCAAACTAGTTGTGTTAAATACAATACAACAAAAAAGTGCAAAATATATTTAAATTTTTCAGTTCTACACCAAAACGTAAGGAAAGAGTTAAGTGAACATATTTTGTAACTCCACCTGGTGTAAGGTAATTTTAAATGTAATTGCTCTCATTTCCACAAACCTACGATGAAGAGTGTGAAATGAGACGTCAGATGAGAGAATAAGTTTATCTATGTATGTATTATTCTATGATAATGTATATCCAAAAAGGATGTACAGGTAGAGAAGAAAAACCCCGTAATTTGGCAACCCTAGTAGAAGAGCAAAAACGATATACAAGAAGACAGTCAAAATTTCTCTTCACTTAAATGCCAACAAACAAAACGAGTGAAACCCTAGTACTTCTCTACTCTCTCTCTTACTCTCTTCATTGAATATTTCCAAACACGAGCAGCTTTTTGATAGTGTTATTGTATATAACTATACAAATTCCAACCATGTTGAAGTAGAATTACATAAACTATGCAAAAAGTATGAAATATGCTAGATATGACGCGAGAGAGAAATGCGTTTGAGTGAACTCCTAGCACTTTTTGGTTCTCTTTTACCACGGTTGCCAAGTTGCGCACATCTTCTGGTCGTCTATGAGAAGAGAACCAAAAAAGTCGACGCGATTCACTCAAACGCATTTCTTTCCCGCGTCATAACTTGATTATTTCATACTTTTTACATACTTTATGTAATTTTATTTAAATATGGTTGGAATTTCTATAGTTAGATAGAATAACATCATCAGAAAACTGCTCGTGTATTGAAATATTCAACAAAGAGAGTAATAGGCTGTTTCTCGATGTCGAAAGAATGCATTCGTAACGTTTATAAGCGAAAGAAATCTGATTTGGGTTTCACTAATTCAACTTTATGCGAACGACGACTCGAACGACAAGTCGAAAGAAAATTTCGAATACGTAAAGGTTTTCATACAAAATTAGGTTTCCCTATTTCGAATGAGTTGTCAACACTGCGAATGAAGTGTCAAATTAAGTCACTTGCTGTTTTGTTTTCGAGTGGCAAAGAAATATAAAAAGTAAAGGAAAAGTAAAAGGAAATTTTCAAATTAAAATGTATGGCAAATTATAGTCTGAAAAAGTTAGCGATGCAGCAGCTGCAGGCACTGGTCCACCATATGGTAAAAACCCAGAGTTTGCCAGGGGAGCGCTGGGTTTTCGGAGCCAGCAAATTTTCTGTGGAGGAGGAATGGGGGAATATTTGGTTTTAATTTTTTTTCAATTTGTTAGATTACTTTTGTTTGTTTACTTCATAGAATAACACATACTATAGAAGAACTTATCCTCTCATCTGACGTTTCATTTCACACTCTCTCGGTAGGTCTGTGGAAATGTTTACATACACCAGGTGGAGTTACAAAATATGTTCACTTAACTATTTCCTGTCGTTTTGGTGTAGAACTGAAAAATTTAAATGTATTTTGCACTTTTTTGTTGACTTTTAACGTTGGTATTCATTTGTATTGTATTTAACACAACTAGTTTGCCACAAAAACACGAAATTCGGGTGTAGTTCCTTTGTGGATCGCTGTATACTATTGCTACCATCTGGTATTATTGAACCCATATTTTCCACCCTCCACTGTGTAATTTCCATCGTACCTATGACGTTTAATTTATTGGGCGAATAAAACCTTCTACGTATGTGTTATTCTATGGTTTACTTTGTCTTGTTTGTTTTGCTTTGCTTTCCAGTGACAATCGGTATCAATAGACGACCAGAAGATGTGCGCAACTTGGCAACCCTGGTAAAAGAGAACCAAAAAGTGCTAGGAGTTCACTCAAACGCATTTCTCTCTCGCGTCATATCTTGCTTATTTCATACTTTTTGCATAGTTTATGTAATTTTACTTCAACATGGTTAGAATTTGTATAGTTATATACAATAACACTATCAAAAAGCTGCTCGTGTATTGAAATATTCAATGAAGAGAGTAAGAGAGAGAGTAGAGAAGTACTAGGGTTTCACTCGTTTTGTTTGTTGGCATTTGAGTGAAGAGAAATTTTGACTGTCTATTTGTACATCGTTTTTGGTAAAAAGTACTGTTTTCATTTAAATACAAAGTTGTAGCAGCACTGCTTGCAAACGAAGTTGCCACACAAGTTTGCTGGGACTGCCAAGAAGTATGGCAATGTTGGTTAAAACAGTGAACGAAACAAAGAAGTAAAAGGATAACAAAAAGAATTTTTTCGTCTGCTGCACTTTTCAGCTGCGCTTGTAATTTTGTGTAAAAATCCATTAAAAAGAATAAACCAATAAGTTAAAATTTCATATAAATATACACCACACGTCTTAATTATTAGTTTTACAATAAAATTAATAGAAGGAATGAAATGAAAATAGGTAAATACCAGAAATAAATTCACTGCAAAAATACAAGAAGAAAAATTCAAGAGGAAAAAAGTGAAAGCCAATTTCGTGTGATAATTGAAAAATTGGAAAAAAGGAAGAGAGCAGCAAACACAAAGCAAATCCGAAGAGAATTTGCAAGAGAATACAGGCAAAGAAAGAAGAAGAAAAGTGAAATAGATTTTTTTTGCTAACAGGAAACGTATTGGAAATTAAAAAAAACGCAGAAAAGTGCAGCAAACGTTAAATACAGGTGGATTTTTGTAACGAGAACAAATCATAAGCGTTTCCTTTTTCTATCGCCGAAATTCAAAATCATCAAAATTCTCGGCTTAAATAGCAACTCGATATACAGCACCACTTTGATAAATACCAATCACCACCAGCACCACAGTTTAAGCAAATTAACTCGCTCGAACACACAAACACACAACAGAAATCTGCCCATTATGTTTGTCAACTCCATGACGTTCCGTGGTAATCCGGCTGCGAGCCATCACTACCATCAGCAGCAGTCGGCTTTGAATCACCATGCCTCATTAGCTGCAGCCGCCGGCCATCCCTTGGCAGCGGCTCACCATGCAAGCCAGCAGGCCCAATTGCACCATCCGGCAGCTCATACTGGTCAAGCCGGACCTTTGGGTCACCATCTTAGCGCCCACACAGGTCATCATGCTGCAGCAGCTAACAACAATTTGAATCACTTGGCTGGTAGTCACCTCAATCGTACACCGCATGCCCCCATGGGACTGGGCACTGGCAATATTACATCAATTTCGCCTCATCTTTCGGCGGGAAGCACTTCATCGGGCAGTGCTTCCAGCACCAACTCACCTGACGGGGGCAAGATCTACATAAAGAACTTGGAGCGCTCGATTGACAACAAGGCGATGTATGAGACATTCTCGGTATTCGGGAATATACTCAACTGCAATGTGGCCAAGGATGAGCATGGAAATTCGCGTGGTTATGGATTTGTCCACTTCGACACAGAGGAAGCTGCTCGCGTAGCCATTGAAAAGGTCAATGGGATGTTATGTAACAATCAGAAGATTCATGTGGTAAAGTACATACCCAGGCGTGATCGGGAGCAGGAAAAAGCAACCCAGTTTAGGAATTTGTATGTGAAAAATTTTAACGAAGACTTTTCGGAGCAACATATGAGGGAGATGTTTGAGCCTTTTGGTCGTATAACCAGTCACAAGGTAAGTAGGGCGAATACATTAAAGCAGCCTTAAAAATAAATGATCCATCATATTAAAAAGGAAGCAATGGAAAACGAATCAATACTCTGGAAATCCAGTTTCAGAGTTCTATTTTGATATTTAAAAGTAATTAAAATTCTCTAAAAAAGAAATGGAGGCCGACCAATTTTAAATGACAAGGAAACACATTGTATAAAACTCTTTTCTCATTATTAAATGCGAATAATTTGAAGCCTCCATAATATCATGTTCCAAAAGGAAAAAAACGGAAACACTATGTGGTCAAAATGAAAACAATGAAACATAAAAGCTAAGTGTGTCCTATAATCGATTATTTTCTAAATTCCTAGCTCCTTTTCGGACATGTGTCCAACTCCTTATTAGATTTTTAATTTTTTCTTGCTGTCTTGTATTCTTTCTAATTCACATGTTATACAATCCCACTATCCTTTTGTTTAGTGTTCTCTTTTCGATGGCAGTTCTCTTTTGTGTTTCTCTTTGCTTTTGCGTATTACACATTTCCTTGTTTCCAACTGCAATTAGTAATCGTGTGTATGAATCCTATATTTCTCCAAAAAATTGTACTGTATGTAACACAAACATGCTGGGGTTATTGTATGTTCTGTGTCGTGTGTTCTATGTTGAGCAGTAAAGAATATAGTAACCCTACATCAGACATTTCAACCACCAGCACAACGGTGATGTAGCTCTCTCTCTCGTTTGAAACCTGTAAACTACAACAGGGTATAGGTTGGTTCCATTTTATAAGTTTATTATTGCTTTGATGCGACGAGTACTACTAGTATTAGGAAAAAAGAACCTTGAACTCATATTGACTTGTTATAACGAGGGTTAACATTAAAAGTTTGAAAACAAAAAAAAGAAACAAGAACACACAAATAATGCAGTTATAATTACAAAACGAAGCCTAAATGATTACTGTGTGAATGCAAGCTTAATTTGTTTATAAATTCTCTTCTTTAAAGTACTGTAATCCTGGAAGTGCAAAATTTACAATGTATGTCCATCCGAATTAAATCATAGTATTTTTCAGCCGCCAACTTTAACTAATTTAAATAGTGACCACAAAAAATTATTCGCACGCCCTCCTTCATCACTTACAAAATGCGCGTAATACAACCAAAATTTAAATATTTTCTTCGATTTTGTTAACACCCTAAGGTTTTTCTATTCTTTTCTTGTTGCAAAACTAAAGTGCCGTTATTGTAACAGTTCACAATAAGTTTAGAACAAAACTAAACAAAAAAATACCAAAAATATTTCATAAAAATTGTTCATACATCTTTTACAGACGATATTGTGCGAGCAAATATAACGTTAATCTTCGCACTTTTGATCTTATTTGGTTCTGTAACATAGACACGTGCTTACACATTCAATCAATTTATTGCCAGTTACACACCTTTAGTCGTCAGAAATCGTCAAAATGTGTAGAATCAGTTATTTATCACTAGATTTACGAAAATGAATACCTATATGTAAATGAGAAAAAGTCCTGATCACACGCCACCGTACAAAGCGTCATAATGAACTATGTATGTAAATAGCGGAAAATCATCATCAAAAGTATTCAAAAACATTGGCAAATCGAGAGGAACGTATTATTGTGTTTTCCGTAAATGCCTGCATCACTACTTTGCCAAAACTTAGAAGAGACAACTCATAAAAAATTGTGTCCAAACAGTACTCAATTTTCTGCATACATCCGTTTGCTGCAATTGAGTAGAACACTGAAAACCACATATTTCCGATATCAACAACATATTATTGAACCGGTTTAGATCTGGAAATTGTCATTATCTATGATGAATACAAATTCCAAAGTTTGGCGAAAGCAAAATAATGAAATGGAGTCAACAATATTATTCCAATTATAAAATGGATTCTCATTACATCCCATGAAGGGATAGGGGAGAGCTTCTCACAATCACAAATCAGGATGCGGACAGGTAGTTTTTTTTACAGATAAAACGGAAAAGACATTTATATTTCAACCTTTTAAAACACAATATGCAAGAAAGAACCAATAAACCTGGGTTAGGAAAAGTTTGTTAGTCAATAGGTCAATAGGTCTGCGTATTTTCCAGTATAAAAATATCCAATAACTATTTTTGAGAGAGTAAGATAGAATTTACTCTCTCAGTAAAAATATCACAAACAGCTGATTTGCAATGTAAATACTTAAAGAATCAACAACCGCAGTTTGAATAACGAATTACAAACCACCACAACTGTCTTATTTTTTTTTTAACAAATAGTTAAAACGTTCATTTCAGAGCATTACAAATCATTTTTTGGCTAAAAACAAAATTCCAATGATTATTTGTGATTTAATGTTTTTTATATTTCCAAATTTGGTTTGTTTACATAAAATATATTTGTTCGTTTACTTTCCCAGTAATAATTTGCAAGAATCTACTTTTGTGAGAGAAAGAACGATTTTACTCTCTTTATGAAAATTTGCACAAAAAGTACGCGAACGACTTCCAGTAAAAATTTGCAAAGAAACAGCAGAGGTATTTTGGCTTGTAGTTACATTACATATCTATCTACTCCACATTATTGCCTCCATATACATACATATATATTATAAAATTAAAAAACTCATTTGTACATATTTCTTCCGTTGTTAATTTATTTTTCACTTATATTTGTTTACATAAAACAGCTGATTTCAAACAGCTGTTCTATCGTGCAAATTTTTGTTGACTAAAATTTCTCCCACCAAAATTTGCAAGATTTCTAACATCGATCCAAGATTTATTTATAAATCTTGCATCGAATATCAAATTTGTTGCTCTTTGGCTATCATTTACTTGACTTTTGGAGTAAGCGAACACAATTCTGTAAAAATTTACACACATTTTCGAGTAATCGAACAGAGCTGTTTTTTCTTGCAAATTCTTACTGGCAAAAAAATCTCCAGTAAAAACTTGAACTCTCAATTTTTCTGAAAAAGTATTTTTATAACAAAAAGTAAATTTTCGTAGAATATATTATTAGGAAAAAAAAATAATGTGAAATTGATTATTATGGTGGATACAGTGAGCAGCAAAAGTTATGGTAACCCATTGAAATAAGACATTCCCCCAAATTTCTCAAAAAATGTGTCTGAAATCGGACTATATTAATTTTTGTTTTATTTCTTCACTTATGTTCTATAAGAAAACACAAACACTTTCCAGTTATCCAATCAACTAAAAAATAAAAAAATCGGATATCCTTACAATGTCAGATTTGTGTACAGGATAAGTCTTGAAACCCCTGGGTTATAGCATAAATATTTTAAAAATTGGATGGATATTGAACTGAATTAATTGACTTACCTAATATTTAGTAGGATATCTCTGAATTCGTAGGACTTCACATGGCATTGAGTACGCAAGAGTTTTTGTATAATCTTCAGATGTTTCCTCCCGATCGGCCAAAATCAGTTCTTTAATCTAATTTGTATTGGAAATTTGATGATGACGGAGGTTTTTTCCTATGTATTTCCCCAAGTAATCAACGAGGTTAATATTGGGACTGTGCGGAGGCGTTTGGAGTCCACATCTTAACGTCAGCAGCAGTGTCAGTGAAGAAATCATTCTGAATATTAAATTTTTCAACACTTTTGTTCAAATTTTCTTTTAGAAAATTTTGGTAAACAATTTAATTTAATAATTCTTCAATAAATGCTAAAATACCAACACTTCCTGCAGACATATAACCCCATACCTTGACACCTCCTTCTTTGGATTTAGTTCCTCACACTTTTTTCTTTATACTATGCTTAGTCTGGCTGATCGATAAATATTCAATTTGGGTTCGACCGAAAATATGACTATCCCAAAAATTCATTCGACTTTTATAATCATTAGCGAAATTTATACGCAATTTGTAATTGCAAAGGCTTGTTTCTTTCGATACGGCCGTTGTTCCCGGGCCTTATGATGCACCTGCAAAACCGTGTCTGCAGAATCACTTTTGTCATACGATTCTATTAACTCTGAAGATATCTTGTAAATAAATGTTTCTAAAAAATGAGTTATTTTTTTCCCCCTCCCATAATGTATAACTTTTGGGCACGACCTTTTTGCGGTTTATTTTCAACTCTGTTTTTAATTTTTTAATCGATTTATAAGTTTTTGTATGGTTGATTTGCTCTAATTTGTAATTTTAGCAATTTCAGCGTATATTCAAAATTAAAATGTTCGAGCGTTTTAAAATATTTTTTTAAAATAATTTTATTCTTCAAAAATCAAATCCAAAATATAGACACATCTCAACACAAAAAACCGCATTATCATCACACTGTGCAAACTTAAATCATTTTCCAAACTTACAAGATACGTCAGTTTTGAATAGGGAAATTATTGTTACAGATAATAAGGACTCCAATAGCGAAGAGAATAAACTCTAAAGCAGATACGGATACTGTAGCACAGATTTTTAGAAAAAATAAAAATAATAGCATTAAATAAATGGAATTATGGGTAACAGTTTCAACTACTAATCAAGTTTGCAATAAAAAAAATTTAAAAGAATCCATTATTCAAAAAATTCAAGCTTGCAGGATTAAAGAGCTATATTTTATTCTATTTATGTATAAATTGCGAATATGTAGAAAACATTTTACCGAAAATTGTTTGATGTATCATTGAGTTTGTCATTAGGTAACATTTCTAATTTATCAGGTTGTAACTTGTTGAAATTACTATTATGTACATATATACTTTTTTTTCAACCAAATTATTCTTCTTGCTTAACTTAGAGAAACTATTTCTACAAAAAATTGTAACTTAAAACATTTTTCATAAAAAAAAATGGTTTCCAGTTACATCCCGTGTAGGGATTAGGGAGAGCTTCTCACAACCAGTGAGCTCTGCGCGTTCTAGTTTCACACTCACTGATTGGGACCTACAGTTTTACACCGGTTCCAAACGGTATTTTGAGAAGCATTTTCATGGCTAAATACTCGATAGTGTCGCCATCACTAAGCGAGGTGACCGCCGTAGACTTAAGTATGGTCAGAGCAGGGATCGAACCCTCGTACTCATGCACAAGAGCCGCGCACAATACCATCGCACCACCGAAACATTTTTCATATGACAAGAAAATTTATTTCTAAATTTCTTAATTTTTTTCAATTTGTTTTTTTTTTTCAAATGACTAGAAAAATTTTTTGTTTATTAATTCATTTAATTTTTAATTAATAATTGTGTTTATCTTCCTGACGATCCTACCCAAAGGACAGCGAAATATTTAAGAATAAAATTATTTAAAAAAAAAAAATACAGCAGACAGTTGTCCGAGGCCTTCGGCCACGGACTGTCCCTGAAGGCTGTGTCAGAGACACGGCCATTAAGTTTAACGTAGAATACGCCATCAGATAAGACAGAAAACATATATACATTGTTGATGTTGCGCCTACAAATTAATTAACATTTTTAATAAAAATATATATAAACAAGGGAACACAAAACTTACCTGAGTACTTATTTCTCTGCATAACAACCACTCGTTGCTTTCTTGTATTTCGTGTAGGTGCCATTTTCATTAGTAGTTTTTATTTTAATTTACTAAACGTCAACTTCAGCTGCTGTCAAACAGCATCAAGCAGCATTATTATTTTGCTTACTTGGCAGCACTTTCATTTAACATAAAAATGTATGAATTAATTTTTTCATATATTTTTTATAATTATATATCCATGTTAAATTCAAATTCACATTTAACATTTTGTTTCACTGAAATACATAAGTAAATATACGAAATTTCAATACTTCATCAATCAAAACAACCGCCGAAGGTTTGTGTCCACACTGAAACAGCATCATAGTTTGTGTCCACGCTACAAACTCAAACACTCAACCAAACACCACACATATGTTTGAGTGTATGTGTTTAGACAATTTTCATTTGAGAAATTTAAATATTAGGAAGATATCAACCAATATGAAATGTATATCAAACGAAAGATAACATCTTCATTTACCTACAAAAAAATTTTTAAAAAAAGTTATCTCGCCGTTTCCTCATAATCAATGAAATAAATATTACAACAATAACAATCTGACATGACTCCCTATTCGTAAGGTAAGACGTATTCTACGCCAAAAACGACCAATCGCTCGAACATTTTAATTTTGAATATAATACGAAAGGTCGTATAAATCATCACTTTTTCAATTTCAGACTCTGATTTTCCTATTTCACGGCTATTAATTACAATTTGTCCTTCCTCTACTGATATTCTTTTCTAGGAGTTATATCACTTAAACTTTTTTCAATAACCCACTAATCATTCTGCTGTTAGCAAATTATAAAAGCTCCATTATAGTTTTCAAAAGAGAATTACGAATAAAATGTATGATCTCTTATATGTTTGCACAAATATGAAATAGAGAAAATTAATACTAACTATAATATCGGTTTTATCCAGGGATACCAAGACTTATGCTGTACAAACAACTAGAGTCGGCATGATCTCAGAATTTGTTATATTTTATTTGGTTTAATTATTAAGAAAAATTTCTTTTATCTTACAGTGTAAATGAACACATACAATAAAAATAAACAATTATCGTAACTTTTGAGAAATTTGATAACATGTGTTGGGTCGACTAAGGTACCATGACTTTTGCTGCTCACTGTATCTATTTCAATGCCCACCAAGCCATATTTTTTTTTAATAATAGTGATTTTAGCGATTCGTTTATTGTTCTTGGGAAGATATTTGCGATTTCGTTCCCATTATCTGGTAAAATTTTTGGGTTTATTTTTTCATAATCTGGTTTATTTTTAAAGGTTTTGACCATATTTGTAAGCTCTAAAATATTTATTGCACGAAATTTGAATTTGTTATTGGCCATAGGTACATTATTATTACGTTACACATCATTTATTGCTTCTCTTATTGATCTAATACTATCGACAAAATAATTATTGAATTCACTAGCAATCTTATAATTATCCTTATACTCTACTACATTAAATATCACAGATTTGATCACATTCGGTTTTTTCTGCATCACTAAATTTTTGATTGTGATCCACATTTGCCTTTGATCTTTGGCTTTATTTATTTCCCCGTTTATATAATCATATTTTGCATTTTCTATTGCAACTTTATATTGATTTCTTAATATTGTGTAGTTTTTCCATGCATCTCTTGTATTTTCATATTCAGCTCTTTCGCACAATATATTTAGTCCTGTTTTATTTCCCCTAACTCATTAGTAAACCACTGCTCAGTTTTGTATTGATCCGTTATATATACTTTATTGGAAATTTTTTTACAGTCTCTTTGAAACATTCATCAATATAGTTTACGTTATGGTTTATATCTTTGAATATCTTATTATTTCACTGAGTTCTCTGTGAAATTGATGTGGCTTATAATTCTCGACATACCCAGATGATCTCAAAATTGCTAAAATTGTGCCTATTCCAAAGGATAGCAGTGCTCATACAGTGGAGAAGTATCGGCCAATAGCTATATTGCCAGTAATTGATAAGATTTTTGAAAAAATTCTACATAAGCAGTTATCAAAGTTTTTAGACCAGAATGAAATGTTATATAAAATGCAATTTGGGTTTAGAAAAGTTAGTGGTACTCAGCAAGCAGTCGTAAATGTTGTAAACTATGTATGTGAATGCTTAGATAATGGGTATGGTGGTGTTGTTGGAATATTTTTTGATTTGTCAAAAGCATTTGATTTAGTTGATCATACTATTTTAAAACAGAAACTTCAATTCTATGGTATAAGAGGTACCGCACTGAAATTATTTAATAGCTATCTTGATTCTAGGAGGCAATATGTAGAAATAAGAAACACAAAGAGTAATATATCGACTGTTAAAACTGGCGTACCACAGGGAAGTGTCTTAGGTCCATTATTGTTTACATTGTTTATAAACGACTTATCAAATTTAAAGTTATATGGTAAATTAATAATGTATGCTGATGACATAAGCCTTTTTTATCCCTATAAACATGAGGTTATAGTTAAATGCCAAATAGAACACGATGTAGAGTTGGTACAAGAGTATATGAGACTTAATAGACTTGTGTTAAATCCTGATAAAACAAAACTGCTGCGATTTCGTCCATATAATATTGTAAATGATACATTTTGTGTTAAAGTGGGTGGTATAGATGTCTATGAAAGTAAGTCTATAAAATATTTAGGAGTACATTTGCAAAATAACTTGGCATGGAATATGCATATTCGGCATGTTAAAAAGAAAGTAGCTCCAGCTCTAGGGTTGCTTTTTAAATTTAAAAACAAATTTGATTTAAATACAAAGTTATTACTTTATAATGCTCTTATACACTGCCATTTTAATTATTTGCCATTGATATATGCTCATCGTAAAACAACAGAATTAAAATCTCTCCAAAGAACATAAAACAAAGCACTAAAAATAGTTTATAATCTTCCACTAATGTATCCAACACGATCCTTATATAAAGATATATCGAAATCTGTACTTCCAATCTATGGGTTGTATAAGATGCAACTATTGATATATGTATATATTTAAAGCCATTCATAATATCGGTCATCATACAATAGAGTTTTCTGAAAATCAAAATACCTTTAATACTAGAAATGGGTCAAACCTAATTATCAAAAGATGTAGACTTGAAACTACAAAACAGCGCATTGAGCATGCTGGAAGCTCAGAGTTTAATCACCTTCCAGTAGAATTGAAAAATATTTCTCGGATTTCAATATTTAAAATTCATTTAAAATCATACCTTATTCAAAATATAGAAATGCTTCTGTTATAAAATAATTTAGTTTAAAATTCATGAACATTCGTTATTATAATTTCCTTAACCCTTTGTTTTTTCTCACCTTTAGAAAAATTTTTTATTTTATGTAAAAAAAAAAATTTTTTTTTTTTATATTTGTTTTTGTAAAAATAGAGTTCTTCAGTAATTAATTTTGCCAACTCGCCCCTATAATGCCCAAGTGGCGCTGGGGCAAAACAACACATTGTAAAAATATTAATGAAATAAATGTACAATATCTAAAAAAAAAAAAAAAAAAAAAAGAATTAAAAATAATCATTTGTTTATGGCACGATTTTTTTATGTTATCACATTTAATCAATATATTAATAATCTCATATATAAATATATCTCTGTAATAATAATCTCACTAGGGCACTGATGCCTTACGGCTGTTCGTTGTAACATAGTTTATAATTGTTTTCGGTTGTATTCGTCATTCTAGCAAACTGGTTTACTATTTGTTTTTGACCATTGTCGTATATTGCACTCTGAATTCTATTCCTGTAAAATCCATTTTTGACCAATCTATACTAATATTAAAGTCACCTGTTATAAATATATCACAGTTTCTTTCACTAATAAAGTCGAGTGATTCTTGAAATGCCTCGCAAAACTCCGCTTCAGATTCACTGGGTGATCTGTATATTGCAAAAATTAAAATGTAATTGTTAGAATAGTGGGCTTACGCATGCTAAAATCCAGTAATTGGAGTCTTTCACCTTCTCATAAACCTTATGTTTATAGTGATTGTTATAGATTCGATGTTAGTCCCTAAAATATGTTTGTATTTTTTGTATGAATATAAAGAAAAGGTATATATGTATGTATGGGAGGTACCACGCCTCTTTGTCCAATCTTGCCCATATTTGCTGCAGATCTTAAAATATGTACACCTAACCAACATACCCAATTTTGTTCAAATACCGTTCACAGGAGCAGAAATAATGGATTTTTAATTTGTAATTTGTATGGGGGGTACCACCCCCCTTTGTCCAATCCCGCCCTTATTTTGACAGTTCATTTTTGTCGTCGCCATTAGTTTGCCTGCGAAGTTTTAGCTCGGGTTAAAAATCAATCCAAAGCTTTTTCGGCATGCATGCATGCATACAAACAGGTGAAGTTAATATAAAGAATTTAATAACCGAAAATTTTAATAATAATATATACAATTTTTATCAGACTCTCTGATGATGATGACGGCGATAACAAATTGTCGAAACGCGTAGGAAAAGGGGCGAAATGAAATGTTCAATTCATTTGCGAGAAGAAAACTTACGACCAGGAAACCCAATTGAAAATAGGAAAAATATATAGTTGCGCTCAAAATTCTTTCATTTGCTTTTCATTTCATTTATTATTTTTGTCATTTCATCGCACTATACGATCATAATCAAAAATTGTCGTTTCTGTTAATTATTGTTTCATTGTTGTATTAAGTATTTGAGATTTTAAGAACACTGCTGACTTTCGAATGACTAAAATAATAGTAGAGCTTGCAAAAATATTACCAAAATCAAATAATAATGCTAAGGAAAGTTTAAAAAACGGTATTTATTTTAATGTTTTTTCAGTTTGAAGAGTTTTTGATTAAATTAAATTTAGATTGTTTGTAGAATGGGAATATGCAAGCATTGCAGTCCAAACTTACAAGGAAATAGAAAATATAGAAGGCTGTTCTTCAATAATGGTACGTAATGTTATAAAATTTACTCCTCGTCTTGAAGCTCGCGAACGACTACATGTTATATCGGATAAATTAATTACCCGAGTAGTGAGATTCACCATTCAGAATCCAATTTCCAGCTCTAACAAAATAAATCATGAGTTAAGTTTAAAAACAAGCGTGCAAACAATACAAAGAGGCCTACTGGAAAATAATTTGGCAGAGCGTAGTCCAAGAAAATACCCTCTCTAACAAAAAAAAAAAACATATTGTGAAAAGAATAAAGTTCGCCCAACTGCATTTCGATTGGCCAATACAGAAATCGAGTAACATTTTATGGTCGGGCGAATCGAAAATCGTTCTTTATGATGGAAATTGATCCCGCCAATATATCCGACGACCACATAGCACCGAATACATTCCGAGATTAACGAACAAAAATAATTAAACTCGGAGGAGTTCGTATTATGATCTGGACGTGATTTTTGTATTACGGTGTAGTATTACGTATTACGGTATATATTGAATTAAGGATGTAATGGATAGACACCTATATGTACTTATAATGCAGGAAGTAATGCCGTAATATGTCAGTGAAAACATGCCACTAATTTGGACCTTTCAACAGGACTCGGATCCAAAGCACATCAGTAAAGTTGTAAACAGTGGTTTCGGGTCAAAAATATAAATGTCATAGAATGGCCAGCGCAGTCCTCAGACCTCAATTCAATTGATAACTTGTGGTGCGACATGAAGAAGAAGGCAGTTCCCCAATCTAAACCAACAAAAGTATCTCAACTTTGGGAAGTAGTCAAGAATGAATGGAGCTCAATACACACAACCAAGTACTACATTCGTATGCTAACATTCTAATTAAAATTTAGTTTTAAAATATTTCCAAATACTACCAAATACACTACTATTATTTTGAGCGGCCGAATTCGAAAGATTGAAAAACTTGATCAAAATGCTAAATAAATAGCTTTAAGTCTATGTTATTCTCTTTCATTTACTCATACTTCGCTGAACTTTAAGAAAAAATATGTACTCAAAAAGTAATGGACTTCTTAATAAATTTTTTTAAACCTGAGTAAATTTTTTAATAAGCACTACTATTAATTTGGGGATAGCTGTATGTACAAAAATATTTCTTTCAGTGTTTCTCACTAGACAGTAAAAGTGTAAGAAATATTTTGACGTAAATACTTCTTGCATTGAAAGCGTACCCCATGTAAGTGATACAGCTTCTCTTATAAATTTTTCTCAAATTCACCAAAAATTATATTTTTGAGATTAATTTTTTTTTTCAATACAATGTGACCGTGAAACAATGTGATGTACGAATAAAATACAAATGAAAGAAAATATTTCTTTGCTTTCAAAGGACAAAAATACTAGTAGGGAAATCTAAGAAATAGACATATATTTCAAATCAAGAATATTAGTAAAATTGTAATCCTTTGCTGGTCATTTAGTAGGTATCATAAAAAACTCTTCTCAATTATACCTATACATCCAACGGCAGGTTAATTTCTGAACTATAGACCGAAAATTATTTGTTTTTTGAATAAAGAAGTCTTGAAAACATATTTCCCCAATAAATCCCACGAAGAGAGCTTCTCACAATCAGTGAGCTCTGAGCTTCCCGAACTATTTTTGAAAGCCACATTTACGATAAATTACACCTCTTCATCACTATACGAGGTGACCGTTCTCAAGATGAAGGGTGGTCTGTGCGCCAATTGAACCCTCGTTTCTATGTGATCTACGAAGGTGAGCTACGGTTACATGGGTGACGTTAATCCATTACGCCATGTTGAAACAATCCTTTCAAATATAATCCGATTTAAAAAGAGTAAATTATATTGTAATGGTATCAAAAGATGCAACCCTGTTTTACTCCTACTCTTTACGTATATTACTTTTAGAAGATACATCGAAAGTCGAGCAAGTTATTTAAAAAATAATATATGTATAATATTTTTAAAAAATGTAATAACGTTTTCGGAAATCTTTTTCAAACATTAAATAAAGCATTTATTAAGGGACGTAATGATGCAAAAATAAAATACTCTAGCTAAATGCAACAGAACTAAAAACGAAATATTCAGAAAAAACTTAAAATTATGCTCAAAGTTAAAGTCGGGCATACTTTGGTACTTAATTGTTTATACAATATCTAATATTTTGGTGCGTATCCATTTTGTGTTTTTCGATATCCTATAGTCTTTTTTGAATCCATATAGTTTTTTTTAAAGACATCAGGACCTTTTTGCCCCATTGTTCCTGTAATGTAGCTTAAAGTTGGTCTTTATTGGAGCACAATCTATTTTTGCAAACGGCCCTCAAGTTCATCCGACAAATGCTCGATTATATTTTGATCAGGGCTTTGATCAGGAGTTTTTATGACCTTAAAGAAATTGTACAGAAATTTCAGCTTGTGGTTATCAGTGATGTGTGCTTTATATACTTATAGGACATTGTCTTGATACAATTTAAAATCATCCGCAATACCTAACCTGGAGCGCTATTTCCTCAATATGACAAATTAATGTTACCGTGTTCCAAAAAAAAATTCGTTTGAAATGTGCTCGAAGGCGAATTCTAAGCGGTTTTTTCTACTTGGCTATTCAAATTATTTTTCCCTAGCACTCTGCACTCTGTTCTTTACTACGAAAGGCTTGAAATTGCAAGTATGTATAAATAAATAAAATAAACTTCTTAATTACAGTTCTCTAATTGATTGTGCTTACGAAAAAGTAAGCGAAATAATTTTCATTAGTTTTTATACACGCACTTCTTACTTATCCGGTCTCGAACAACCCCCGGGGGTCAGGGATCTTACAAAACGAAGATATCATATTTCTTCAACCAGTTCGATCTTTTGCTTTATCTGTCCAGTTGATAATACCAAGGGTAAACAGGGTTTCGGTTTAAGATTCGTCAACCTGATCCCTCCAGCGGAGTATTGGTCTTACTATTTTTCGTCTTCCTTCGAGTCCGGTTTCGAAACCCCTTCGTGCTGGTTCCTCTTCATCCATTCTACTGACATGGCCTAGCCAACACAATCGCGTTATTTTGATCCGCTTAACTATGTATGCCAATCAATTTGGTTCTTCCTTCTTTGATCAGGGGATACCCAAGTAGCCTGTGGATGTCTTTATGCAGGAATCTTGTACCTACCATGTTTTTTGCCGCGGCGAAGTCAATCTATCTCATAACGTTGTCGGAACTGTCTGCAAGTAGATTGAAATTGCCAAAGTTGGACACATTTTCCCTGCCTACTTTACATTACTTTAGCATTAAAATCTCCTAGTACAATCTTAACGTCATGGCCCGGGCAGCGGTCATACGTCTCCTCTAGGCGCTCATAGAATATGTCTTTGGCATCATCATCTTCCTTTTCTGTCGGGGCATGCACACGAATTAGGGAAATATAAAAATATTTCGGTTTCATGTGGATTGTGGCTATACATTCACTCACAGGATTGAACCTAGAAACTAGATGTAGCACTCTTTTGCCAACTACAAATCAGCAACCAAATTCATATTTTTCTCATGGCAACTGTATTATATATCGTTTTTTTTCCCCTTGTGAAGGAAGCCATGTCCTGTCCATCACTTTTCCTGGATAGCGGTATTGTCGGCCTTATAACTTTGGAGGACATCTGCCAATTGGATACTTGCACTGGATCTATATAGAGTTCTTACATTCCAAGTGCATATCCGTAAATCGTGGTCCATATAACGTTTTGCGGAAGTGGTCAACAAATAGGGTTTGTTTATGTTTTCGTATATTCTCACTGGCATTACGCACACGCACTTCTTATGGAAACGAAAATTTCGTAAGACCTGAATACGGGGGCTCCTAAAGCAACTTTTTTGTCGGTTCGACAGAAATTCAATTAATGAATTCAACCCAAGATATTAATTAATTTGTGACTATTCCTTTTTTGAAACTATCGTCACGAACATCGTTGGTTGGTTATAATATTTATTCCATTTTTTATTTTGTTCAAATTTTAAATATGTAACTGTTTCGTTTTTTTTTTAGATAATGACTGACGAAGAGGGCCGCTCTAAGCGTTTTGGATTTGTGGCTTTCGAAAATCCCCAGTCGGCTTTGGCAGCTGTCATCGCTCTCAATGGTAAACAATTGGGGGATAAGTACCTTTACGTAGCTCGGGCTTTAAGCAAAATCGAGCGCCAACAAGAAATAAATCGCAAGTTGGAAGAACGCAAAAGACAGAAACCAGGTCAAGTATTTTATTATTAAACAATAACAAAAAAGCATACATTTCTTCATGCGAAAGTTAAAATAAAAATTCTTAATATTTATCTTACAAAAAAAAAAAAAATTAAAAACAAAAAAAAAACAAAATAAAAATAAAAATAAAAAAACATTAATATTTCACTATTACACACACTACGCAAACACACTATACTTAAATGTATTGTAGAAATTTTAAACCCGAATTAAAAAAAAATAAAATTTACAAGAAAAAACAAAAAAAAAACATATGAATATTTTTGAAATCTAGAATAACGTTTTAAGAAAGAAAAAAATAAATAAACAAAATAATGAAAACATATTGCTTAAATGTTAAATAATTGTAATAGTACTACTAAACGACAAGAGAAAAAACATGGAAACAAGAAAAACCCTACACTACATACATAAGCTTTTTTAGAAAAGAAGTAGACGCGAAAACATTAATTTCATTGTATTATCGAAATAGAAGACGAAGAAGAAAAAGAAAGGAGTGGAGCTCCTTAACTAAGGAAAACATAAAACACAAAATATTTTATGCACTTTTATGAAAAATACAAATTATTTTCTCATACAATTAAAACCGAAAAGAACAACAAAAAGAAAACAAATGAAAAACACATGAAAATTAAGTTCAGAAAGAAAATAAATTTAGTTTATAATTTAATGAGAAATAAATGTATTAGCAAAGAGATTTAAAAACAAAACAAAAACTTTTTTAAGTATTACAAATTAAAAGAAATGAATACAAAAATATTTAGTAAAAGAATGAAAGAGAAAACAAAACATTTATATTGCTTACCTTATAAGTCTTGATTAAACAGTTTAGAAACACACACACATACACACACAAAAACAAACACATTATGTGTAGATAACAATTGCTTCAAAATATGGCAATTTTTCGACAAAAAATACCCATTGTGAGTTCCATAATATATTCGCGCATATTACACTTTAAATTCGTAATTGAAAACCATCTGATTAAAGACAATTTCTTTGAAAAATACAGGCGAAAGATCGCAGGAAAGATATAACGTGCAAATAATTATATTGCTAAGCAATTGCTGTTTATTTCAATTAGTTTTATCATATTTTAACGAAAACAATCCCTAATGCAAATAAATGTCATTAATTATGAATTAAACGTGGAAAAATGATCCTTCTATATTTATTAAGTGGATGGATGGATGCATTTCACACATTTTCACAAGTGGACAATTTTTCTACTTGTTAACTTTTTGTTTGTTTCTATTGAAATATTTAAATAATTTAAAAACTACTAATAGGCTGCCATCAAGAAAATAATACAAAGTCTTTAGTATTCGACTTTTCTTTACACAAAAAAAAAACGAAAAAAAAACAAAAAGATAAACAATTGCATAAGTGATGGAAACAAATGATAAAGATACAAATCATATTTTTCTTTCAAATTTTTGCTATTTATTTTTATAGCAAGCATAATTATTTAATCATTACTACTAACAACAACAAAATAAGTAATATTAATACTACACATAATACAACACCATCTACTCTACATACACTTACTTATATATTGAAATTTCATTAAATTAATAAAAAATACAACAATTATATTAAACAAAAAGAAATTACAATTCACAATAAAGAGAAAAATATTGAACAAACAAAACAAGTATGTAAAATGATAAAGAATCTTAATAAACCAAACAAAAATGCTTTTGCAGAAAGTGTTTAAAATTATTAAACACATGTTTCAATAACTTGTGAGTGCAAAATTGAACAAAAGCAATTTCTTATTTAACTACTTAGTCATCTATTCTTTTCAGTGGTCGATTTAAACTGGATAAATATATTTGGAAAGGTCATTATGCATCTCGCGAATCATACTACCTCTGATTGATCATTTGAATAATAGTTCGATATAATTTTTTCTGTGATCATCGTTGTTTCAATTGTTTTCGTGAAAAAGAATGAGTGTTTTAGATTAGCACTAGCATAAAATAAAAAATAAAGTATTTCTTTTGTTTGCGGAACAACAGCTGTTTTCTTACGGACAATAGTAATTTTGAAAATAACAAAGGGTACGGTGTCAATAACTTCAGTTGTTTAAACAGTGTTCAAAACGGCTTGTTTGCCCGCGCCTTCCTCTTTTAAAATTAAGAGGAGGAGCACATGAACGCTCTTCAATGCCCGTGGGCATACTAAGTGTACTAAGTCATGTTTTAGATTATGCGTTTTCAGCCTGCGTTAATCGTTAAATTCTCTTTTGAACATCCTTCGTAAATCACGAGCATTTACAATGCGTTCTACCATAGAGTAATTAATATATTAACAAGAGTTTACAACGGCTGTTTTATGTTCGAAAAAAGTTCATGAATGACGTGGAAAACATATAGAGAATGAGAGTGGAATAAGAGAAATCTAATTTTAACAACTTGTGTGTTAATTGGTGTATACACAAATAATAAGTGTGCACTTTGATTTTTTTCACTGAATACCCCTTTTTCTAATCTAATTTCTAATTCGCAAAATTTACTCCCAGTGGACGTGTTTTGTACTTTTGGCTTGACACGCGGCAGCAAAAGTATGACCACGCAACCCAGTCACCTATCACCGTTTCTACTTTGAAAGCATCTTCTCTATTTGTTCTCCAAGTCGTTACTTGATCAGCTGTCTCATCGGTACCTCTTGGTTCTACCCATGGGTTCTTCGTCGTCTCATCAGCTATTCTGCTTCTTACATTCGTAATAGTTAATTTTTTGACATAAAACTATTTTAGCAGCAAAATCAGATCTGCACCAAAATTTCACCAACGGTAAAGGCTTTTGCGCAACTTCTTGAGATATAGGTCTTTAAAGCTTGAGTATATAATCGGTCATATATCAGGTATTTATCATCGGATCTGCTTGAAATATGTATCATTACAAAGCCCTTGTGAAACTCTATAACTCTGTATATAAATATATTTCCTTTTATTAACCCATTGAGGGCTCATTTAAAAACTGTTTTTTAACCTCACTTTTTGGGTTTAATCAGCTTGTTCTTATCTTTTCTGGTTGTTATCTTTTATTTATGTTGTCCTTTGTTGTAGTTTTTACACCAAAATAAAAAAAATTATTTCTATAAACTCGCGCAATTTTTCTGATTTTGTCACACATCCAGTTAAGGTACAGAGGGAATTTGAACCCCCCTGCCTGAGCCCGGCCGGACGACTAGGTGGAATATAAATTTAGCGATTTGTGAAATTTATTTCATCAGGATCGGATAATAAAAGGCAGAGTTATGCGCGATTATGCATTCAAACTTTGGAGACCTACAGCTGCGGTCAAAATAATAGCACCACGCACAAATTTATATTGACTCCGTTTACATCTGTTTAACAGTTGGGCCAATTTAACTCAAAACAAGATAATAAATTCTTTGATGTTAATGGTTTATTATCATAAGAAAATTATTTGTTTTTTTCAACAGTTTATAATTTGCTAATTAATTTAAACAAAAAACTTAAAAACTACCCAGTCAAAATAATAGCACTTCATTTCATTTTTAACAAAAAATGGTGGTCTTTCTTAAAATAAATCAAAAATTGTACTCAGATATTTTGTTGATAAATTAATTGTATTGTTTCAATACTTTGTCCCATGGAATCGACTAAATGCTGGCATCTTTCAACTTTTATGGAACTCCAAATTTTCTGCACAGCCTCCCAGAGCCCTTCTACGCTTGTTGGTTTTATTGTTGATGCACCCTTCTTTATATCCGTCCACAGATTTTCGATAGGGTTCAAATCTGGGCACTGTGCAGGCCACTCCATTACATTGATAGAGTTATCGTTGAACCATTTTTTTTGCCATTTTGCTGGTGTGTTTGGGGTCATTGTCTTGCTGGAAGACCCACACCAGCGGCATTTCGTAGGAAGCATACGGCAGCATAATTTCATCAAGGATTTTTACATAAACCGATGCATCCATAACGGTTTTGATCCAATATATGGGACCCACACCTTGTATGAAAAGCAATCCCATACCATAATACTATGACCTCCATGTTTTATAGTTTTTGATGTGAATTTTGGCATGTATTCACTGTTAGGTGGCCTACGGACAAACGATCTAGAACCCTTTCCACCAAAAAGGACAATTTTGGATCCGTCAGTCCAAAGCACATTTCTCCACTTTTCCTTTGGCCAATTTTGATGTGCTTTAGCAAAAGATATCCTTTTAGCAACATGCTTAGAGGTAAGGAGCGGCACTTTTCGAGGACGTGTCTCGAAGTTTACGGCGAATAGTTTCCACGCTTGCCGGCACATACAATGTTTTTTTGAGCTCCGTGGCTGTCATAAGGGATTTGCTTTAGTCGTCCGTACTAAACGCTTTACCATTAAGGGTGACAAAACTGGTTTCCTACCACGAGATTCAACTTTTTGCTCATATCTTAGGGCATTTATTATCATTTTATTGGAACAGCCCAGCAAATTCCTTATTTGGGAATAAGATTTACCCTCGGACGCAAATTTTTTTATTAGTTCACGTTTTTCCGGCGAACAATGCTTTCTGCGACCCATAGCTATACAATTTTTATAAAATTATTACCTGATTTTGAAGAAAGTATATTAAAAAATTTTTATTACCTTTTGTTTTCACTTTTTTTCACAAAATTTTGCAAAACAAATTTAAAAAAGCCTGCTGGTGCTATTTCATTGACTGCACTGAAGTAGATCCTTTTGTAAATGATCGATCATTTCTAAAATAAATGGAACAGACCTAGTATAGATCGGCACGTCCAATTTTTTTGCTTTTTTTTTTGGTTGTAGGGATCGCTATTTTAAGTAAAAAAAGAAAAATAAAAAAATCGGGGGGAACCCCTATTTTGGGAGTTACGGGCCAAGTAGCCCTGGCAGGGACCTACATATGTTGCTCGTACCGTGTGGTAGAACTTTTGGAAAATCGTTACATTTATATTGCAATTAGTCGCCCGGCCGTCTGGCCGGGCTCAAGCAAAGGGTTAAAATTCCCTCTGTACCTGAAGTCGATGTGGCATAATCCGAAAAATCACTCGATTGCTTGAAAAAAAAATATTTTCTGGATATTTTTAAAAATCCGATACGTGGATAACTAAGCAGTTATCGAAAAAATGTATTTATTTATTTTTGTTTATTTCGACTCGTTTTACACAAAAAAGTTGTGAAATCGGTCCCATAACACGGCACCACACTCCTAGTATCATCCTGTATGTCCGAACTTTGGGTGCCCACAACTCCGAAAATAGGCGTTGCCCCCGATTTTTTTATTTAATTTTTTTTACTTAAAATTAAAAGTTCTATCCAATGGTAATAGTTTGGAGCCGAAGCGAGTTGCCGACCTATTCTAGGTTTAAGCCAAATAAATAAATGGTTTCCCATTACATCCCATGAAGGGACTGGGGAGAACTTCTCACAATCACTGAGCTGTGCGCTTTCCAGTTTTCACTCACTGATTGGGACCTACAGTTTTACACCGATTCCGAACGGTAATTTGAGAAGCTTTTTCATGGCTAGATACTCGATAGTGTCGCCGTCACTATGCGAGGTGACCGCCGCCGAAAGAAATTTTTTTTTTTTGAAGGTGGTCAGAGCCGGGTTCGAATCCAGGATCTCATGTACAAGAGCCGCGCACACTAACCATTGCACCACCGACGGCCGGTTAGAGAACCGTTAACTATCTTGAGGGAAAAAACTTCTCTTAAAAAGAGTAAACAGAGTACTACGTCATCGCTTAGTTATGTTCAAATAATAAGCACAGAATTTAATTTTTTATTGGAATGACAATAGTTTTCGACGATGGTGCTATTTTTTTTGACCGACACTGTATATTTCGGAAAATATGGACTTCCGCAAACTTTTTTTTTTTTGAATCCGCATTAAAAAAAACGAAAAAAATCCAATTTTGCTGCTGAAAGAAATTTGCTCCAATTTTTTTAAACAAAGATGTCTGATTTTCAAGATGCTGGTATTTAGTAGCCAAAATCTCGACGAATTATTGTATCTACACATTATTTAATATTTTCCGATTTATTTCTATTCATATTATACAAATAATCAGAAAGTAATATACGAAAACGATGTTCTCCCTTCAAAAGCAGAAGGAGTGTGCAATAACATGGCAGAAATTCGGAAGAGGGTAAAGAGAAGCATCAAAAATCCTCTCGAATTCTCGTCTCATAGAATTATCTATTAGGTAGTTGCATTAGAAATTCCGTTGTTAAGCTGTCAAAATTAGCTGAATAATGAAAATGACTACGTACACAAAATGTGAAAAATTTAAAAAACTTGTCTTACTTGATACAGTCTATACTATAACAGAAACAAAATCAAATTTGACAGATAACCCACGGAAAAGATGAAAAAAACAAATCAGGTGGGTTGACGCGTTAATAATATAAGTCGACGCGTGGCGTGTTGTTGTAATAATAAACGATTTTGACAGAATTTTGTTGTACTATTGTTATGACAATACACTCGATATGTCAAAATCATTTTATATACGAAGAGAGGCAAAGGAAAAACGCCAAAGTAAATAATTACATGCATAGAATTACATGTATTAAAAAAAAGTAATAGGCAGAAAGTTGGAACGCATTTAAGATCCAAATTGGTAAGTATCCATCAGTAAGTCCATACATATGTATGTAGGTAATTTTAGTTACTTCTATATATTTTTAGCCATCAAAAAAACTACAGGCGGTGAAACGACCAGCGTAAGCAAAGAGGGCAAGGAAGATTCAAAACAAATGATGCGACAAGTTTGACACTTCGAGTGTATTACGTAAACAAAGAATGATAAAAAGAAACAACCCGATAGCAAAATGCCTGATCAGCTGGGCTTATGCTTCCACTTATATTATTACACTATGGGTGAAACGCATAATCTAAAGGGTGCATGGTACAATAATATCTACATGGTAATAGCAGCGCACGTTGTTGTAGTTGTCGGCAGCAACAGGTATTTTGTTTTTGTTCTATTCGCGTCAGCTGCCAAACTCTACACAAATACATACCAACAACCCAAGAATGCAAAAGAGTACAAAAACAAAATACATGTGAGTGTGACAGCCGAAGCGAAGAACCTGATGAAAAAAATGAAAACAGCTGTTCTTACGACTTTACCGTGAACATATTATTGTACCATGAAAGGGTGTTTAACACAAGAGCTCAGGCACTCGGAGCGAGCAGCGCCCATAGTGTAATAATATAAGTGGAAGCATAAGCCCAGCTGATCAGGCATTTTGTTATCGGGTTGTTTCTTTTTATCATTCTTTGTTTACGTAATACACTCGAAGTGTCAAACTTGTCGCATCATTTGTTTTGAATCTTCCTTGCCCTCTTTGCTTACGCTGGTCGTTTCACCGCCTGTAGTTTTTTTGATGGCTAAAAATATATAGAAGAAGTAACTAAAATTACCTACATACATATGTATGGACTTACTGATGGATACTTACCAATTTGGATCTTAAATGCGTTCCAACTTTCTGCCTATTACTTTTTTTTAATACATGTAATTCTATGCATGTAATTATTTACTTTGGCGTTTTTCCTTTGCCTCTCTTCGTATATAAAATGATTTTGACATATCGAGTGTATTGTCATAACAATAGTACAACAAAATTCTGTCAAAATCGTTTATTATTACAACAACACGCCACGCGTCGACTTATATTATTAGACTATGGCAGCGCCGAACAAATACACACAAATGAGAATGACAGAAGAATTGGTTTTCAATAGAGTGTGAGAGACGATTTGACTTTTAAGTAGTGTTACCTCATACTACTTATCCGGTCACGAACAACACCGAGGGGTCAGGGACCACATGTTTCGCCAACCAGTTCGATCTTTTGCCTTATCTCTCCAGTTGGAAATACCAAGTGTACGCAGGGATTCGTCAACCTAATCCCTCCAGCGGAGTCTTTTTATTTTTCGTCTTCCGTCGAGTTTGGTTTCGAAAACCCTTCGTGCTGGTTCGTCTTCATCCATTCTGCTGACAAGGCCTAGCCAGCGCAATTGCATTATTTTGATCCGCTTAACTATGTATGTCAATGTCGGGATATAGCTCATACAGCTCATGGTTCATGCGTCGCTGATACTCGCCGTTGTGCACTATAAGGCCAAAAATTTTTCGGAGTATTTTTCTCTCGAAGACTCGTACAGATGTTTCATCTGCTTGCGATAAGAACTAGGATTGTGCGCCATAAAGCAAGACAGGTTGTATGAGAGTCTGGTATAGTTGAACTTTTGTTACTCGAGAGAGGGCTTTATCTTTCATAGTGCTTGCTTAGCCCAAAATAACATCTATTCGCAAGTACAATTCTCCGCTTGATCTCAAGGCTGACGTTGTTTCTTGAAAATTTGCTGTTGAAAATTTCTGATAGCCATTCATTTGGGAGTGGCCAGAAATGATTCCTTTATTGGGCAGTCCAAACAGCTCACTACTTCCACGCAATATGTCCTGGGCAATGGCTTTATCGGAAACCTCCGTTAGCTAGCTAGAGTGAGAATGCGACAACAAATGAGCAGCCTGATTTGGTTATGCGATCACTGATGTGTCTCAGGCTTAGTTTGTCAGTGATGTCACTGAAGCTCAAGTTATCGGGCATATTAGTATGTCCTTTAGAAGGCGGGTGAGCCAAACATATGGGCCAACGGCGGATGAAAAAAAACTAAAATAAGAAAATCCAGGTTCGACTTATTGCATCCTGGTCAGCATCTCAGTGAGTCGTGATAAGCCCAATGTGAAGCTTCAAGTCAGCCTTGCCCAGTCGTAAAATCGACTTAGTTCTTCCTCAGTCCACTGTCTGATGTCTCTTGTCTCTCCTGCAATCCACTCTGGCCAGCCAGGCAGCGTTGATCTCGTCTAGCAACCAAAGGTCGATCAAGCCATACAAGTAACAGATTGGTTGATTTGCAGAGACAATCAATCTGAAATCAGAAGAAGTGCATCCTGCTCTAGCAAAACTGTCTGCTTAAACAGTCCCTGTGACATCACTATGTCCCGGAACCCAGCAGAGTCTTAGCTTGCCGGGCACTACACTGTTCAAAATCGGCTTGCAATGCCTGACCAATTTGGCTTTACATATTGTGTGACCTGATCGCACTGGGTGCTGGTTAACTGTCAACGCAGATGAAGTATATAAGCACGAGTCCATTATCTCAGTCACAGCTCGCATAATCGACACGATTTCCTCTTGGGAGACACTGCAGTTCGCATCCAATCTCATCGAAAGCCCGAGTTGTAGGTCCTCACTAAAGACCTCTGCTCCTGTGCCCGATTCCATTTTGGAGCCATATGTAAAGATCGGATGACCAGAGCGGAAGATATCAATAGATATCACTCCAATCTGGAATCATGATCTCCGGGAATCACCCAAAGTCTACAGTCGGAAGCATCTAGTCAGTAGCCTGACTCAAACACACCTCCGGGTGATTCTCAGTCAACTCCTGGAGAATGTTGGCATGCCCAATGCAAATGTAACCACTTTTTTAAGTAAGTAAGCTTTTTTCTACAGTTGCCCATAGATGTGGCAAAATATTAGTAAAAGCTTTTCAAGCTCTTAAAAGCTCCCTTCTATCACTTTTCCCCAGCACAAAGCACGAAAAGTGCCTCAAGACACTTATGTATATTTTGTCGCATGAAAGGTAACCCAAATCTACCCAAAAAAATATTCCCATAATTGTTGCTCATTAGTTTAGAAAGAAGAAGGATTAAGTATGCCGTCAACCACTAAAAGTCACAGCAGAGGACATACCACGCTGCGGGGTGCCCCTTGCAGTCAGTTTCCGAACTGAGCTCACCCCAAGGTTCGAAAATACATTGCGATCATTAAGCATGTTCCCAATCCATTCGACGAGAAGTGAAGACACTCCAGCGGCCTCCAAAGATTTTATATCTAAGGCAGCCAAAGTGAAATTCTCAAACTTCAAGTTACGCTCAAGATAACCCACAACATCGTTCAGAGCAGTTTCCACAGATTTACCCTTGAGGCAGGCATGTTGTCTACCACTCAAGTAGCACGGGCTAATTTGATTCCTGTTGTACATGTCAACCATTCTCTCCAAAACTTTCAATATAAAGGACGAGAGGCTGATTGGTCTGTTGTCCTTAGGAGAGACATGACTAGTCTTTCCCGACTAGTACCTCCTTCCATTTGTCTGGTATCAGGGAAGGTCTGAGGCAAGCCCTATAGATACTCAGAAAATGAGGGGTGAAAAGAGCATCACATTTCTGCAGTACAACCGGCAGGATTCCGTCGGGACCAGGAGATTTAAAGGGCTTGAAGCTATGAATAATCCAAAGCAACCTCGATTCGTCAACTATGTCCTCAATCACTCACAGTTGCGAAATATCTGGAGTGGAAATCATCAGGTGATTCCTCTCCGAAGAGTCTATATCCACACAGTTTGGAAAGTGAGTTTCCATACGAAGCTCAAGAGTCTCAGTTCCGGAGTTGGTCCATGATCTATCGGATTTCTTAATGTCGCGGAGGACTCTAGGGTCATTTTCAACACGCAACGAAATCGTGCAGCGTATTTTACCTCGGTTATGGACTCACATAAGCTGATACAAGCGACCCGTTTGGCTTTTTAATATCCTTCTTGAACTGATTAAAACTGCTTTTGTATACAGTCCAGTCCGATTTTCTTTTCGATTTATTTGCTTTATCTCCTAGTGGATTTACGCAGAGCACACAACTCCCGCGTCCACCACACATGCTACCTCCTCTTATCAATAAAATATTTATAGGGAAGATCGGCTGAATTTTACGACCTTCGGGACACGCGCTGGAAAAAAACTAAATATGCAGTTTTGTTCAACTTGAGCTCCTGAGTCAGGAACAAGTTGGCCGAAAGGGGGAAATTACTTTTACTTTTACCATTACTTTTCACATCCGATGGCTGTGAGTCGCCAAAAAATTGCGACAAGTTCGGCTTAAGGTACATACGGAATTTGAACCCCCTGCCTGACTAGATGGAATATAAATTTATCGATTTTCAAATAGGTCTAGCACACGTAGAGATGAACCAATACCACCAATGAAATCGTGGGAAGATTTCCTTTGATTTGAGTACCCATACATGCATATTTGTAAAAGATATAAATTTCGATAATATAGAAAACCAGGCATATCTCGACTCATAATGGCACCAATGAAGAGTACCAACAATTACCTGTAAGTTCAGGGGCCCGTTTTTTTGATTTTTGGGCCTTAGGGGCAATTTCCCCCTTTCGGACCACGTGTACTGTATTCTGTGAACAATTCAAAAGAGGATGCCATTTTTGGTTTTATCTCCTGCGCGTGTCCCCAAGTTGGTAAAATTTTACCGAGAAGATCAGTGACTTTGTAAACTTTCCTATTAACATCGTCACTTGTGGTGTAGGGATTGGAGTCCATCCCAGACATCCTAGTGACAAGTTCATGAAATTTCTCCCAGTCAGTTCTCCTGAGATTTCTAAAGGGACCTTGTGATCCCGCCACGAAGTCTATAGTGAAGAGAATTTTACTATGGTCAGAAAATGAGTAGTCATCCGACACCATCCAATCCTTTACAAGCAATTCCTCAGAAGATATGGGTATTTCAATGACATTCGCACTCAGTTTATTACGATAGGTGGATATATTTCCCCTATTATAAATCTTGAGGCCGGATTGAATAATAACAAAAACACACACATCTATTATTTATCCCAGCGCTGCCCCAGTGTGCATGGTGAGCATTTTCATCACAGCCCATAATTAGCCGTTGCCCTTTAGTAAATGCCTGGTGCATCAATTCAAGAACTGTCTTACCAGGTGGATCATACTCCTCATACGGCAGGTACACATACGCAGGTATCATATTTGATTCAGTATCAACATCCATGCACACCACATCACCCTTACTAAAGTTAGAAGAAAGAATAAGTTTTAAATCTTTTCTAGCTACTATACAAGCTCTTAACGTGCCAGATGTTTTGACCGCAAATATATTCACGTTGACATTGCCCAGACCTTTCAGATTCCTTTCGCGGTCAATCCTGGGCAATGTCAATCTCGTGGTTCGTGAGGGAGAGTAGTAGATTTGCGGAGGTGCAGATTGATCAGTGCCACGCGAAGCCGCCTACGTTTATCTCCCTACAGAGAAGCTGAAGTGGCGGAACCTGACGGTTCCAAGACCAAAAAGCATCACGAGCTTTAATTCTTTTAAGTGGCCCGAGTCCAGACCAATTCTGAATTCGGCTCCTGAGGTATCCGCATTTGTAGCAGAACCAGTGACAATACCTCGCCTTACCAAGTAATTTTACCACCTTATCCATTGACAATATCGGTGGTGGTATCCAGACGGATGCAATGGGTCGGTCGGAGCTTCGCTAATACCTTGGACTGTGATTTTAAGAAAGACTACAGACCCCTTAATGACGTAATCGATAATTTTGACTCCCCTCAGCCAGTCGACACTACAGAAGCTTATCTCACCGATACTCCAGCCATCGTCCAACATTGCATTCAACCGCCTTCTCCAAACCTGCAATAAGTTGGTAGGGCTGGTCTTACCATCGGGATAAGCTCTACCAATGACAGACTTGCCCGTGCTCTTATTTAGTTTTATTTTTTGATCCACAATTTTCTATGCGAAGTTGGCTGGTGATGAAAATTCTTCATTTCTTTTAATTTTTTGTTTCCTTGTGTATAAAATTTTGGGAAATAAAAAAGTGTTTTGTTTGATGCTGAAAGTAAAAAAGCTTATCCTATGCAATAAATTAATGTTGTAAGTATTTAATTTTTTTCTTTCACTTCCATTTTTCCCACAAATATAAAAAATTTGCTTCCAAATAAAATTTTTTATAATTGAAATAAAAACAAGAACGTGGAAGCTAAAAAAGAAAAAAATTGCTCAAGCAAACTTTCCCTGTGTTAAGAGTCTTTAGGCGCATTATCCCTGCCTGATGCAAACACATTTATTCTCTTCCGACTACTCTTCCTATGGCTTGGGTTTCATCGTTTTTATGAGAACTTTAACGATTGCTTTGAAATTTGATGAAATTTGACCTCAAATAATATATGAGCACTATTGTCACAATCACCGCCATCTGGGCCAACTCTTTCATTGGCACGTTGCACCTGGCCACAAATGACAACTTTAAACTCTAAAAATAGGCGGGTCTGGTCGTAGTATACGTGTGGACCTTGGTTTCTATGGACGAAGTGCCGCTATTGGTATATGTTTATCGACCATGAACTGTTTGGTAGTTGTAACTATGCATTTGAATAGTAGTTTCTGTATTGCTTCCAACAGAGCCGGTGTTAGAAAACAATTTATTTTTTATAAAGCTTGTATATTACTTACGTTTTACACAATTGAAGCTAGTTGACAATATTAAGTGACATATTTTTTTACAAAAAATAGCAACTAAATACTTACTGTAATATTTATTTAAAATTGAGGTGTATAAAACTCCAACTTATATACATATCGCTCATTTACTTGAACAACGTCATAATCCAAAAAAATCGATTTTGCAGAAAACGCATTTAAAGTTTTCAATTGACTCGTACGTTTCGAAAAAAAGGAAAAGTATGATAATATCGAACTTATATAGTCAGTTATTTAATATATTTACTATTTCATAATACTCCCATTAACTAAAATCTCATTTACTATGGTTTCCTTGGCCAAATCTATCTCTACTTTGAAATATGACGTTATTGTTGATAAAGTATTCTCATACCAGTGTCTTATTTTGAAATGTGTCGTTATTGATGATAAAAAAATAGTAGTTTCTTTTAACAAATATTATTTTTATTCTTTTTAATTGAAATCATAAATATATATTATTTAAAAAACATAAATAAAGTACGCCCAATTTCAACGCATCAATGTAAAGGAACTAAGTATACTATCGCAGTTTATTGTACTTTAAGTTTAATTCATAGGAAAATAGTATTTTAAATACATAAATGGTTTTTAAATTAAAAAAATGCATATTCGGTAAACGTATTTTAAATTCAAATCCTTTTACAAATTATCATAAAAATGTTTGTAAAAACGTGGGATCAGATTTTTTTTTATTAAGTCATTTATGTCTTCCTTTTTCTTTTGTGGTATACCTGGTTTGGTAAAAAAGGCTTGTTTTAAAGTAATTTCTGTCGGTTGCTTCTTCTTTTTAATAAAGGTTACCTCCTGGAATTGCTCCTCAGAATATGTTGTTTTATAGAAAACCGAATTTGGTGAATCACGTTGAACTTTAAGTATTTTTACCTGGGACAATTTCAGCTCTGCCATATTTAACGGGCCGATGTCATTTGCCAGTGCTTTTAAGTCAAGAAAATCCTCAAAACAAAGCTCCGTAACAATAAATGGTTCCTTTGTTTTCTTCGCTGATCGAATTATTGACACAAATGATTCAGTAGTATAAATAGGACCACTTTTAAGCATTCTTTTTGTTTCCCTCTCGATTAAAGAATGTGCTGAATCACCTTCGTTCTGTGTATGACCTTTGATGAGATACTTGTGTGTGATATATTTTATACCCAAATAGCGTACGGCGTACAAGTACATGGCAACCATGAATTTATTTTTTTGCTGACCGGCACAATTATCCGAATAAAATATTAGATCAGCCTCACCTGTGCTCGAAATTTTTTTAATATATTGGAGTACGCACGTTCCCAACTCATTAACTCCACGGTGACCATTGGCTTCGTCCCAAACAAAACATTGGCATTTATTTGTTTTTATGTCGTATACAGTGAAGTTAAAAACATTCAATTTGGATTTGTAGTAAAATGCAGAGACATCGCCCTTAGGCAATTGCATGACTGCTTGCAAATCGTAGACAGCTACAGAAACGTTCACATTTTCTTTGTCTTTCTTTTTTTCATCTCTTGACAAAGCTTTTTCACGCAAGTGCTTGTCATATGCCTCCTTCTTGTTCATTTTCGCAATTTCGTCCATGTTATTATATGCTTCACATTCTTCACACAAATCTTTTTTAGGGACGAAAAATGAGATGTTGAAGTCTTCCGTAAAACATCTATGAAAAGAAATATAGGTGCAAAACATCTCATTTTGCTCTTTGCACTTGTCTACGTAGTCTCTATATATGCTTGTTACGGTTTTGCTTCCTTCAACGAATATTTTCGAGGTGTTTGCCCGTGTGTAATGGCTCTCGATTTTTGGTATATCATCAATGAATCGTTTCACTCCAGCTTTTAAATTCGGATCAAGTTTTTTATGTTTACCGTGTTTACCTCTTTGGTCGGGCTCAAGTATCTGGTTCGCGAGCTTTTCACCTTTGTCTGTCACGGTTCTAATGGGACGATCGTTAATATCTAGGGTATTTTTAAAAAATCTTTTACAGACACGCACGACATTATCCCCTTGCTTAAAAAAGTACGCTTTATTTTTTTGTCGAGGATTTCTTGTCCCACCAACGCGCACGTATCGATATGTGGGCTCAACAACTTGCATACAATTGCCAATATATTGTCGCTGCTTTTCGATATCTCCGAGTTCCCAAAACGAGGCGAATAATTGCTTTCTTTCGTCCTCGCTAAAATTTTTGGAACATTGGAACATACAAGATTCAGCACAAGGAGTTTTAATTTGCCTTTCAGGTCTAATTTTTTTGCTCAATGTGTGCGTTTCATAAGCTTTTCCACTATTTCTTCTTTTTTTATTTATATTCTGCTTCCATTTTTCTGGATGTTTCACTCTTTTTCTTCCCTTCCTTAATGGACTTGTTAAAATTAAGGAAGAATTCGAAGTTGAAGCACCAGGTTGTAAGCCAAGACAGGATATTTGGGATGCAGTGGCTTCTCCTGGACCAATAATTTCAAGGGTTTCGTGATCAGAGTTATCCACTGTAGTAACGGGCCGGAATACAGTCTTTGGCTTGGTTGAACTGTGAGGTAGTTCATCATCAGTATCCCTTTCTGAGTCTGGGTAGTACGTTACATCATCGACGGAGTCGTCACTATATTCGGAAAATGATGATGAACTGGATGATGTTGACTTTGATGGGGAATTAGTAGGGTTACAGTCCTCCATTTTAAAACAACCTACAAAATATTAAGATTTAGTGCTGCGGACGTGCATAAGGGTATATGAATGTAAAATTGAATTAGAGTGGCTGTGAATATCCTTTTTTAACACATACTTCTTTATGCTGACATTTCCGAATGATTTTTTCCAAGTTCAAGAAAAATATTTTACTCTTAGATGGCCCTACTACCCTGAATGTATCATAATATTTCTAAATGTATAAACAAAAATATCAACAATACCGTCCTATTTTGACTTATTCAAAACCATTTACGGATATTATCGCCAAAGTTATCATTAATAATGACACATTACCTTTTAATGCAAATACATCAATTGTTATTAGTTCGTCTTTTATTAAAAATAACGGCATAAGAAGAAATACTTCAGCTAACAAAAATATATTTTTCAGCAAGAACGTCACATTTTTCTCTGCTTCGAATTTGAATTAAGCAACATAAACATTTATTTTTCAAAAACATAGTCACAACGCGAAATAATGCAGTGTACATGCAACTAATATGCAATAAAAATATTCTTACCTTTTCACATAGAACGACACAACACAAACTATGCCACTCTTTGGGCAAGACACACGATGTTAAACCTGTAACGACTGCGACACAACTAAGATGTGTCAGTCTTTCGGTTACAAAAAATTGGTATAACTAAAACGAAATAACGGCATATACTCTTCTCACGCATACAGTTTTCAACATATCGATATGAAATTTCTACACAGTGTGAACCATGATATTAAGTACAATTCTGTGTAATTAACTCAAAAATTTCATTTTTTGAGTTATGCCACTATTCAAGTAAATGAGCGATATGTAGGTAAAACAGAGCCTGTTTTTTATTCCCTGCTAAACTAATTTTTCGACCTCTTTGTATGGGGAGCTAAGCGATTTTAAGCGGCACCCCATGCAAAGTCGTCGAAAAATTAGTTTAGCAGGAATTAAAAAAAAGCTTATTGTATTTTATTGCATTTCATATAAAAGTAAATTGCCTATGCCGGCAAAGTCAATATCACTGCTATAATTTTTTTTTTGTGTGTAATGAAGTAAGCAATGCTCAAACTTAAAAGGCTGTGTTAATAAAAGACAATTTGTGTCCTATGTACACGAAACTTTCAATATTAGGGCTGTTTTTTATATTCCCTGTTAAGCTTATTTTTCGACCACTTTGTATTGGCAGCTAAGTGATATTAAGAGATTTTAAGCGGCTCCCCACATTAAGTTGTCGAAAAATTAGTTTACCAGGAAATAAAAAAAAACACGCTTGTTAAGTATTAAACACATTACACAAAAATAGATGGACTAGTTTGAAGAGTGATCACAGTATGTTAACCAGATCACCAAAATATATTTGTTTAAATCTGCATACGTTATTTACAAAATAAATAAAAATAAATGGTTTCCCATTACATCCCATGAAGGGACAGGGGAGAACTTCTCACAATCACTGAGCTGTGCGTTTTCCAGTTTTCACTCACTGATTGGGACCTACAGTTTTACACCGATTCCGAACGGTATTTTGAGAAGATTTTTCATGGCTATATACTCGATAGTGTCGCCGTCACTATGCGAGGTGACCGCCGCCGAAAGAATTTTTTTAAGGTGGTCAGAGCAGGGTTCGAGCCCAGGATCTCATGTACAAGAGCCGCGCACACTAACCATTGCACCACCAACGGCCACATTGCGACAATTATTATTTACAAAATATTTTGGTTAATTTTAGCTGATTTAAGGCATTTCTGAAGATCGCAACCGCCGTATATTGATCTTTTAAGTTTGGATACAAACAGCATAATCTGGCGTGTTTTAAAAGATGTATCCGCTGTATTGAGTCTGACATTTTGATATAGTATTGATTAAGTTCAGAATTTTGATATATGTAATATTCGAAGCCTATAATAATACAGTAAATTTGGAATAAAAGTAACTGCCGAATTGAATAAGCCACTTTGGATTTTAATAATGTAGTCTAATTCAGGTATTTCCATTTAAACGGAATGTATTTCTGAATATTTTACGGGATTTCTCGCAAATAACTGAACCGCTTTTGTGTTATCTGACAAAATTCTGGTGTGCTTATCTGCTTTATAAATATGATAATAATGAATTTCATTAAAGAGGTCAATATACAAATGTGCTTAAAAAGGCGCTAAAAGCATTGTGAAAACAATTGGAGTTAGGACCACCCATTGGTTTCCCCGCTTGTTACCAAAAAAAAGGTTATTATTTTGCCTGTAACTCCTTATTCATGGTGCAAACCATGGTAAAATAAGGAAGGTAAACTCGTTAGAACAGATGCTTTAAATTTTTTCATTGTGGTTGTTCGTTTCAGCTGTCAAACTCATATGTACTTTGTTTTTGTACCATTTTGTTTCCTGTGTTGTTGGTAAACTTACGTGTATAGATTGACAAATGAAGCGATTAAAACAAAAACAAAATGCCTGTTGTTGCTGCCTACAACACAACAAAGTCTACTGCTACTACTTGGTTATTTTACTATGGTACAAACAAATGGTATTAGCACTAGCCCAGCTGATTTTAACTTTTTTCTGGAGTTTTTTTTATGTCAAATTTGTTTAATTTTGTTTTGGAATGTTTTCGCTGTAAAAATCACACAGAAACGTTTTAATTTTCACACTTAAACACTTTCAAGTGTCAAATAAAAATATTTTCCAATTGACACTTTTCCCAATTTTATTTAAATTTTCATAATTTTGTAATCAGCTGACTTGACACGATACAGACCATAGAATAACACATACCATAGAAGGTTTTATTCGCTCAATAAATTAAACGTCATAGGTACGATGGAAAGTAAACATTGGATGGTAGAAATATGGGTTCAATAATACCAGATAGTGGCAATAGTATACAGCGATCAACATAGGAACAACAACCGAATTTCGTGTTTTTGTGGCAAACTAGTTGTGTTAAATACAATACAAATGTATACCAACGATAAAAGTCAATAAAAAAGTGCAAAATATATTTAAATTTTTCAGTTCTACACCAAAACGACAGGAAAAAGTTAAGTGAACATATTTTGCAACTCCACCTGGTGTAAGATAATTTTAAATTTAATTGCTCTCATTTCCACAAACCTACGATGAGAGTGTGAAATGAAACGTCAGATGAGAGAATCAGTTTATCTAGGTATGTATTAGTCTATGATACAGACACTGAGCAATAACAAAATGCCTGTTGTTTTTGGCTTGTTATATTTGTTATCGTACTGCATCTACCATTATATTTGTACCATGGCCTTATTATTCTCAAATTATGAAAAATTTAATACATATGTGTCGCCCTTTATAGTATGTGCTGAAAAGAGTGAAAATATTGTGTCAGTGTTGTAAATTTTCTAAAAATCCTAAGTACCTTATAACTACACACCGCATCACTGTGCAAACAGAAAACCATACGAGAATTGTTTCGCGCATTTTAGGAGTTAGTTTGTTTTGGGTTTTTATTGCCGATATATTTCAGTACGTTAAATATGAGTAAATCCGGGTCAACTCGTGCTGCCAAAACCAAGGGACAACCTACTTCTTCCAGCAAACCTAATGTGAATGCATCGGCATTACGAAAAATATTTTATATTTCACAGCTTATGCTCGATGATGGTACGCAAAGACTACGCCTGGAACGTTTCTTTCATCCGGGGAAGGGAAAGTCGGTCTTATTCATGACAAAGGATGATAAGCACATACTGGAGGTCATGGAGTTTGCGGAACCTCGAAGGAGTTGGCTGATAAATAACGAAGTGTGTTCTAATGGGCACATCTATATAACTACTCCAGTGGACGCTACTTTTCTTGCCCTTTATCATTTGCGTAAACATTGTATGGACAGAGCGTTATCGTTGGACAACATTCATGATGACGAGGATGTGACGGTTTCCCGCCTTTTGAATGATTTCATCAATCCTGATGTACTAAGGTGCGTTGCTGATGTTAAGACTGCGGGCGGAGACATGCAATTCTATAAATATAATCATGATAAGTGTTTGGCATGGCTTTCCCTAAAAACAAATCGCATCATTGCGGCTTTGAAAAATACTACCATTTATTGTGGCAATAGTTCAGTTTCACAAAATTTTGCCAGAAGTGAGAAGGTCAAAGATGAAACTGCTACAGAAATGGACTTAATGCGTATGGCATGCGACTACATAGGTGGTTACTTAACCCTGGATTTACATGAAGATCTTATAAGGCATTTGAAAATTCCCTGCGAAAAAGTAACAGCTTCGGACGAAAAGAAGACTGCAACCACCAAGCGTAAGTCCGGAGAAAAGCTAAATGATTTGAAGAAAAAACAAAAACTCGAAAATGGAGCGGCAGCTCAACTGAAAGACACCAGTATATTGGATGAATCGCCGGACGATGAAGTTGAGAATCGTAATAACAACTCTATCAAAGAAGAATCATCAATATCTCCTAAAGATGATGTGACTACACCGCTAAAAGAGCGAAGCCTAAGTGCTAAGGAGAAAACATTGGCTAAAAGTGCCAAGGGCACTAAAAGTATAACGTCTTTTTTTATGAAGAAGATTACGTGAGCGATTATTATGCAATTTTTTATTAAACAAATATTTTATTAAGAATAAACAAGCAAGTCTACTTACCGATAACTCTTAACTCGTAAAAAAGTAGTTTTTACCCCTATAGAGATTTAATTGCGGGGGTAAACAAAAGTAGACTTGTCCGAGTCCACGGCTCCAAGATATGGGCCCCCAAAGCTCCAACAAATAGCTGGGAATTTCTCTCCCTTCAATAAACCGATCAGGAAACTCGGAAATATAAACTTTTATTAACCCGTTGAGGGCGAATTTAAAACGTGACCACATCTTTTTCTGTCAAATATATCCGATATTAAGATATGTATAAATGCATGCAGTCTTAACTTCACCGGCTGAAATGCATGAGCCCGGACCCGGCTCAAAAAAAAAATCTGAAAATCAAGTAAAACGGGTACATCTAGGAACAAGCAAGTGTGGGCGGGCACTCAAATTAAAGGTATTCTCGTGAATTTAGTAGTATATACATTTCAGCTGCGCGGCGTCTGTGGACCGAAATAACACTATTTTAAGATATTATACCGGGTCTGGTTTCAATTTATGAGACAAAAAGGACGGCAGATTTAAATGGTCCATCAACAAAACTATTTTTTGTACACGTGAAATTTAAGTACGATTGCTCTATATGCTTATGATATAAAAAACGAAAATAATAAAAATTTATAAGGCTATTAACTTATTTTTGTTTTAAAATAATGCATTTTAAATGAAAAGCGCCGAATCGCGCGAATATTTCGCAATAATTGTTATTTTTTTTAAATAATAAATTTCTAAAAAGGCGTCGCGTCGCAGGCGAAAAATTAATTTAAAATTTGTTATTAAATGAATTTAAAAAAATTATTGAACACAATCCCATTGAACACAAACACTGAAATAAAAAACTGCTATCTCGGTCAGTTTTTGAGATATTCGAAGTTTAAATAGTACATTTTTTAATGTTCAAACTCCCATATCTCGAAGAAACAAAAGAATGGAAGGTTTAACTTGAATATCTACGGTCCATTTTGGGGACACTTCTGAGAGCTAACTGAAGGCAGAGTTATGCATGACTACATGCTGAAGCTTTGAAGGGCCATAACTCGAAAACCGTTGGCCCGGACGGTGAATAGAATATATCGTTAGACTCAGCGCAAGTAGTTTTAATAGTTGATGACCAGAGAGTTGTGGGTAAAATAGACTTATGCCGAAATAAATATTATACAAGTTCACTTGCCCGAGTTTTTGTTTGTTCGTTCCGTGTTATTGGAACTGATATTTTGGTTGTTCAAGCTTAAGGCCGTTCAATATCTCTATTAATAAAGAGATACAACTGTATTCACAACGAAAATACAGAGACTAATTAACATGTGTACCACTTATAAATAACCTGGCGAACAGTTTTTGATCAAAAAGCGGTATTTTGACCCAAAAACTGCGATTTTTATTTTTAACAAATAGCATTTTAGTAAATAAAAATATAAAATTTAGAAATAGTTAAATTATATTTAAAAATAAAATATATATTTTTTCGATTTATTAACATTTATTTAAATCGTCTGTATAAGCCTGTAAGTCAGACTAACAAGTTATCTATCAAATTAAAAGAATAACAATTTTCCTCTAAACCGAAGTTTGAAGTCGGCGACACCAGTGTAATGTGAAAATAAATTGTTTTTATATCTGTTTAAATATTGTGTCCGCAACAAGCTATTGGGACCCATCCGACGGTAAATTTTCAAGCCCCACAAAAAAAAATTACAAACAAAAAGCCCTATCAGATTATTTCAGTTAGTGACAAATTTGAACAGATGTCAGTAGCCTACCACTAGGCCTCTGATACTGAAGTTCACAAACTTCGAAACGATCGTGACATTGTGAATTCAAATCCTGCTTGTGACTGTTGAAAATTGTATGTTAAAAAAGAATATCTTCCAAGAGTCATAAAATGGGATTAAACTCCCAAGGTTAAAAGAGACATCGAAAAGCGGGATAATCCTGCTAAAAGTGGTATGGTTGGCCAGGTAACTCATAGCACACTGTTTAGTTCATGTTAACGATCTGCCAAACCACTGTTAGCAATTGAGAAACAGCTGTTTTGAGTCGAAGTGAAAAACTTTGTTCGTTTACTTCCCGTTAACGTTAAGGGAACTAAAGTAATTGATTACCATCACATACATTGGATGTAGAATTTTATTTAGGATATTTCGTTTTGTTTTAACTTCGGGAAGAGTTCGTCTTTTGTTCTTTATATTTCTATACAGCCTGACTACAATGTCGATTACATTTTTAAAAATGTGTGTCGTTATGTGGGCAGTCTGCCTACAATGTCGATTACAATTTAGAAACGTATAGTAGTTGTAATAAACTCCCGAAGAGTGTTCGCTAATCGCACACTTCTTCGGTTACAAGTATTCAAGAATGTAAATAGCTCTGTTGTTTGATTACAAATAAGTTTTTTAATATTTTGTTGAATATATCTTTACTTTTTCTTTTATTGACTATTTTACAACCTCATGAGGTCAGACGTCTTATTCCAACTGGCTCTATCCTTCGCCTTTTCTCGCCAGTTGGTAACACCAAGGATACGGAGGAATTCTTCTGCCTGGTCTTTCCAGCGGAGTCTTGGTCGTCCTCTTTTCCTGCTTCCATCGGGTACGTTATCGAAAACCTTTCGCGCTGGCTCATCTACATTCATTCTGACAACATGGCCTAGCCAACGCAATTGGCCTAATTTGCTTCGCCTAGCTATATCCACGTCAGAATATACATAGCTCTGCGTTCCAACGACGTCGGTACTCGCCGTTTTCTCTAACAGTACCATATATTTTACGGAGAGATTTTCTCTCGAAAACCCCCAGGTGTTTTTCATCCGCTTGCGATACGACCCAAGTTTCGGAGCCATATGTCAATACAGGTAAAATGAGAGTCTGATATAGTTGGAATTTTGTCCGTAGAGAGAGGGCTTTTGTTCCTAAACTGTTGCACCAGAAAGAAAAACTTCGATATTTACTACAGCTGCCATGAGCGAAAGCACGAATTTGTTTGCAGATTTATAGTTGGCTAGAGACTGCGACACCTAGTTTCAAGGTTCAACCCAGTGAGTGACCGCATAGCCACAATTCGTATCAAAGCGAAATATTTCAACCTCGTTAATTTGTGTGCACGCAACGACAGAGGATAAAGATGATGAGGTCAAAGAAACATTTTATGAGTGTCTGGAGGAAGTATATGAACGCTGCCCTGACCACGACATTAAGATTATTCTAGGCGATTTTAATGCCAAATTAGGAAAGGAAAGTGTCTTTCGACCAACCATCGGTAATCACAGTCTACATGATACCACCTCCGAAAATGGAATAAGAGTGATAGACTTCGCCGCTGCAAAGAACATGGTAGTTAGTAGCTCACGATTCCAGCATAAGGACATTCATAAGGCGACCTGGATATCTCCTGATCAGCGGACGAAGAACCAGATTGATCACTTGGTAATAGATGGTAGGCACTCTTCTAGTGTAATGGATGTACGAGTGATTCGAGGTCCCAATATCGACTTGGATCATTACCTGGTGGCTTCGAAAGTTCGTACAAGACTGAGCAGGGCGAAAAACGTACGAAGCCGAACACAGGAAAAGCTGGATATTAACAAGCTACAAATATCGGAGATATCAATGTCCTATCGACAGAAGCTCTCTCCTGCTATCGCAGAATAACCCCCCTCTCGAAGACCCAGATGCGCAGTGGAAGCACATCTACCATTCTTTGGAAACCGCTGCAAGGAGTGAACTTGGCTATCAAAAACCTCAATAGGATAAGCCATGGTACGACGAAGAATGTCGCATTGCAACTGATAAAAAAGACGCTGTAAGTATGGCAACGAAACAGTCAGTTACAACGCGTGCTGCGAGGGAGCGGTACAAGAAGCTGAGAAGGGAGGAAAACCAACTATTTAGGCGGAAAAATGGCAGTGGGAGCAGAGAGAGAGTGAAACCGAAATATGCAGGATGAATGGTAAATCCCGAAAGTTTTTCCAGAGGGTAAGAAGATTGAATAACGGGCCTAATAATGGGCTGCCCTCCTGCAAGGACGACAATGGGAATCTGGTGACTGAGAAACAGTGTGTGCTCAAAATGTGGAGAGCACTTTTCAGCACTACACTCGGATTCTTCCACTGAAGATCAGGAGGTAATGATAGTGGAAGATAGTATAGATTCTACCCCCCAACCAAGACGAGATTAGAACGGCGATCTCCCGCCTGAAGAATAATAAAGCCGCTGGTGCGGATAGCCTACCCGCTGAAATTTTTAAGGCAGGTGGCGAAGAACTGCTAGCCCACAAGCATCAACTTATATGCGGTATATGGCTGGGGGAATCTATGCCCGACGATTGGAGTCTCAGTGTATTATGTCCTGAATTCAAAAAGGGTGATTCGTGTGCGTTTTCAACTATCGCGGTATCAGTCTTTTATCCAAGGTCTTATCGAGCGTATTATGTGAACGACTAAAGCCAATTATTGAAAACCTGTGTGGCTTTACACCAGGCAAGTCCACGACTGACCAAATATTCACGCTACGCCAGATCTTGGAAAAGACCCACGAAAAGAAAATCGATACATACCACCTTTTTGTCGATTACAAAGCTGCTTTCGATAGCCCCATACGGGGAAAACTGTACGAAGCTATGTCTGAACTTGGTATTCCGGCAAAACTGATCCGCCTCTGTAGAATGACGCTGACCACCACCAAATCAGCAGTGAAAGTGGGGAAAGACCTCACTGAACCATTCTGTACCAAGCGAGGACTTAGACAAGGCGACACACTTTCGTGCAATCTCTTCAACATCTTAATGAAGATTGTTGTAATCAAAACGATCCGATTGCGTTGAAGTATTTTCCTCGTCGCCAAATTCGACCATCGTCTAGCTTAACATCATAATGAAGTTCGCCGCATATTTTCTCCACAGTTCCATATCGCCACTTAACCTTCGACAAGTAATCGCGCACCGCAACTCTCTCTCCCACAACAAATTGTTTCGATGGCAATGCGCGTAATTGGTTGCTTACATCCTCGTTAGGAATTAACAAGTCTAATCGCGATTGAATTTGTCTACCAAACATCAACATTGCAGGTGATTTGCCAGTTGCAGGGTGTATAGCTCGCCTATATGCCATCAATATGCTTGACATTTCCGCATGTATCGTAACGGGTGTACACTTTGATGCCATCAACTTGTTTTTGATTGTCTGAACATATCTTTCTGCCTGTCCGTTCGTTGCAGGGTGGTATGGTGCACCCTGTTTGTGAAGAATACCATTATTTTTTAAAAATTGTTGAAACTCCTTTGAATCAAATTGTCTTCCATGATCGCTTACGAAAACATTCGGTTTTCCAAATTGTGAAAAAATTTCACGACATTTCAATCGTGGTGTCTGAATTCATATTTGAGCAGATATGGATCCCCGGGCACTTTGTAAACGCGTCCACCAGCACGAACAAATATTTACCAAAAATCGGTCCAGCGTAATCGGCGTGAACTCTTTCAAATGGCTTTTTGGGTCTCATCCACGTGTGTGTTGGTTTGATCTTCTTCGGATCTGGTCGTGTATTTTGGCATTCAACGCATTTATTTACCACACTTTCAATATCCTTGTCCATGGAATTCCACCATACATAAGCTCTCGCCAAACTTTTCATTTTTGGAATTCCGAAATGTGCAGTGTGCAATTCGTTTAGAACTCGTTCACGAAGTTTCTGAGGAATGTAAACTCTTATTCCACGAAAAATACAGCTGCTTTGTAGACTAAAGTCAGTTTGTGCCACAACAAAACGGTCTTTTGAATCACAATCGCGTCCATACTGAAAACTTTTTAAAAATTTTTAAACTTCTTTGTCAGCCTCAGTTTGCTCTTTAAGCTCCTCTGCAGTTACTGGAAGATTTTCAATCATTTGTTGCTGAATAACAAACACCTCTTCAACATGTCGATACATTTCTCGATCAGGCAATCGATACAATGCATCAGCATTTGCATTATCCTCAGATTTTCTACATTTTATTTCATAATTAAATTGCTGTAGAAAAATCGCGTAGTGCTGCATCCTTGTAGCAGATTATAGAGGTAACCCTTTCTGAGGTGAAAATATTTGCGACACGGCACGATTGTCTGTAATTAAACAAAATGTATTTCCATATAAATAATCGTAAAATTTGCGTACACCAAAAATAATTGCATATGCTTCTTTATCGACTTGCGAATACTTCTGCTGAGTCTCTGTTAACGTTTGTGAAGCGAACTGAATGGGTCTTTCCACTCCGTGTGTATCCAATTGACTCAAAACTGCTCCCACGCCCGTTAGACTGGCATCCACCGCCAACACCAACTTCAATTTTGGGTCATAGTGAGCCAAAACAGTGTCTGACTGCATCTGTTGTTTTATTTCCTGGAAAGCCCGTTCACACCGTTCGTCAAAAATGAATTTTACATCCTTACAAAGGAGTTTATTAAGAGGATATACTATATCGCTCAAATTTCTAATAAATCTTCCGTAGTAATTTATCAACCCCAGGAAAACACGCACTTCATCTACGTTGCTAGGTCGTTTCATATTTTGTATCGCCTTCACCTTGCTTTGCATTCGCTGTATTCCGTATTTATTTATTACATACGCGCAGTATTCTATGTGGTCTTGTATGAACTCAGATTTTTCGATATTTACCCTCATGTTGTATTTTTCAAGCCGACGCAATATTTCGTTGCATGTGAATTTCATCATTTGCTGCTGTAATGTTAATGTCATCAATAAATACCGTGACACCATCAATGTCAGCAAGAATTTGCTCCATGAACCGTTGAAATTTGGCTGGGGCACTGGCTACTCCATACATTAGCCTTGTCGGTTGATATAGTCCCTTATGTGTACTCAATGTCAATAAATGTCGATCGCTGGGATACACCTCCAACTGTAAATATGCCTTGGCCAAATCAATTTTCGAAAATTTTTCACCACCTGCCATCTTGCTAAATAATTCCTCGATAGTTGGTAGAGGATGTTCATCGACCACCAATGCAGTATTCAACGTGACTTTATAGTCACCGCATATTCGCACAGCACCGTCTTTTTTCGGCACGACAACAATCTGTGTCGCCCACTCAATCTTTTCGACCTTTTCTAATAACCCCTGATCTACTAGTTCTTTGAGCAGTTTCTCTACGGCATCATCATTGAAAAAGGCACACGCCTCGACTTCACGAATTTGGGTGTAATTTCAGGTTTCAAGTATAACCGTACCTGCAGACTGTCTATTTTTCCCATTGATTTTGAAAACACTTGGATACTTTTGCATTAGATGCTCTTTATTAAATGTTTCTTTTGCACCAATATCCTTTACCGAACCATACTTAATAATCTGCAAAAATTCTCATCCTACAATTGGGTTTTGATTAGAACGCACAATATACAGTTCGACTTCTTCACCTTTGCCGCTACTTATCACTGTTACCAATATGTAACCAACACACTGTAACGTTGTTCCACAGTAGCTTACAAGTTCCACATCAGGAGGATTTACTTTTAATGTGAGGAAATAACGGTTTGCATCTGCCAAATTTATAATTGATACCGGCGATCCCGTATCCAATTCGAAATTGATCGCCTGATCGTTTACTTTCAGAGTATGCATAATTTTTTTGTTTACTTCGCCTTTCGAATTTACCATTAACAATTCTTCCACTGTAATTTCCTCTTTGCCATCAATTTGGTGCATTTGCTTTTTTTCCTTAAACACACTTTCCTTAAATGTCCCTTTTGTTTGCAAAAATGACATGTAACATGTTTGTAATTGCATTCATTTGCCAAATGCGATGTATTTCCACACCTAAAACACTTCTTGTTTTCATAGGTTATGTTTGTTGCCGCCTTCTTGCCATTCCTTTTGAACTCGTTACTTTTTTTTTATTTTAATAACATTGAATTTTTCTCCGCCATTTTGCAACTCCATGCCGCCTTTTTCTGCCAATTCACTCGCTGTGACAATACTTATTGCGTCATCCAAAATTAAATTTTTCCTTTCCAGCAACCGACTTTGTAATTTTTTATCAGCCAGACCCAACACAAATTGATTCCGTATAGCCTTATCTAGATACTGACCAAATTTACAACCAACCGCCATCTTCCGCAATGCCACCACAAACTCACTAGCCGACTCCCCATCTTGTTGTCTACGCACGTTGAAACGGAAACATTCCACCAACTCACTAGGCTTCGGCTCAAAATGATCCTCCAGAACACTCACTATTTCCTTGTATGTTTTTGCTTCTGGTTGTTGTGGTGTTAATTTGTTGCCTCTTCTCTTCCTTGCAATCGTACAGGTTCAATGCCGTCTCAAACCTTTTCACCCAACGAGACCATGTAATTTTTTGTGCATCAAACGCATCAAAATTGAAGAAATTTATGCTTTTATCCGTCATATTAATTTATATTCTGTGCACTTATTCTGTACAAAATGCGTAATTCAGAATAATAAACTTGAATTCGTCTCGTAATCCTCGTCGCCAAATTGTTGTAATCAAAATGATCCGATTGCGTTCAAGTATTTACTGAGATTCCTTTATTTCTTATTGTTAGAGATGGTATATACATGTTTTGTGTTGTTATCAATAATCGATAATAAATTTGCAGTTTCTTAAACCATGTTTACATTAGGTCTATCTGCGTACTGATAATTTGTAACAATTTGTACAAATTGTTACTGGATGTTGTCTGTGTACACCAAAAAGCCAGTAACGAGAGAGTAAGAGAGAGCTTATTTTGAAAGTTCGATGATAGAGAACTTACAAGTTTTTACTGGAGAAATTTTTGCCAGTAAGAATTTGCAAGTTCGAACAGCTGTTTTGAATCATATGTTATATGTAAACAAACAAAATAAAGTTGAAATTGAACAATGGCAGAAGTAAGTATTTTGAGAATTGTGTGAATCCAAATATTTAATTTGTAACATCATTATACTTACCATCTTGAACCCTCTTAAATGTTCCTGGCGAGCACTGCACATCGAGTTGTCTATCGCTACTCATTTTCAATTCAGTACTTTTGTTGTCTTTTAAGTTGTTTACATTGCAATCAGCTGTTTACGAACCAGCTGATTTTAATTTCTTGCAAGTTTTTACTGGATGTCGTCTGTGTACTTTTTGTGATATTTTCTACTGAGAGAGTAAAAGTTACTGGAGGAATTTCTTCTATCAAGATTTTGCAAGCTCGATCAGCTGTTTTTTATTTACATTTTGATTGCAATATTTTTGTTTGAAAAAGAAGAATAAAGTTGAAATTTAACAATGGCAGAGGTAAGTGTTTAAAATTGTATTGTTTTTTAACGTCTATTGTAAATTAGAATATAAAAACATTTGTTTTTATGCTAGAAACGTCCATACATACAGTGCGACAGTGCAAATTCACTGGCAGACGTAAATTCTTATTTCCTTTGTCATTTCAATTGTTTACACTTGTTGCTGTTTTCTTGCAATATTTCACAAAATAGGTCTGTCTGTTTACTGCAAAACTTTTGCAACGAGAGAGCCAAAGAGAGAGTTTTTTGACAGTTGGATGATAGAGAACTTGCAAAATGTTATTGGAGGAATTTCTTCTATCAAGATTTTGCAAGTTCGATCAGCTGTTTTTTATTTACATTTTGATTGCAATATTTTTGTGTGAAAAAGAAGAATAAAGTTGAAATTTAACAATGGCAGAGGTAAGTGTTTAAAATTGTATTGTTTTTTAACGTCTATTGTAAATTAGAATATAAAAACATTTGTTTTTATGCTAGAAACGTCCATACATACAGTGCGACCGTAATGCAAGTGCAGACGTAAATGCAGACGTAAATTCTTATTTCCTTTGTCATTTCAATTGTTTACACTTGTTGCTGTTTTCTTGCAATATTTCACAAAATGTTGTCTGTTTACTTTTTGGAATAGGGAAAAAAAAGAGCGTAAAATTTTTTTTACTCTCTGCAAAAAGTTACTGGATAAATCTTGCTGGAAAAGTAAACAGACAAAGCTAATGTTGTCTGTTTACTTTTTGGAATAGAGAAAAAAAAGAGCGTAAAATTTTTTTTACTCTCTGCAAAAAGTTACTGGATAAATCTTGCTGGAAAAGTAAACAGACAAAGCTAATAATGAGAAAGGCTGCAGTAAATACGAACAAGATCATTAACACGAAAAGCCATATATTGCTGGCGACATAGACATCATTGGGCCAAATTTGCGAGAGGTTACTGCAGTATTTTCAAGAACCTAAAAGGAATCAGCGAAGGTGGGTCTTGCTGTTAATGAGGGCAAGACAAAATTGATGGTGTCAACGACTAGAGAAACCTCTCGACTTGGTCCGCACTTGAACGTTGACAACCGATTTAATTTTGAAGTGGTAGATGAATTTGTCTACCTTGGATCCGCCGTGAACAAGGACAATAACGTCAGCCTGGAGATAGATAGGAGAACTGTGCTTGCAAATAGATGCTATTGAATATATCACAGATTTAAAAAGAAAATGGATAGCAATAATGTGCAGTGACATTCAGCAAATTCTGGTGAACCGACGACGTCATAATTGGACAAATGTGGCAGTAGATATCTAATGTAGCTACAAGCCAATATGTATGTTGAAAAGGGTAAAACTACATCAGCTGTTTTCTTGCAAATTATTACTGGATGTCGTTCGTGTATTTTTTTTACATTATTTACAGTTGGCGAAGTGTCAAAACTCTGTTACCGACGGGAAACACTGTTACCTACGGCAACTGGCCAAAGTTGCCATACATACTACTAATTTTTATTTCAGTTTATTTCAACTCAGGTTCGGTTGCTATCGATAATCGACCCATAAATCTAAAGTGTGTGAGAAATAAACGTGTCTTTAGGAAGAAAAAAAAACTTTTTAATAATAATGATAAGTTCAGTGGAATTATTTTTTACCGAGGAAGACAAAGAACAAAACGTGGCATATATTATAAGACACTTAAAAGATACAACTCTAATCCTTTAGAATTTCCGGCTACAATGAGTGAATGCTATTGCTGAGAATATTTGTTAATAAATAATTCCGTATTAGGTTCAAGGCATATTGTCGCCTTCCAAAAGAAGGAATAGTTTAGTGGATATTTTGGAAAATTACTTCAAACGAAGTCATCGGGCGACAGCAATACCTCCGCTCTTAAAAGTCTGTGTAGCTTTAATGTTTTTTACGGAGGGAAGTTTCCAAAAGTCCCATGGCAACGACTTCAACCTTGGCATGGTGCATCTAATTGAAAAAACATTTTTAAGATGTGGATTATTTCAAAAATGACGGAGGAAGAAAAGATTCAAAATAAAATCCGGCTTTACTAGAAAACGAAGTTGTCGGATGTATAGATGGGATACAAGTACGTATCATTGGAGCGAAGGAAGAGTTCGCCATTTATACATAAATAGGAAAGGCTAGTTTAGTTTGAATGTTTTGCATACATACTATAATAATACATACTATAATAATTATTTATTTTCATTTCCTGGTTCTACTCACGATGCCCACGTAGACATAAATGAAGACATTGATGACGACGATGATGAAGAGGAAGAAAATGATGCGGCGCAAACAAGTGAGAACTACTACATACATTTCTAAAGATGGCACCCAATGGTGTAAAAAAGCACCACCGACTTCTCGTATTCGTGTTAATAACGTGGTCGACTTCACAAGAAGGAAACCAGGACCATCAGGAACTGTACATGACCCCTACACTATATTTCGTTCAATCATCAGCGAGGACATAGCGTGCATCATAACACGCGAAATAAATCGTAAAGGCAGGAAAGTTACAGCTGCATTGAATTTGGCAAATCCCACGAACAAAAAGGAATGGAAACCATTGACTGTCAAACAATTTGATGACTTTTTGGCTATTATTTTGTATGCTGGACTCGCCAAGTCGAATGGTGAACCTGCTACGGAGTTATTGGGCTCAGCGCGTCGTTGAATATACAAAGCTGCAATGTCATACGATCGTGCATAAAACAGTTCATTCGATTCGACAATGGAAATATTCGACAGCAGCGACTTATCAACAGCAAAACTGCGGATATCGATGACATTTGGCATATGTTGCAGTATTACTTGGCAGCAGCTTACACCGCATGATGCACTGACCGTTGATGAGCCGTTGTTCCCGATAGAGGCCGCACCCGCTTCACACAATACATTCCGTCGAAGTCGGCTAAGTATAGTCTGAAAGTATGGTGGTTTTGCGACTCGAAGTCTTTCTATCCCGTGAAGGGAATGATATATTCCGGCAAATTGCCTAACCAAGAACGTGAAGTGAATCAAGGGCAGAACGTAGTACTTGAACTTGTGGAAAAATATTTGGATGCAGGCCGCACAATATACGCGGATAACTTCTTCACAACACTGGATTTGGCCGTTTTGTTTGATGAGGAGGAAGACCGCATATGTTGGAACAGTGCGCAGCAACTAAACTTTTGTTCCGCGCGAATTTCAGAAGAACCCTAACCGCCCCATCAACAGCACATTGTTTGGGGTATAACGAAGGGGACGTAGCGCTGTGCTCATATGCACCAAAAAATAAAGCAGTGATCGTGCTGTCTACACTGCACTACACTTGCGGTGTCGACGAGCAAAGTGAGAAGCGGAATTCGTTTGCCATATTGGACTACAACCCCAACAAATCCGGCGTTGATACAATGGACCAAATTCTTGGCACGTACACATGCAAGCGATCGACGAAACGCTGGCCATTGGCCATGTTCTATAATATGGTGGACGTCGCTGTATTGGCTGCTTTTACAATTTATAACGAAATGAAACCGATAAGAAGGACTGACAGACGGCGGTCATTCCTGTTACTTCTAATGAAACAATTGGCCATACAAAATATCGAGGAACGTGCCCTCATTTCAGATCATATCAAGACCGGTAGAAGCCGATGCACCGTCATTTGCGCCCAAGACGAATAGACCGTCATGTTGCCTTTGACGTTCTGAATACGCTCGGCAGCGGGAAACGAGGGCCTACTGATATAGCTGCAGCAACGCAGTTTGTGGAGAACACAGCACAGTCCTGCATCGCTGCACCTGCGCACAGGGCGTAGTTGTTAAAACTTAAGCATTAATTAAGTTATGATATGAAAAAAAAAATTATATAAAATAATTTTAGTATGTTATAAACAAAAAACAAAACAAAAATTTAAAAATAAATTGTTCATACAAAAATCATAGTAGTAAAAATAGGTCCCGCGGACCTTGTCACACAGCCGTGAACATCAGACCACTCACTAATCGAAGGGTTAAAGTCTGGAAAATTGTTCTTGAATGTTTTTAAAATGACTAGCAATGAAGCAGATTCATCATTCCCTTTAATTTGAACACCCACACTAAATGTCAAGACATACTATAATATGGTAAATTGGGATATCTGGGTGCACTGATGCCGTTCCACAAAAATAAAGACACTATTAAATTTGGGATGAAAATACCTTTCATTTTGCCTGTTCCTAGCAATCTCTAACTGGACTCGTATTTTGGACCCTGTGGACCCCATAGGCCTGTCCGAGAACAAAAATATACTTTTCGTGTTCTTATATTTTTCTTTAATTTCGTTTTTTCATAAGTTTTGAGCTGCCCGAGCTCCGACAATTTGCCGCTACTAGGTTCTATTTTATATAAATATTGTATATATTATGCACAAATTTTTATAAATATTACAATTTAACAACAAAAAATTAAGATTTTCTTTCTTCTGAATGTTTTGTTTTAAAAACTATACAGCAACCAAAAATTCGTGGTTGCTAATATAACCTCTATCAAGCAACTGAAGGCTGTCAGTTGCCATATGTAATAACTTTTCGGCAACTAGCAACGCAACTGAGGTTCTCGATAATCGACCCATTAGTGTGGGCACTCAAATTAAAGGAAATGATGGATCTGTTTCATTGCGTCACTTTAAGAACTTTCAATAAAAATCTAGGCTTTAAAATAATTCTAGACTTTAATTAAAAGCTTACTGACTAGTAAAATATTTTTTTGAAAAAAATCGGGTTTAAACTCTGGAACAGTTTTATTGAAAGTAGTCAAGCTGAACAGCAGGTTCATCATTCCCTTTAATTTGAGTCCCCACACTAAGTGTTTGATATTATCCGATTCTCAAGACATACTATAATATGGCAAATTGGGGATAGGAACAGATCCAGTGCTTATAATGGGAGATGCGTCTATCACAGAGCATGCGCTGTCATGAGCTGCGATGCCGAATCTCTCTCCGACAAGGACAAGAGGTTGCTATACGATCGCCGGGAGTGTATCAGGAGGTACGAGTTTTCGCACCCTGATGCGCTGCTCCTGAGTGATGGAAGGGCTGCCTGTCTGCCCCACTCCCAACAGCCGAGTACAGGCCCCAAGTTTGCCGGCTGCAAAGTCCACAAACAAGGCTGTCTACTCTTCGAGTGAGGGAGGATTCTCCAGCGCAGTCTGTGGACGGTCCCACTACTTCGGGGGCCGCCGGTGGTAAAACCCAATCTGCTGGAGCTAGGTCCGGTGCAGGACCCCTCGTAGGCTCGAAGAAGCCAAGGGGACAATGTGGCTTAGAATCAAATCCGTCCCTTCGGATTGCAATCATTGGTAGAGCTGATGGTAAGATCAGCCCTACCAACTGGTTGCAGGTTGAAACAAGGCTGATGGATGCAATGTTGGACGATAGTAGGAGAATCGGTGAGATTAGCTTCTGTGGTGTCGACTGGCTGAAGAGTCAAAATCGTCGATTGCGTTAATAAGGAGTCTGTAGACTTCGTTAGGAACACAATCACCAGTATTGACGAAGCTTGGCCAGGTTCGAGATTGGAGGTTATTTCTCAGTCTTTACTCCCGCTCCGATCCATTGTATTCGCCGCCAGTATTGTCAACGGATAAGGTGGTAAATTTACTTGGTAAGCAGAACCCGGGATTCAATACCCATGACTGGGAGCTATTTCACTGGTTCTGCTACCGATGCGGATACCTCAGGTGGCGATTTTAGAATCGCCCTGGATTCGGTCTACTTGAGAGGATTAAAGCTCGTGAGGGAAAGATGCTTTTTGGTCTTGGAAGCGTCAGATTCCGCCACTTCAGCTTCTCTGTACGGAGATAGACATAGGCGGCTTCGTGTGGCTGCCTTCGTCAGTCTTCTACTCTCCCTCACGAACCTTGAGATTGGCATTGCACTAGCCCGGATAGACCGTGAGAACAATGTGAAAAATCTGGCCAATGTGAACATCTTTGCGGTCAGAACATCTGGCAAGGTAAGAGCTTGTATAGTAGCTGGAAAAGATTTAAAACTTATCCTTTCTTCCAACTTTAGTACGGGTTACGTGGCAACGGTGTGCATGGATGTTGAGACTGGATCAAATTTGACACTTCCAACTGTATACTTGCCATATGAAGAGTGTGATCCGCCTGGTAGGGCAGTTCTTGAATTGGTACACCAGGCATCTACTACAGGACGACGGCTTAATATGAGCTGTGATGCAAATGCACACCACAGTCTGTTTTTGATTTTATTAATGAATCCGGTCTCAAAATTTGCAATAGGGGAAATAGGACCACCTCTCGTAATAAATTGAGTGAGAGTGTTATTGACATAACCCTATCTTCTGAAGAATTACTTCTAAAGGATTGGAGGTTGTCGGATGACTACTCCTTTCCTGACCATAATACAATTCTCTTCACTATTGACTTCGTGGCGGGACCGTGGGAATCCTAGGAAAACTGACTTGGTGAAATTTCATGAACTTGTCACTAGGTTATTTGGGTTGGACTCCAATTCCTGTACCACACGTGACGATGTTAATAGGAAAGTTTACAAAGTCACAGATCTTCTATATAAACACTTTATTGATACATGACGTCTAACCTTCCCAGGTAAGAGGAGCCAGACTGGTTGACACGGGAGTTGTGTGCTCTGCGTAAGTCCACTAGGAGACTATTCAATAAGGCCAATAAATCAAAAAGGGAATGGGACTGGACTGTGTACAAAAACAGCTTTACTCAGTTCAAGAAGGATATTAAAGAGGCAAAACAGGCCGCCTGGATCAGTTTCTGTGAGTCCATAATCGAGGTAAATGACGATGCGCGATTTCGTCGTTTGTTGTCCACGGAACCTAGAGTCCTCGGCGACATAAAGAAATTCGATGGGTCATGAACCAACTCCGGAACTGAGACTCTTGAGCTTCGTATGGAAACTCACTTTCCGAATTGTGTGGATATAGACTCCGGGGAGAGGAATCATCTGATGACTTCCACCCCAGATATCTCATAACTGGGAGTGACTGAGGACATAGTTGGCGAATCAAGGTTGCTTTGGGCTATTTATATCTGAAAGCCCTTTAAATCTCCTGGTCCTGACGGGATTCTGGCGGTTATGCTGCAGAAATGTGACGCTTTTGTCACCTCTCATCTTCTGAGTATCTATAGGACTTATCTCAGACTTTCCCTGATACCAGATAAATGGACTAGTCATGTCTCTCCTGAGGACTACAAACCAATCAGCCTCTCATCCTTTCTATTGAAAGTTCTGGAGAGAATGGTTGACTTGTACATTAGGAATCGAATTGGCCCATGCTACTTGAGTGGTAGACAACATGCCTGCCTCAAGGGTAAATCTGTGGAAACTTCTCTGCACTTCTTGGATATAGAAGGTGCTTTTAACAATGTGTCATCCAGCACTATCAGGGAATCTCTGGAATCCTCTGAGGTGCCTCCACTTCTTGTCGAATGGATTGCGAACACTCTTAGAGATCGCATTGTAAATTCGAACCTAGGGGTGAGCACTGCACATGTGGATCCTCATCTTGGATGGTATTGTATGTATTTATCAGGGCTTATCAGGTGATGTATGTATAAGTATATATACACTGGGAACATAATTGAGTGGTTCTTCTGTCTGTCCTACGTCTATCTATCTTTCAAAAATTTTCACTATCAGTATATCGATAACTAAGGATGTTGTAGAAATTTTTTATTGATTTTTTGGCATATTTTGACGTGATCTACTCAAAAAAAGACATTACCCTTAACATTTAAGATGGTTCCACAAATATAACGCTGGAGGGTCCTTGTAAAGGCAGCAACGAGTTGAATATATGGGTGAAATTTATTCGAAATCGAAGAGTATCAAGTTTCAAAAGAATGGCTTTTGGGTCGATGTTTTACGCTAATATACAAACTTTCAAGAGAAAAATGGCGGGATCGATTTTGATTTTAGAACCATGGTTTCTTGGGAACATTTTCTTAGAATTTGCCATAGATTACGTTTCTGCTATACTCTTTGTCAAGTTTTGTTGGTCCCATACAAACTGATCCTAAATGGGGTATCAGATGTAACTTTTAGCGTTGCTCTGAACTCATGCTTGTGGACAACAAGCAAACATTTCTTCAATATTTTGGAAATAGATATCTGTTAAATTATTCTTTGATATCATTCGAAAGGATAACGAGATCTTCTTGAACACGTTATTTAATTATTTTACATTTAAAGTTAAATTTAAGATTTCCATGTCCAGCGTTCTAACATTATTGAAATAAATGTGTATACATTTTAGTGCGCTATGTACAATTGTATATACATACATACATACATAGAGTATATACATATGTATATGTATATTGTGTACATAGCTTGTATCGCAATGAAAGCAATTCCCTTGACACAAAGTCTGCTCTTTGAGGAAATCTTATGGGAGTAATAATATAACCAACATTTACGTATTCATAGCCACTCAGCCATGTCCAACCCATCACTAGACATTCATTCAGCTATAAAAGACCATGCAAAATGACCAACCCGTTTAGAATGTATTTAAATACTACGTGAGTTGTTTTCAATTCGGGCACAATGATGAAAATGCTATTTGGCGAAAACGGAAAAACCGTTCATTTTCCACAACCGGATCCCGACTTTTTATCGTCGCCAACACCTCCGGAACGAAGTTTAAGTATAACATCACAAGCGCTAAGCGATGTGCCCAGTGACATAATTATCCAATCACGTATTAAATATGGTAGTAAATGGTCAGCTTGTAAAGGGCTTATGGCGGAGTATTCCAAAAGTACGTCGGTTCATGGAATGCGATATATTTTTGAAGTGCATCGGCCACTTTATGAAAAGTTTGTGGACAATTTGAGTATTTGTGTATCTCTTCTGTTAAATAAGCAAATCGTTTTAGATTTTACTGGATTATACTAATGCTGATATCGTTGTACATTGCTGTTTCTCTAATGTGGGATACTTATCTAAAGTGGCAGGATTCACCTGTCATTCTAGGATTTGATGAAACTTTAGTACCAGCCAACACAATTCCCTTTCCAACTATAACAATATGTCCAGAAATTAAAATGGAAACAGAACGATTCGATTTTACAAATGTGTCGCAAAAAATATGGTCGGAAATCGAAGAGTACCAGACTTTTCAGAATTTGGGGAATCTTACGGATGAAGAGTATGTTTGACCCGATGAATTTTATTTATGTATAAAACTAATGTCTCCAATTTGAATCTGATATTTAGAGTAAATAACTTTGTAGCAACATTACAAATTTGTGAGAGCGAAGTACTTAATCGTTTTTCACCCTATATGCCGAAGGATATAAATGTCAATGTGGCTCAAACTCTGGTAGACTTGGCATTAGCACCTAACATAACCATGCCGTTTTGCAAATGGAATGGTCGTTTTTACTTTTGTCATCATCTCTTTAAGTATGTCCTAACGGATGAGGGAATATGCTACCAATTTAATGGATTACAAGCAGAAGACATCTACAGAGATCCTAAGTAATTTACTATTTCATTGTGTTATCATATTCGATTAATTATTCAAAATGTCCGCAGCTACCTCAGTTACTACGATAAAACAAACATCAATTACAACAACTATTTTGACACATCCTTGCCCAATTACGAAGACACAACAGGTACTTGGTCTTTGGACGACGGTTACGTAGGCCAGGGATTCAACGCATATCCCCAAAGGTCCGTTCTGTCGTCTGCACGGAATGGGTTGTTTGCTTTCATGATGGGCTTTGAGCACAACTTTGAATATGCATGTCGTAGTTTTAAACAAGGCTATAAGGTTGTTTTCCTGTTGGTACAGACTGTCCCTGTTTGAATGTCCCCTATTGAATGTGTTTTGTTACCTTTTTAGGTATTTCTCAATTCTCCAGAGAGTGTGCCTTTAACAACGGGTAATTATATCTTAGTCCCTCATGACGATGAGGTACTGGTAGCAGTCCTGCCACAATATATCACATCAACGGATAACTTGCACGACTTTGGGCCTGAAAAGTATGTAAAGAAATATAAATAAGTTGTGACCGCAATTTTAACAACTTGTTATTTGTCAACTTGATATTTTAGAAGACAGTGCTACTTTAACGACGAACGTTATCTGCGTTTCTTCAAATCATATTCGCAGAGTAATTGCCAAACAGAGTGTTTGGCAAATTTCACAATAGCAAAATGTGGCTGTGTTAAGTTTTGGATGCCAAGTAAGATTACACATATAACTAAAGCAGTATGGTTTTAATTGTCTTACTTCTGTTTCACTATTTTCAGAACCTGTAGATGTTCCAGTATGTGGTCTTGCTAATAGTGATTGTTACACCAATGCTGAAGAGGAGATGAATTTCTTGATATCAAATCAAACTAAACTGAAATCAACAAACCCCAATGTAAAAATATTGTGCGACTGCATACCATCGTGCAATTCATTGGATTATAATTTTGAAATTTCGCGGGCATACTATGATTTCGAAAAAACTGTTTTGGCGCAACGTGATGCATATGAGCATGACGAGTTAGTTATTCTATTTTTAGGTATATTTCTCAATAATTTTCCCTTTCTTATTTTTTTATTTCTAGTGGGCGAGCATCTCGTCTATCTGTTTATTTTAAGGAACCTCAGTTTACGGCCATTAAGCGAACAGTGATGTACGGTATTACAACATTAATCGCCAACTGTGGTGGCATATTCGGCTTATTTATGGGCATATCTAGTTTAAGTCTTATTGAGTTCGTCTATTTCTTTTCCATACGTTTATTCAAAAATCTACACAAGAGAAGTATGATCAAAAAGATGTTAATGCAACAGGAAGTGGATGACGAACAAGAATAAGAACTCGTATACTATTGTTTTTAACGGAGAGGAAACCACAGCTTATATTTGTTAGCTTTCCATCGGAAGAGGGATTATAACATGTTTCACAATATTTTTGTACATACCGTTATGATTAAAGCGGCCTGCTTGGTCTACTGTAACTACCAAGTTAATCAATAGAAAAAATATCTAAAAGAACAAAACATAATTATTGTTTTATTTTCCGGAAAAGTGATTTAAATTAGCATACATAGCGGTTTTTGTAACCCAAAAACGATACGCAAATCCGGGTTTTCATGCGTATAAATGAAAAAAGACAATATTTGGAATGTTTTTGTTGACTTTTTAATATAATTATTTACAAGGATGGCATTATGGTTTTGTTTTTCAAATGTTTGTTTTATGGATGTTATTATAAAACATAATTATTTGCAAGCAATACGTAAACAATGGTTGATTATAACATTTTTTACACATATTTAAGTTGAAATAGGTCATATCATATTTTGTATGCATTTTTTGGATATATGTATAGTTTTTTGTATGGAATATTCCTCCAGCAACTTGTTTTGAAAGTCTAGATAGTTTTTTTTTTAATGTAGATTCCTTCAACACAAAGTTGGTCCTAATAACATAATTAAATACAAAACACAATTTAAAATGTCTCTCATTTCTGACGTTGACTTCAAGGCTGCATACAACAAACTCATCAGTGGGTTGCCAGCAGATGAAAAGTCCTATTTTGAGGCAGACACCTTCTCAAATGTGTTTGTTGGCTTAGTTTATGAACAGGTCAACTTGACAGCAATTATGAATGTAATAAATACTATTACCACTTTTGAGGAGAAGGCGATGATTCTTGGACTGGTTGTGTTTAGAGGGCCAAAATTCTCTAAATGGATGTCTCCAACATTCTTCAGCACTGAAGTTTATGAAAAACATTCAGCCCTATTTTCAAAAATAAGAGCCAATTTTGTGGAAACAGGAAAATCAAGAACAGCAATTACTCTTCCTAGAGCCACTTTAGCTTTTCGTTCTGAGTGTTTGGTGATTGTTTCAAAACATTACTCATCTCTTCCTTTATCAGGCAAAGAAAGACATTGGTTTAAAAAGACCGGAATTTTGTATGCTTTTACCAGATTGTATTGCCAGCACCATATCCTCAGAGGGAGGGGATGGACTAATGTTATTTCATTGTCTGTTAAAAGCAATTTTTTCAAAAACTTTACTAGATGTCAAACCCGGTGCAAAAAACAAACCTTTAAAGTTATTTTGGAGAGTGCTATTAAATACTCTTTCATAGCTGCAAGAAATTCTGTGTTGACAACAACTAAGAGGAAAGATTGTATGGCTTTTTATGAATCCATTAAATTGGCACCAACAAATGATGATATACAGACTGCTATTAAGTTCTGTCAAGAGAAGTATTCTTTTAACGCTGTTCATTCTGGTGAACCAATTGACTCTTATTTTATTTTGCCCTAGTACCTACAACCTCATTGACCATATTTAACCATTATCTTATCCAAATATATATATATGTATATATATCTACATTTGTATTTCTTATTATTTTATCATTTAAGCTCTATATTATTTAGATTATTATTTTAATTTTAAGGTTCTACGGAACAAAAAAAAATTATTGTTCTTTTCGATAATAATATTAATAAACAACGATTAATTACTTTAACACTTTTGATAAAATATATTTTTGTAATCACAATTAAAGGATTGATTTTGTGCTAAATGGCGTTCAGTTAGTTACCACCATCCTTATTGGAACGTTCATAAATAAAAAAAATAAATATGTATCAATATACATATATGGTTTGCTAAAATGGTTGAGGAACGAGGCTTTTTGCATTGGGACCTTCTTAATTAGTTTAAATTAATAACTGAGCTTTGTTGTTTGGCATTTACACAAAATAGTTACATTGCTGTTTATGTTGAAATTAGAATAAAAGCATTTAACATTTTAATAGGCTTTCTTTTTTAAATTAATTTGTTATTGGTTTATTTCTATTTCATTTTTTATAAGTATACACAGAATACTGTTAACAATCAAAACAATTACATCCAAAACGATACACTGTAAAGCATCTAATTTAAAATGTGTATGTTTAATAACAATTATGGACAAAATAAGTAACTTAATTTTAAAAACATAAAGCAAGAAACAATGAAACAAAACAAAAGCGAAAAAAGGATATTTCAAGCCGCCGCCAGCTTTATATTTTTTGTTCAACTTTCACAAGAGTTTAGTGGATGAGTTATCACTTCTATTGTTTCTTTGTTAGATTGCTGTTGTTGTAGAATTTTGTACAATCTTAGTATTAATAAAAAAATTGTTTCCTCTCAAGTTACAATTATACATCAATTTTTCATATTAAATTAAGCTAAATAATTATTAATGAATATTTCATTCATCTTGAAACAAGTATGTATTATTTGCTCCTGGAATACAACGAGTTATTTTCAGGCTTTAAATTTTAGACGTTTCTATCATATCGATGTTGAGTTTGTAGAATACATATGGAAAGTATTCAGCTTGACCAAAGCCTAAGCCAGGTATGTCAACATTCTGAAATCATATGAAAACAAATAGTATAAATAAATTTTAAATAAAAAACAAAACTAAATGAAAGTAGAGCGTCTAAATGTAGAAAGAGCACTAATTTCTAATTGTTAGAATCTCACTGCATGGCATGAAATGGGAAACTAAGTATTTAAGTAATAACAACAGATGCTTACATCAACACTACTGCCTTGACCACCAGCTGATGCACCATCCAAATGGCCATACAATTGATTTAAACAATCACGAAGGCGTTTCATGCTCTTCTTGTTAGGTTCAATAAGAATGGCTTGGAAATTTACCGGTAAACCGTATCTGAAATGGAAAGATCCAAAATTGAATTTAAAAAAAAAAAACATTAAATATATCAATGCAAGGTATAGCGGCATATGTTCGGAGACTACAATATATGTACTTTTGTGTACATATTTTGAACTTTAATTTACACCTTTTGTACTTTTGTGTACACAATATTACGCCCACACTATTCAATTGCCTCCCATAAAAACATTTGCTTCAAAAAATAATAATTCTATTCTGGAGCAATTTAAACATGTCGGATACTCCATTTCATTTGCCATACCCCATAGAAATGTGGACACTTCATCATTCTACTCCATTGCCAACAATAGTCAACAAAAATCTTACCTCAGAACCGATTCAACAAACACACGCAAAGCTTTTACATGTATTAAAGCACAAAAAGCTTCACTAAAGTTCACCTTCAACCACCTAACCAAGGGACCCTTGAGTAATCAAAGAAAAAAATCGCACAATGTGTTAATATTTATATAAATAAATAAATTAAAAAAAAAAACAATACTTACAAATTGCTTCTTTTTGTCAGTAATCAATTTGGTTCTTTCATTTTTACCGGCAGCTAATTCCTCTTCATTATATACGAAATCACGTACAATGAATTTCTTTTCGCGGGCATGTAACTTGTACTCTTCAACAACCTTTTTGAACAAAGTAACGTTATAGAGGCAATAATCATTGTCTTGGGTGATCAGCGACGATGAACGAGGCACAATCATGTCGGTGAGTTTCTCATAATTAGCCATCCAATCATTGGCCATCATTCTACGGAAATAAAAAACAGATAATATATGAAATGCTATGAACGAGCATGTATGTTGAATATGTTATACTTTGGCACAATAACCAAGAGTGTGGTCAAGTATTCGGAGTCCAAGATGAAATGTTCCTTTTTAACCAAGTCGGCCAAATTGCGAGTTAACAAGCTGCCACTGCAATCAAAAAAATTCTTGAGGTGTTCTTTCTGTACGAAACTAAAAACCAAACAATTGATAAACTTACGTTTGCTTCTTTTCCAAGTTTTGCAAACTGCCTTTAAGATTGTTGTAGGCATTCGACTTGGTTTTTAAATCAGCATCGATTTGGCCAATTTGTTTGGAAATAATATCGGCAATATTACGCAATGACTGTTTGATGGGATACTTAGCCATGTCCCATTGGAAGCGTGTAATATACACAGACAAATCGGCTATACAGCAAATGACGAATGAGATAGCAAGACAAGTTAGAAAAATTGCAAATAACTACTTACTGGTATGTTTCAAGAATTTACAATAAACTACTACAAACATACGAGAATTATTTAGTTAGTTTAGCTAAGTATAAGTATATTTTAACTGTTGCTTACTTTTTGAATTTTGAAATCGTTTGTTTTTTGTGCAAATACATACAATACCTGAAATAACACACACACACACACACACACGCACAAACAAAAATAAATGCAAGGAAGCAAAGTGCTAGTTTCACAAAACAAGATAATACCATATTCAAATCTTGTGTTTAAATATAAAAGTACTTAATACGTTTATATTAGATTTGAATATCTATCACCTAATGCTATACTTGGCTCTTTCAACAATCTGAAAATTCGTTAGATATGTATATAAAAGTGATTAATTAAAAGAAAATGTGTGCTTATCGTGAGGAAAAACATTATCTGCAAAATAATCTCTCAATTTACACAAATACATAAATAAAAAAGGCGTCTAATCTGTAAATCATTTTTATCCTTGGTTAGCTTTGTTTCATTCAGTACATACATATGTACCATAAATACTCAACGAGATACCTAGAAATTTCCAGATCAATAGGAAAACAATTGTTGGCCATATTACCAAAAATGTTGAACAACCACACTGCTGTGTCCATTAGCTCAGCGAAATTTAAGGACATTTACACAAATTGAAGAAAAATCTTTGAATTGATTTTTCCGGATCGGTTTACTTTTAGGATAGCTTAGCTGCCTGAATGCATTTTAATGGAAATCACAATTAGGAAAACTGCAGTTAACACGAATAAAACTATCAGAAGCAAATGTGAATGCTGAAGATATAGATATCATTGGGCGGAGTGTGCGGTATTTTCGAGAATCGAGGAAGTATCAGTAGAAGTGGGTTTGACAGTAAATGAGAACAAGACATAGTTTGCTGGCATCAAAGAGCCGAGCGTGAATATAGCCGTTATAATTTCTTCAAGGTAGTGGACAAATTTATTTAACTGCAGTAAACAAAAACAATAATGTCAGCCTTGAGATCATGTCGGGCTAAGCAGGGTTCGTATTTCGTGGGTAATGAGTTACCCTGGGTTATTGCCGTGGGGAATGTGTAGCGATCGTTTACCCATTACCCGCAGGGTATGGGGAAAATAATGGGTAGCTACCCACGACAATGGGGAATTACTCATCACGATTTCCCATTACCCTCAGGGCAATGGGGAAAATAAAGGGTAGCTACCCACGACGATGGGCAATGGGTTACCCAGGGTAACTCATCCCCATTTTTGATCGATAATATGAAAAAACTAGAAAAAATGTCTATATCTTGGAAACGGAGCGTCCAATTGAAAAAATAACCAATTTTTGTTGGTTTCTAAGGGGTTTTCATAAACTGGTCCAATTCGTATAGAAGAATTTTTTTTCAAAAAATCGCCAAAATAAACAAAATCGTTAAAATAAAAAAGTGCCAATCGAAAAAATAATAAAAAATTTACCTGCAAAAGAGGCTTTAACCAATGGGTGTCTCCAATATGGTATCACTTTTTTTTTTTTTTTTTTTAAAGAAATCGCTAAAAATAAAATTTTTCATACAAAAAATCGCTAAAACGCCCTCAAATACGAACTCTGGGGCTAAGCAAGCACTACAGAGAAGAAACCCTATCTCTATAAACAAATAAATCTGCAGAATCGTGGGTCATATCACAAGCAGACGAAACAGCACACGAGTTCTATTCCGATATCGATGCAGGTAAGCGAATCAAAAGAAAATGGTTACGCTGAGTAGCATAGGTCAGTAGAGTGGTTGAGAATGAACCAGCGCGAAAGGTATTCGAAGGTAACCGAAAAATAGGACGACCAAGGTTCGACTGGAAGGATCAGGTGGGTGAAATCGTGGTGTTACCAACTGGAGAGAAAAGCAAAAGATCGATCCAATTGGAAAAATATGTTATTTTCCTGGATTGTTTGATGTATGTTTTATTGGCCAATAACATGCGTTCTCAAATATTTTGAAGAATCTGTACACATTTTCTAGGATATATGTATGTAGGGATTGGTTTGGACAATTTCATTTTTCAGAAAGATACTGAACAATTAATCTTTTATAATTTGTCCTATGTAAGAAGAAAAACAAATAATTTTTATAGGCCATTAACTAACTCGACCAATTTAAAAATCCCTGGGTTATTAAGATTAAAATACATGTTGACGCTATCTAAAAATTTTGGCGATTGTTAGTTAACATTGAGTTCAAAAAAATATATATAAATTTTCCAAACGATTTTAAGCAATAATTGCAAATATGAAAAAAAGCTTATAGGGAATTCTGGAAATGCCCGAAAATAAAAAAATATGATAATAATTAAAAATAAGAAGAAGCAGCAATATCTAGTTGAATTTTTATACAGAATATTGCACTGAAAATAAAGATGAGGAAGAAATCACATTAAAAGAAAATACAAAAAAAAAACAAAATTAAAAGTGTATATAATATGTTTTAAGCAGTGTTCGCTCATTTTAAGAAATATCAACATTTCATTAAATAAAAATCAAGAGAAGTGGATTGATTAACAAAGAAAAATACAACGAAACATGGTAACAGCAGCACATGTACTTTACGAGTTCATGTTGCTCATGGTCATATGTAAAATAGGATAGAGTAGATTGCGAATAGGAATATAGTAGACGTAGTAGTTAATACACATATAAACAACCCGCTAACCTGGACTTAAGGGAAACGCTGGCGGTTCTCCCATATCGACCATATCCGGACTGGAACGCCCCTGGCTACTACTGCCACAACAACTACTCACTGGTGAAGATCTATGAGTTGATGTTAAATTAAATCCAATGTTTATATTAAATTGACTGGTTGATGGTGAGTGGTGACTGCTATTGAGGTGTTTCGGTTTTTGTTTTGTTTATTTAAATTTTGCATACAATATAATGTTTTGTAAGGAATAGAAAAATTAAACAAACAAGCACACACGAAGCAAAAAAGAAAAAGAAAATTTCAAAAAGTGAGGAGAGAAGATTATTTATTGTGTTGCTGATTCATAAGACGAAATGATTAAATGGTAGTGCTAGAAGTGATGAACGTAAAAGGAGGATAGGGGTTGTTGATGTAATACGAAATCGTTTTTTGAAGGTACGTAGTAACCCTCAAGTATTGGGGATGTATGCTAGAATAATTTGGCAAATATTGTTGCTCAAATATTTCGAATACTTTAAGCGCGGACCACACATTTGTGAATCATGAGCATGGGCAGCGGTGACATTTCTTGAACCAGGGAAAAAGCTATCGTCAGACCTCATGCTCATGATTGACAAGTCTGTGGTGCACTTAACAAACATTGTTACGCTTAGCAGATTTAAAGTGCAACTGAAAATCACTAAAAAATTTAAAACTTTATGATTAAGATTTTTGCTTAAAAATCGTCTGGTTGTAGTCAAATATTACTGTTTCGTTACGAACAAAATTACATGATTTTTGACTCTTCTACATGATGTAGATGATGTAGAGTGATAGTTGATTAAAGCTCCGTGCGAAAACTCACTCCTCAATCTAGGTCATTGTGAAATTGGGTAAGAAAACCTACAATCTGGTCTTACGTCTTTGACATAAACACATAGATCGAATATAGAGTGAGTAATATCAGAGTTCTATCAGTACATATACTACTGTAAAAATATGTACCTATCGCGAATAAAATTCAGTGAAAAAGATTTCGCTTAAATAGCCATTTACAATAAAGGTATACATTTTGTATTGTAAATGCCTTATACACAGAATTTTTTCCCCTTTTCAATTTATGTTTCTCCGGCGAATAAAATTATACCCTTGGAATTTTATTCGCGGTATGGATGATAGCGTTTATACAAACTGCTACGAAGTGTATTTCAATAATTTCTTCAAAATTTGCAGGAAGGGTTTAACTTGAGGAAGGTGCTTCCTTCCCACTACAGACACAAACCGTTACAATAATCTTATAATATTCAATTATGCGATTTAAATTTTTTCGCGTTATGTAATTCATATGGAAAATTATAAGATAATGAATTGATTAAATGAATTTGTGTATAAGCGTTGATGATGTTGTTGTATGTACCTGTTCTTTTTTGTGGAATTTCTTTTATGTTTTTGAAACCACCACTCAAATGTATCACTAACATCTGATAAACTATCACTATTCCTCAATTGTTTTTGATGTATACTATCGAAATGTTCCTGATGGTGGCTGTGATGAGGGTGTTGATTATGTGGTCGTAGATGCTGCTGTCGACTATGTTGTTGATGGTGGTGACAATCATTAATATCCGTTTTGGACGCAGTGCGGCTATTGTTGCTACAAAAAAATCCAGCGAAGCCACGTGAAGAACTAGAATTTGTATGCGGTGGCGGTGACCTGCTGTCTAAACTACAAATCGTAGTAGTTGTAGTGGAGGTGGTATTATTATTAATGCTACAAGTATTATTGTTGTGAGAAGTTGTGGCCATTTTGTTAGCAAGACAACGTGTTGCCAAACTAGCGCCTGTTGGAGCTGATGTTGAACATAAGTATGAACTATTTCCTGTAGCTGCACCTGAGGCACAGGCGTTTACAGAAGAGATGGCAGATGAGATATTGCATGTTGATGTCGAAGATGGAGAGAAACCGTAATGATGGTGATGTGATCCGGGAATAGAAGCTGAACAGTTTGCCTTCACATTTGCCACTGAGGCAAAGGAGGACAAGCTAAGGCTTTCATTGTTGGCGGAGTTATTTAAATTTGCAGCACCTGTAGGACTTGTCGCAGAGGTATTCACTAAGTTTGTTGATGTGCAATCACAACCACAGTTGCATAAAGGCGATGATACAGATGACAACTCATAATCACGTTCAGATTCTTCAGTAGACGAAAAATTCAAACAACTTCCTGAAGGGCATGCTGAACAAAATGTCGTGGCTGTGTCATGACTATTCGAAAGATTGGATGTTTTACCCATTAGTTCCGAGTGATGTATAATATTGGTATTAGCATGCTGTGTTGTGCTATCGTCAGGTGGCCCTGGACCTTTGAGGTTTTCAAAATGCACATTTTTGGTGGGGGTTACACAGTGGAAAGTTGTAGTAGTGAAGGATTAGGTACACACAATTCAAAGGGAGTATAAACAATTCACATTCGTTTTTTATCACTGTCAATGTTTTTATAAAAATCATGTTCTACATACAAATATATCTTTTCTACCTGGTTAAAGCCCTGTAACTTTCTAAAATCCTTAGTTTTGTGTTTGAAGTCTGTTTTAAGGCAGATCAACTAAAAACAAATTTAAATCATGAACAAATCAAGTATAAAACGGAAACGAAACTCAAGAAAATCATAAAACGGGAAACCAGAATAATATAAAACCAGTGGGAAGAATTTGGTATTGAGTTTGCGACATATATTCAAAAGCCATTTGTACAATGTTAACGAAAAAGTTCGCAAAATATATAGTATATTGCAAGAACAATTGCTCTTAATGAAGGCAAAATAAATTTAAATGGAATTGAACGAGAGAAAATAATATACAGTTACATATCCATATATGCAGCGTACGCACACACACAAACATCTCTAGAGTTATTGCAAAAAGTCGAAATCAACAAACAAACGTATTTCAAAATTCAAAAACAAAAAAAAGAACAAACACACACTTAATGAGTAGTAGAGTTTAATGATATTATCTGACTGAGTAATTTAAAATGCTAAAGATATGTTCTCGATATTAATTTATGATTTAAAAACTAATGGTTTTCCAATAGACAGAAAACATATGTATAAGTATTCAAACTAAAAACCATGATCTTCTATGGAATTAAAAAAAAAAATAATACAAGACGGTAGTATGGTGGAAGAATGTTTTAGTTAATAAGAGAATATAGTATTTTGTATTGTGTTGTATTGTAAAGATGTTATATATGATTGTGTAACAACAACACTGATACAAATTAATTTTATTTTTGTCTGAAATGTAATGTATGTACAAAATATATTACATTACATTTGATACTACCTACGTATGTTTTGATTATTATTTTAACTAACTCCGAAATAGTGTTCACAAAAATAGAAACGAAAATTCAGTTTTCAACACAACAACTCATTGGAAAGAAGAGCTGCATATCATTTACCGGGCGCGAGAACAGCATTTAATTAGTATGTTTTAACACCGGACTTAAATATTTTTGGTAGATATTATTAACGAGTGTGTATTGTTATTACAGTCACCATCAGCGATTACTTCCCAGTTTCCATTATTAACCAGTATATCGTCTTGGCTGTATATTGATTGCAGTCGCTATTGACGATATCTTCCCGTTCGCAAACAAAATAATTAAAAATGCGTCATAGTTATTTCACGGGAGACCAGGATAGATAAATAGACAATTTTTAAAATTACACTATAAAATATGTTTTCTTTGTCTTTTTCGTTTCGTTACCATAAAATCAACTGATAAATGGATAAAGGAAATACGGGCACGGAATATTTTTACAGAAAATATAAAATTCAAATTGTTTTGTCAGACAGTATTAAAATTTCTAAAAGACAATCAATCAGTGCGTTGCTTTAAACCAAATCATTACATCTTGACAATTCTTCTCTTTATCCCTATTTATCGCACAAACAAAATCCCCGGAATGAGTTTAATTTGTATTTATTTAATTTGTTTAAATTGTATTCATGTTTGGGGAAATAACTGAGCATTTGTAGGGAATTTTTTTTTATTTTTTTTTACCAAATGTAATTTATATTTCACATTGTCGCTACCTGTCTAATATGTTAATATGTTGTACCGTGTGATGTTGTTTGTGGTGTTTGTTACGCATAAATATTCATATAATCAATGTAAACAACATAAACAAAATAACAATTTCACAGAAATCAAATACAATTAAGTCATACATTTTTTAGTTGTACGTTTAACAAACTTTTGATTCGTACAGCGAATTAAAAAGCAACAATCTCTACCAACTGAATCTATCTACATTAGAGGAGAAGAACCAATTGGAAGAGATGGATAATTTAATGTATGGGAGTGCTATGATATCAAAGAAAGCAACAAAACCACAAGTAAAAAGCTTGGTAAATAAAAAAACTAAAGACAACAAAATCAAATCAACCGAAAATTGTAAATTAACCGAAAGGGAACAAAATTAACTTTAAATAACCAAGGGAGCCTAATGTTTTCAATTGAAAAACGTTTAGTTTTTAAATCGTCTATATGCGACAAGAATAACGCAAGATTGAAATTTATGTATTTTAGATAAAGATATTTTTGTAAAAACTACCATTCATGTATTATGCTAGAGTCTAAAAAGTTATTAAATTCAATTGAATTTCATTCTATGATTTTATAATTTTGTTAATTCTCTTTTACTCATTCCCAAACTATTTGTTTTTATTTAAAATTTAGTAATAAACTACTTAGTTTAAAAACGAGATCAAATATTTAGAACACAAAGATAACTTACTGTTATTGGCGAGTAAATTTTCATGCAATTTATCTCGTTGGTCTTCTAATACTTCACCTAAGTAGGCTGCTACCTTACGGGTGATTTGCTCAACATAAGTATCCAATTTTCCCAAATCATCGGAGAGACCCACCAGTTGATCGAGAGTACCGACCTATATGTACTCAGAAATATAATTATTCTCATTTACAATACTTGCCAGTTTATTGTAGAAAGCAAATGTACTTGCCTTCAAATCGGGAATATGAAACTTGCAATTATTGCATAAATTGTTTTGTTTGCTGGTGAGATTATTCATTGTATCAAAAGTTTGCTGGCAGGTCTTATCGCCAGGAGCTGAGATTAGCCAGTACTCGGACATCTTGTTGATTTCTATTGACAAAAAGAATCGATAGTTAAAAATTGAATATCTATGAAAGGTTTGTACAATGAAATTAAAATTTATCGTACTATGTGCTGTACAAATGTTGTGTTCAAAAATATTTTTCCAGAAAGACACCAATTTAGATTAGACATTAATAATATATAATATATAATAAATTGCCGTATTTTTTTTTAAAATTAAAATATTTTTCGATTTATTAATTTTATATTATTGTGTTAGGCGAAGAATATACAAATACATTGCTTTTCAATAATAACCATTAACTATTTATGTATTTGAGATATATACGAGAATGTGAGTCCGATCCATGGCAAAGCTTCTCAAAATACCGTCCGGCACCAATGTTAAACTGTAGGCTCCAATCAGTGAGTGTAAAACTAGAAAGCGCACGGCTAACGGGAAACAATTTTTTTTAAGAAAAGTATACATACAGTCTTAGACGTGATAACCTGGATAAAGCAATATTTGGTGGAACAAATGGTCGGCTGGTTGAGGGGGATCAGGGGGTATACATGCCACAGCTGATCGAAATGGTAGTTGGAGTTTCATAGAGAAGAGAGTGGATGGGAGGATGAATATAGCTTTTAACGAACAATTTGGAAAGTATACATGGATTGTATATGAGACTAACTCCACACGTGTTCGAATACATTATTTATAGAAAACATATGAAGTGGCTAAGGTGAAAATTGTTCATACGAATATTATTCAACTTCATACTTATCAACACACATTGTTTATCTTAAGCAAATATTCTCACATACGCATTCTCTTTTATTTCTGTTCATGTTCCCAACTATAAATTTACTCTCTCGGCAGAGTTTTAACACCAACTGTTCTTAAAGTAACTGTAAACGTGATTCATGTCGCCAAATTCCTATTATAGACGTTTGTCCTAAACGAAATTTGGAGAGGGAATCTTCTATTCATGTTATTATCTTCATAGAAGGTATGAGTTCCTGTTGTGTGTTACTATTTGGTTGCACATAAAACCAACAGAAAAAAGAGAATGCTTATTATCGTTCGATGTAGCCAGCATCAAACATAATTTAGCTGTAATTATTACCAATCAAATACTTTTTAAACTTAGTTTTCTTTACGGGTTGTTCTCGCTCATTCTCCCTTCCCCTTTGTTCACCATCAAATTCCAACTAGTATTTCGATCAGCAGTGGCATGGATACCACCATGCTTAAATAGTGTTTGATTGATACTAGTGCAAGTTAAATTGTGTTTGATGGTGGTTGCAAAAGTTGCACAACTTTCATCCGATGCCACTGGGGTAGTTGGAATTTATTAGAGTTCGAGTTTTTTGATAATTTTTGCAAAAGTGACTTTTTGAATTATTTGAATGCAAAACTATGTACAAATATCAGTTTCCATTTGTTATCATCCAATTTGTTTTGGATATAAAATGTTATTTCATTGTGAAACCCATACAAATTACATTTGCTAAATAACTTAATATGTTAGATAACAGAATTTTCTGTTTAATATTAATAAAAGCCGTCGGTGGTGCAATGGTTAGTGTGCGCGGCTCTTGTACATGAGATCCTGGGTTCGAACCCGGCTCTGACCACCTTCAAATTTTCTTTCGGCGGCGGTCACCTCGCATAGTGACGGCGACACTATCGAGTATCTAGCCATGAAAAAGCTTCTCAAATTACCGTTCGGAATCGGTGTAAAACTGTAGGTCCCAATCAGTGAGTGAAAACTGGAAAGCGCACAGCTCAGTGATTGTGAGAAGTTCTCCCCAGTCCCTTCATGGGATGTAATGGGAAACCATTTATTTATTTTATTATTAATAAAAGTGGAAATAGATTTTTAGATCCTAAGTAGACCCAAAGACTAAGTTCCCACTAGTGTAAATAGTTTGTCTCTGGTGAACAATTTACATTTTGTCAGTTACAACGTTATACACGACTATGCTTCACTTGTTTTTGTCCAAAATTTAAATCTTTCTTTTTTTTCAAAAATAAAATTTCAAAAATAAAAAAGTCTTCCAAAATTGTTTTTATGTACTTTAGAGATTTTGAAGTTGTTTTAGGTGGAATCCGATAGAATGCACTCTATGTCAATAATGTGTGAAGATTCTGCTTTTATAATCAGTAAACAAACTTTGCACCAATTTACAATATTTAAGTTTTGTATTGTGTTTTCCTGCAAAGAGTCTATCAAAGAAAATAAATAGATAACTTGTATTACTGGTGTTATTTTTACTGGAATTTAATTATAGTGTCTTTGTTCGTTTGCAAAATCGTTAGTGCTGTTATATCTGCAGTAATACGAAAAGATTGGAAGTTTTATTTTTGGTGAAAATAAATCCAAGTAGAGAAAATCTAAATTGTTCACTATTATTACTTCATTACTTATTTACTTGTCCATTTTATTATTTTTTATTTGTTTGCATAGAATTTGACCCAAATTGATTGTAATATGTGGTTGCAAGTTGAAGTAAATGGATATCAAGAGTATTATTTGTACGACAGCTATTTCATAATCGAAATTATTATAAGAATTATTATTTAAGAAACCACTATGCACCAATTTTTATCCATATCGAATCTATACATATCGTCTATGAATTAATCACCGTGTTCAGGCCATCTGCCCACTGTGCGTAAAAAAGTTAATCCCAATAGGTAAAAAAATGGGTTGAGATGTGTAAATTATCTTTCAAAAGAGGTAGTTAGTTGTATGAAGCAATATCCACAATACCAAATCATTCTGAAAATATTAATAAAAAGGGAACCTTCATGTAGTTACCTAGATCACCTCCATTATTTGTTTTTTGTATGAACTTTTGTAACTTTTAAAATTTATAAATTTGTATTTCTCCAATTTAATAAATTTGAGTAGTTAGCATTTTTAAAGTAGTTTTTAGCTCCTATATTTTAATTTATGGGGTTTGAATTACATATAAAGATAAAATAAATGAAATTAAATGTGTGCATATTAGTTTTTATTAACAGAATTGTAATACAATTATCCATTTAATCCTTTGAAGAATTGGTAACAACTTTTATCAATTGGGGGTAAAAGCGAACCGACAGTAGCATCAAAAGTAGTACATTTTCGGCTATACTATTATTGGGCGATGACATCAAAGATAAATTAATACCCGGTTAATATTATTACGCCAACATGTTACATCTTTTGAAGTATCCTCACACTTTCACAGATTTTCTCGCTATCAAGTTTCTTACGTCATTATTAAAACCACATTCGATGTTAACGTTGGGACAAAAGAAAATCAACTAAGTTCTAACCATGAAGTTGAAATGGCTTCAAGCGAAAGTAATTGTCGTTGGTAACAAAAACTGTCTTTGTATGCGCATATACACATGCATATGGATGTGTCAAAACTAAATTTCTGTCACGTAGGAGGAGGGGGGATAGTGTGGTTGGTCGGACTTTTTGAAAATATATTTCGTGGTTGCATTCTCTAATCCGTAATCACAACTTACTTTTCAAGAAGCTTTTAAAATACATAAGTTTTTTTTTTTAAATATTCAATTTATTCTATAAAAAATACAACAATTTAAAAATAAAAACGAATATGCCTGTACGAGTTTAACCCCTGTATTCGAGCACAAGCAGTTCAATAAATGTAGTGTGTAGTTTTAAATTATTCAGCGATATGTCACCATAACACCAGATGACCTCGAAACAAAGATGACATTGCATTTGGGAATCTATTTATTTTGCTGCGAAGCCAGAAAGTAAATTTACATATATTTTTTACGTAGTATATTCATTCTCTTAATGTATTGAACAATTTCTATTAAGATTCGACTAAGTATTTTTTTACTATTTAGTACAACGGATACTATTAATTACAATAAAATTAAGTATTAGTAGTTATTTTACAGCAATTTTTCCTAAAATGATACGTATCGACTTCTTGCGGTGTATATTTGAAATCAATCAATGTACATACATATATCAATCTTTGAAAAAAATATGCCACTGGGTGATTGACTTCATTTCAAAGACGTACAGAAAAATGCCACTCGAATTTCGAGTTTGCTAGTATAGTTGATTTTCCAAATTTGTACATGTTAGAATTATAAAACGTACAGTAATAAATTCAAATGCATATAATGGAAGGATGTAAGTTGTAAACAAATTTAGTACACACAACGACTAAAAGTGGTATGACCTCATCCGACAGTTCGTGGGAAGTAAAGGATTAACCAAGTAATTTCAAGTTCAGGAATTTGCAAGTAAAGTTCTCTTAAATTATACCACAATGAAATTAAAAACATTATCTTTCTTTTTCTGTATTGATCACCTAATAATATTTCGTAATAGCGATTAGCTTAGAAACTTTTACCCTAATTAGGAAAAGAACGAATCCGAGGATTGTCTTGCCGAAATATAAATAAACACGTTTAAATTAGGGTGCAGTCATCATGTTACACGCAAGTTTGATTACAGATTAAGGGTAGGTCAGTGTTTGTGGTGGTGTTAAGAGTAGATATATCAACCAGAAATGAATTTGAAATTCGTAATATATATGTCACCATTTCAAATTGCGGTAATTTAACTGCTTCAAAATAAACTCAACTCGGAGTACAACACTGTCTTTTGTTTGCAATTGTTTGGTTGGCTTGTTCTTCTCAGATTGGGTGGTGTGGTGAAGTTCTTGAAAAAGTCAGCTGTTTGATGACAAGTCACATGACAGCCCCTTTGGATCAATAATTTTTTCTCACTCACGGGATTTTTAAGACACAAAAAAACGGCAGCCAAAGCCCTCGAGAAAATAGTAAAACATTTTCTCAAAGGATGCGCATGTTTCTTTATATTTAGATGTAATTACACAAACATTTGACAGTTCACCCAGACTGCACCATATATCACATATTTTAATTTGCAAATTCTTCACGAACAAAATACTTAGCTGCAGGGACAATGTTTTGTTTCACTTTTCTTAATTCCTTTGTGGTGTTCTATTTACAAGCAAATATAAGAAATATCGAGATTTTGTTTTATTCACTACAGGTTTTACAAATGACCCTGTGTTCCACATGATTGGGGATACTGACTGCTGTTGTAACGTCGTCACTAGGGACACTGTTCTTGTGGTTTCTTTAACACTACACTTACATTATCAGGGATTCGCAACAAACTGAATTCACTTATTTGTTATTGTTTTGCAAACTGAGCTATGTGCTTTGGAAAACAGAAAAAATATGTGTTGAAATATTTTTTCGCCACAAAAATCAATCCACGACGATGTTTCCCAAGACCGAAAAACTCAACATACAAAATTTTTTCTCTGTGCGAAATGACAGTCGAAAGAGAAACGAAAAACATATTTCACGTGATAAATAGTGTTGCCATATTACAGTATTCCAGTAAAATATGTGTGATGTTAAATTTGTATGTTTGACAAACAAATTGGTTACGAAAAGGAAATCAAAATGAAAAACTACATACTAATTTCAATCGAGAGACACTGAAACTAGTACCAGACTTTAAACGGATGTGATGGTTCAAATTTAGACTGTAAACTTCAAAGATGTACAGAGTAATATGGAGCTTGGAAGCAAAGCCTGGTATACCCATCAAACAAATTTCAAACCAAAGTAATTTGTCATATTTTCTTAGAATTCAGGCTAGAGTATTCAAAAAGCCGGACAATTCGAGAAACCGGGTTTTCGGTGTCTTCGAAAAATTTGGGTTTGATGGTAAAAACTGGGTTTCACCGGTTTCGGTTTTTATATCCAAGTTTTACCTTATCCACTTGCGTGTTTAACATATTTTGTGCCCAGAATCCGGTGAAGTTTGTGTGAAAACCAGCTGATTCGGGACTGAAATCGTGTTAAACATGTAAAATACGCTAAGTGGAAGCGAAGCTTAACGAACTGGATTTTTTCATTTAAAAAAGTAAATCCGTATTAATTAAAATATGGCTAAAAACAAACATGATAACTAAGGTATACAAATTGGGCCAATCTCCAAATTTTGTGAGAACAAAATTGAAATCTCGTAACAAAAAATAGATTTTCAAAATATTGTTTTCGAAATATAGATTTTTTTCTTTAAGTAAAATTGTTCACACAATTTCTGTTCTTTTGAAAATTAAATTTAAATTATCTGTAGAAAAAAAATTAAACTGTTCAAATTGTTTTTACAGTGTTTTATTTAACTTGCTTTGTTGTCTGTCTGTATTGTTCAAATCTAGTAACTTATTTTTAACACAGTTGCAGTTGACCATTCGAACTAAAATTTTGCACACTTGTCAGATTTGGATGACAATACATGAATATGAAAAAAAAAATTAAAACATTAAAAATTTATTTACTAAAAAATTAAAAATAGAAAAATAATTAAAACAAAATTAAGTTACAGTGTTTTATTTATAAATGCACTAAAAACTAGAAAATAATTTTTCTCTTAGCCTCAATAAGTATATTCTTCTTCATGATGGGGTTGTACAATGGTCCGCCTACTTAGCACTTCAACAACAATGGTCTAGAGACTTTCAATAAAGAGCGTAATTAAAATGAATTAGTTAATTAATTTACTAGGGATCTCTCAAATAAAACGCTTGCATTTAAATTAAAAATGGTGACAAAATTAAATGTCAAATTAAGTGTCAAAATTAAATGTCACCATTTTTAATTTAAATGCAAGCGTTTTATTTGAGAAATCGCTAGAAAATTCATTGTTGTTGAAGTGTTAACTAAGTAGGCGGACCATTGTACAACCCCATCATGAAGAAGAATATACTTATTGAGGCTAAGAGAAAAATTATTTTCTAGTTTTTAGTGCATTTATAAATAAAACACTGTAACTTAATTTTTTTTAACTATTTTTTTATTTCCATTTTCTTTTATTTTTTCTGTGAAAAAAATTCAAATTAAAAGTTTTTAAAATTCTAGACTACAAATTTTTACGAAGACTTGATTAATTTCTTTGAAAGCTGAGCTTTTGCACAACAATAATTAAAAAGAAAAAAGTAAAAACCCGAAAATACTAATTTCCAGAAAACCGGCAGTCAGTGGACTTCCTAAAAACCGGTGGTTCCGGTTTTTGAATACAACAAATTTGGTGATCTTAGTAAAGCCCCGTATTCAGTTCATTTATCATTTATCTCTAAACGCAAAATGTTGATGCGGAGAGTTACCACCTATTTCGGTCCCAAACAATTGTGTTCGTACGAAATAACTTGGCGTAACAAACCTGTGACCGTCGATGGTGCAATGGTAGTGCGCGCTGCTCTGACCACCTTAAATTTCTTTCGACGGCGGTCACCTCGCTTTGTGACGACGACACTTTCGAGTATTTAGCCATGAAAAAGCTTCTCAAAGTACCGTTCGGAACCGGTGCAAAACTGTAGCTCCCAATCAGTGAGTATAAAACTAGAAAGCGCACAGCTCACTGGTTGTGAGAAGCTCTCCCTAAACCCTTAATGGGATGTAATGGGAAAACATTTATTTATTTATTTAACAAACCTGTAATTGATTTTGCGTACGAAATTTTCACAAAGAGCTGAGTACCAAGCAAATGAAAAGTGAGCGAAATTTTCGGTTCATGAAATTTTCGTTAGTTTTTATACACGTACTTCTTATGGCAGCGAAAATTTCATAAAAGCTGAATACCGGGCTAATAACGCATTTAAACCGCCGTTTATCTCTGCCAACCAATTTGAGATTAATTTCACATTTCAGTTGCCAACTCTGTGCTTACACAAATTCCGCGCCGAGACAAAGTTTTCAAAGACGGCGGCACAACAGAAAAATTAACCTGAACCTTTAAAATTGGATCAGTGAGTCAAATCGGGTCAGTCGATAAAATCTGCTCGCAGTTTAAACCAATAATTTGTTGGTGGCGACGCGTCGGAAAATTTTCAATCAGCTTCCATATGCCAAACAGTGGATTTTTTGTGTATGTTTTTATTATGGTTGCATGTTTTTAGTAGCTAACAGTGTTGCATCAAAATGTACATCAGTTTAAATGAGGTTATAAATTAAACTACAGTTTCTACAGATTAAAATTGTATGAGTAATCTTCTGGGTTATTGCGGGTTAACGGAGTTAAACATCGAAATGCGCTAATCTTGGTCGGTGTAAATGCCGTATTAGGGTAGAATCTGATTTACATTGCAAACATTTCATGAATGCTTCCTCTTCGCACTCCATTTTATTTTTAGCGCACTTTTTTTGTTAGTCAAAATTATCGAAATTTCTAAATTTCGATTGCAAACAAAATACAACAGTTACAAAATAAAAACTGAATAGAGAAAAAAGAAATTTGTGAAGATTTAAAAGGACTATGTTATAAAAGTTACTAGTAGTGTTTTGGTTACAAGCAAACGATTATCGCTTGCTAAGTTGCAAAGAAAACGGCTTTTAGCGAGAAGTCATTTTATTCAAAAATATGAAAAATGGGTAAAAACGGTAAAAGATGTCAAAAATTGTTTGTTTTAAACTTAGCGAAAATGAATCTCGTCGCTAAGTGCTTCATACAAAACAAGCGAATATATAAGCAAGCGGTGTAACCAAAACACGCTTATTATTACATTATTGGTCAAAATTAATGCACAAATATATAAAATGTTAAAACCAAGAATCCATGAGTTGTATTAATGGAAAATATTATAAAACTCAAGGAATAAGCTTTATTTTTTGAGCAATGCATACAATTCGAAAATAGTCATTATTTTCTGGGTAATAAAAATTAAAATTTAAGAAATATATAAAGCTTAAAAGTAATAATTATTTTCTTTAATATTTTTTGGGTTCAAGAATATTTAAATAAATAATAAAAAGTAAAAAATATTTAATACTGCGAAACTGATTATTATGATGGATGACTGGGAACATGATGGAATTATTAGGCGAGAGCTTGACGATGTGTATGGATTAGTATTTTACAGTTCCGTCAAAGTCTTACAATTTTTTATATTTATTCCTTTCGTATTTTATTTGTCAAAACCGGGGATTTCGTTGACACAGCTGATCGACCTCCTAGCTGCAAATTTGATACAGGATAGAATGTGAAAGAGAGTGAGAGATAGGCGAATTGAAAAACTGTCTTTATCAAAAATAAATACAAAAATTATTTTTAACCAAACTACGACTTTTTGAGGTCAAATATGCATATATTATTTTTTTGCTCAGTCCAAAAAAATTAATTTCTACTTATGTATTTTCAGTATACATTTCAGCATTACAAGTAAAAAAAAGTCGAGGCACAGACAACGCAAATCCAGTTTGGATGACTTTTTAAAAATAAACTCGTTTAATTATAAAAAACACACATAGCAATTTACAAAATTAAATACAAACTAAATTACAATTTTCCAAAAATGTTTTCGTGGAGGGTTTAACCTCCAACCCACCCCCTGCGCACGGGCCTGGTTGGGAATATTCCTTATGTAGTTCCTATTAAATTTTTAAAATTATTTTGTAATTTGAAAATAATGGTTACTTTAGTGTCACGATTCAAACTAGAAATTATATTTCTTAATACGAAAATTTTTCTACTGCATTTTTAATTTTTTTAAGGATATTTAATACAAAATATGTAAAAACCGGCATACTCTGTAATGTGATTGTCAAAATCAAATGGTTCTGAATACAAGTTAACCAACCAACATTGGGCGGTTAAGTCATTGTTAACCGTTGACTGATGATTACTAAGAAACGAAGTGAGCGTAAACGCAAACGTCAAAAATGGTAGTTTATATATCAATTCACGCTTGCGTTCACTTATGAAAGTTTTCACTGACATTTGTGGTTTATCGAGTTGCCACCTAAAATAAAAAATTACATATATGTAAACAAATTCTATTGAGCTTCTGCACGCAATGAAAAAGAGATTAAAAAGTTAGCTCTGTTTCAGAATATTAACTGATTTTATAAATGCAAATACCAACAATAAAAAATAAATAAATGGTTTCCCATTACATCCCATGAAGGCATTGTGGAGAGCTTCTCACAACCAGCAGTGAGCTGTGCGCTTTCTAGATTTATACTCACTGATTGGGACCTACAGTTTTTACACCGATTTCGAACGGTATTTTAGTGTCGCCTTCACTATGCGAGGTGACCGCCGCCGAAAGAAATTTAAGGTGGTCTGAGCAGGGATCCAACCCAGAATCTCATGTACGAGAGGCGCGTACACTAACCATTGCACCACCGACGGCCACCAACAATATTTAAGGAAATTCCCATAATGTGTTTAAAACCCCAAGTTGCAAAGTCTTATTAATTTTCCAATCGGACTGCCCCCTTCTAGCCAAAGCGAAGTTAGAACTGCAATTTCCCAGCTTAAGAACAACAAAGCCGCTGGTGCTGATGGACTACCGGTTGAGCTGTTTAACGCTGGCGGCAATGAGATGGAAAGGTGCATGCATCAGGTCATATACAAAATCTGGCTAGACGAATGCATGCCTGACGATTGGAGTGTTAGCATACTGTATCCTGTTTTCAAAAAGGCGACTCGAGTATATGTACAAACTAAAGTGCAATAAGGCTTTTATCCATTGCATACAAGGAGCGTAATGTGCGAAAGACTAAAGCCGTTTGCAGACCTGATCGAACCTTATTAGTGTTGCTTTAGACCTGGAGAAAACCCACGAAAACAAATCTACACCTACCATCTCTTTGTATCGTAGATTTTAAGGCTGCCTTCGATAGCCTATGCGGGGAAAACTGTACCAAGCAATGTCGGAGCCATGGTAAAATTATCTATCGGGTAAACGCGTCAGCCCAGCTGATTTGTGGTTTTTTCATCTTTTCCGTCGATAAGCTGTCAAATTCGATTTTGTTTCTCTTTGTTTGTTAATAAAATTCAAAGAATTTCAACCAAAATGGAATTTCATAGCATAGACTTTGTATCAAGTAAGATAATCTTATAGAATTTTGTGTACATAGTGGTTTTCATTATTCAGCTAATTTTGACAGTTTAACGACGGAATTGCTAATGCGACTACCTAATATATAATTCTACCATGGTCGGAGCTTGGTATTCCTGCTAGGCTTACACGCCTTTGTAGAATGACACTGTCCGACACGAAATCCTCAGTAGAGATTAGTAAAGGTCTCACCGAACCATTTAATACGGGGCGAGGCCTCGTGCAGGGCGACACCCAATCATGCGACCACTTCAACATATTAATTGAGATCATCGTGAGAAAAGCTGCAGTCAACACGAAATAAACTATACATTTAGACATCATTGGGCGAAATTTGGGAGAAGTTACTGCAGTATTTTCGAGAATTGAGAAGGAATCAGCAAAAGTGGGTTTGAGAGTAAATAAGGACAAGACAAAATTAATGGTTTCGACAAGCAGAACCTCCACCCGATTGAATGCAAGGGTGAACGTTGATAACCGTTGTAATTTCAAGGTTAGTTAGTTAGTTAGTTAGTTCGAAAAGAGGGGCGTGGTGTTGAGTGTTCAGAAGGAGCACTCTAAACCTTCCCATGTCAGTAAAGACATACACTTAAGCCGCTAAGTTCGACCTGTTGTGCGCTCTAAGATTATCCTACTACTTCACTATGTCCCTTATAGGAATTCGGTGCTATTCACGAAATTCCTTAGTTTATTCCAGTCCATACCCACAAGTTTGGTCATGTCCGGGCAGTGGCATAAGAAGTGCTCCAACGTCTCATCGTCCTCCATGCATGCCCTGCACTCACTGTTCGCCACTAGTCCAATACGGTACAGGTGGGCTCGTAATCCCGAATGCCCCGTTAAGACTCCCATCATTTTGCCCATTTCGGCTTTTCCCAGTTTCAGCAAACCTTGTTCTCGATCCATCTGGGTCTCCCCATAGGATCTTTGTCATCCTGCCTACTGATTCCCGGTTCCACTGGGCTATATGTGCCGACTCCGCCCATTTATTTAACTCAGCCTTCGTCACCCCGAAGGGTTTCGCTCCATCTAGGCTTACCGTTTGGAGTTCCCTGGCTTTCTTTGCCAGGAGGTTCGCTTTCTCGTTGCCGAATACCCCGCTGTGCCCCGGCACCCAGATGATGTTGAGTCTGCCGTGCATAGAGTAGTCGTTTATCACCTTTTTACAGTCAAGGACCGTTCTAGATTTTACCGTTTCTGATGATATTGCCTTTATTGCCATTTGGCTATCCGTGAATATATTTGCCTCGGCTGGGATTGTATTATCGCCGAGCCATTTGATACACTCCGTAATCGCCCGAACTTCCGCCTGAAAGTTCGTATTATGATCCGGGAGGCGTAGGTGGGATTCGGTTGCTGGATTTTCAATAAAGAATCCTAGACCCGTTTTTCCTCCTAGCTTTGAGCCATCCGTGTAGCAGTAAGTCCCATTTGGCATTGGTGTCAGGGTCCCATTCTGCCAGGCGTCTCTAGTTGGCGTTAGGGTCACGCAGTTCGCCTTAACCCTTATCTCGGGTATTCGGTCAGATTCACACGTATCTTGAGTGTACCCGACTAAGGCCCCAGTTATCCGTTGGTGTTTTGACGTGAGATCCCTGGTGATCCATTCACCTGTAGCTTGTAGGCGTTTTGCCGCAAGGGCAGCCTCGTATTTGATTCTAATCTCGATTGGCTGGATACATAAAATAGTCTCCATGGCTCTTGTCGAGGTTGTCCTTATTGCACCGCTGATACCAATGCAGCACATTCTCTGAACCCTCTGCAGTGTTGCGATGTTACATTTCCTCTCAACTGCCGTCCACCATACTACAGAAGCATATGTTAGTACAGGCCTGATTACGCTTCTGTAGAGCCAGTGTGTCATAGTCGGTTTGAGGCCCCATTTGGACCCTATAGCCCTTCTGCATAGCGACCAGCATCTGTAGGCCTTATTAGCCCTTTCCTCTATGTGGTGCTTCCAATTCAGTTTCCGATCTAGGATTACTCCTAAGTATTTAACCTTATCGGATATTTTAATCGTCTTTCCCAAGAATCGTGGCTCTTCATAATCTGAGATTTTCGTCTTCCTTGTGAATAGACATATTTCTGTTTTGTCCGGGTTTACATTTACGCCCCTTGGCTGTGCCCATTCATACGCTATACTCAGTGCCCTCTCGGCCTCTCTGCATAATTGGTTTGGGTTCTTTCCCTTAAGAAGTATTATAACGTCATCTGCGTAGCAGATTGGTTTAAGTCCCTCGTCGGTAAGTTTCCTTAGGAGACTGTGTATAGTGAGGACCCATAGGAGTGGTGATATAATCCCTTCCTGTGGGGTTCCACGTTGTACTCTGTCTCTAATATTTACATCATGGGAACCACAGCTTATCCATCTATTCCTTAGCATATGGTTGATCCAGTCTTTTAATGCCCGGTCCACCATAAACTGGTCTAAGGATTGGATAAGTGTTTCGGTCCGGACATTATTGAACGCACCCTCAATGTCTATGCATACAGCGAGTGTGTATAGTTTGTCATTGAGAGATTGCTCTATGTAGTAGGTTACCTCATGAAGTGCGGTGTCCACTGATCTGCCTTTGACATAGGCGTGTTGTCTAAACTTCAGCATATCGCTCGGTATTCCACTTTTTACCATGTCGTCCACTATTCTCTCCAAGGTTTTGAGTAGAAACGAGGTGAGGCTGTGGGTTCCGCGTTCCCATTTGGAAAGTGTGTATCCATCAGGTGCCTAAGTGTTTGTTCCATTGTATTCATTCTCTTTCCCGTGTCATCTACTAGCGTTTCCGCCTGTACGTGGGTCTTAGAGAGGAATTTTTTCATCTTCGACATATCGTTGACGCTATCCACCTGTTCACTGAATAGTCTCCAGGAGTTGCGTCTCGCTTTTCTCATTATTGCGTTGTATTCACCGAGACTTCTCTTGTAGTCCTCCCAGTATACTGGTGATTTCTTACGCGTGGCCCTGTTGTAAAGTCTACGGACGTTCTTCCCTAGATTTCGTATTTCCCCTGTAACCCAGGGTTTTTCTTGGGCCGATTTTCTTTCCCGAAGTGGGCAGCTGTCCTGGAAGGACTTTACTAGTGCTTGCGTTGTCTTTGTCACTATGTCGTCTAGTTCGTCCCTGCTAGAGTATTCGAGTTGAGGGTGGACTAGTCGATTCTTAAGTAGGCTTCCGAACTTTGTCCAGTCTGTCTTGGTCCTATTTCGGAAGCATATCGGTTTCGGTGGTGGCCGTGTTATCCTGAATCTAATATATCTGTGATCCGAGAATGAGTGCTCATTTAAAACCCTCCATTCTTGAATTTCATCTATAAGGTGTTCAGAACAGATTGTTATATCTAACACCTCCTCCCTAATCTTGTTGACAAAAGTGGCTTTGTTCCCAATATTCAGTGTGAAAAGGTCGTTAGTATTCAAATATTCTACTAGGGCATGCCCCCTACGGTTACAGTTAGTACTACCCCACGACGTGTGGTGAGAGTTAGAGTCACTACCTATTAATACTTCGTTACCTGTCTGTTTGGCCCTCTCTACCAGTTGCTGTAATTCCGACGAAGGTGGTGGTGTCGGCGAATCATATGGCAAGTATACTGATGCCAGGTATATATTCCCATCTCCCTGTTTCAGCACTGTTGCATCCGATGTTGACAACTCTGGGGAGAAGAGAAAACAAAGGTTTTTATGGCATAAGATACATGTTCTCGGACGGGAATCCGTCTTCGTATAGAATAGTTGGTAAGTAATATGATTTAATCCAATAACCTTGTCTTTAGTGGTCCAAGGTTCTTGTATTAAAGCAATGTGTATTTTACCTTTATTAATTTTATCCAACAGAGCGTGGGTTGCCGTCTCGCTCCGGTGGAGGTTAATCTGGATGACCTCTAACATTGGTCCTCCAGTAACCGGTCTTCTTGGGAGTTTGTGATGCCTTCGGCCACTTCCTCCTTCTTATTTTGCGGTGTCTGCTCCGCCGAGCCTCCACTCACTTCGTCATGCTTCGCATCCTCCGGCTGTGTTCCTCCGGTCGTCATGCCGATTGGCACTTTGCCAACTTTGATGTAGACAGCTTTGGTCACAAAGAACACCATACCTTTAGTCTTGGCAAGACCAGCCATGGATGCCGGGTCTATTCCGATCACAAGGAGTGTGCCCTCCTGCCCCTCCTCCCTGTGGAAAACGACCCATTTGTCCACGGATAGTCCTGCGTTTTGCTTGCCAATGACTTTAAGTATGGCGTCCGATGCAAACTTGCTGCCCCATCCTTTAATATATACAGTAGCCTTCGTCAGCCTTGGGATGTCCTTCTTCCTTACGAGGGCTAGCTTACCGCCTTCCCAGGGGGTAGAGATTTCATCCACCAGCTTCTTTAAAGTCTCCGCACAGCGTTGTGAGGCCAGCTGTAAAGTGAGTACCTCCCCTTTGAAGCCGCTACTGACAACTTCTATGGGAGGTCCACTTTCGGCCTTCATTATGTGGTCCATTACCTTCGTGTTGACGAGGTCCTCCACGATTTGGTGTTGGTTATCCGGTATTGAGCCAGTTGGGTTACCGCTGTCAATTACTGCATAGCAGAGATCATCCAGTTGTTGCCTTCTCGCTACCTTTGCGTAGGATGGCGGTTCTTTGTTCGCATTCAGCTTCCTCTTCCGAGTTGGATAGGGTTCGTGTTTACGCGCCCTTTCCTTGTCGGTTGATTTGGCTGATGTGCTCGCGTTTCCGGTAATCGCATCGGCTTTGCTCCTATTGTCCCTGGAGCTCTGTTGCATCCCCTGGCTAATATGGGGTTTGGGCGTCTCCGAATTACCAGATGACGGGGAACACTTTTTCCTCTTTGCCATTAATTTGACAGTGTTCTGTTCTTCCGGTGTTCGGTTTCTCTTCTCAGCCTCTGTTGAGGTCGAGGGAGGCACCGACAGGTCCTTAGGAACGTCCTGTTTTTCGGCTTGTTTGGCTGAACGGTTCCTCTTTGCAATCTTCCTGCGTTGAGCCCCCGAGAGTCGTTTCTTTTGTGTGGATAGCTTCGCTATGCTCTCGCTTACTTCATCGACCATTCTATTTACCTCGTCATTTTTTGGAGTTGCTAAAATGGTAATGTTGTTTTCATTATTATCACTTTGGGAATCAGAGTTGGAGTCACCACCTGTTATTGAAGGCTGAGGGCTTATGCAGCCCCGCTTGGTTTCGTGCGCGTCATCATCCTTGTTTTGGTTGCCATTGGCTTTTTGTGTGCTTGCCACAGACTCTACTACAGGGGTCAAGACACCACCCCCTGTAGAACCATGAGTATGATGAACCCGACTCTGCGTTTTCATCATCATCGAAACGATCTCATGGTGTTGTTTCACAATGCTATCGTGGATTAGCCTGTGTTCCGTTTCAAATGTCGTATTAGTATCGTTTCGTGTATCAGTTTCGTTTGCAGTGTTGTTATCATTGTTTTGTTTTCCTGTTTTTAGTTTTTTCATTAGTTCTTTTTTGTTCATGTTAGTCCCACGAGTATGCCAGTAAATATAATACAGTCCACCCCAGTGACGGCGTGAGTTGGACCGGGCAACATATTTCATTACTACCGACCCGTGCCCTGGCGTCGGAGGGAGCTGTTAGGAACCAGTTTGTTTAAACACTAACTGGCCATTCTAGGTCCTCGGCACTGCTTCCAACCACCTTGACCTTAAAAGTGTTTTTGCATTCAACGTTGGATATTCTAATGGCGCCAAAATCGCAAGAATCGCCATGTCGGGGGAAGCTTCATTGACATTCGTTATTTAAGTAGGCCTGATCAACAGATAGACCTACAACGAGACTCAACTTCCCCCCGGAGTAACCTTTAGTTCGCGCAGCCAAGGCCACACTTAGGCAGCCTCGGCCACACTTAAGCCCCCACATCGCGACAAGGTTGTTACCCCAGGTGAAGGTAATTTCAAGGTAGTGGGCGAATTTATTTGCCTCTGATCTGCCGTAAATTATAACGTCCGCCTAGAAATCAAACGGAGAATTGTGTTTGCAAACAGGTGTTATTTCGGGATAAGTAAGCACTTCAGAAATAAAACCCTCTCGAGAAACGAAGATCCAACTATATCAGACTCTCCTACAACCTGTCTTACTTTATGACGCAGAATCCTGGGTCATATCGCATGTTGATGAAATATCACTGGGAGTCTTCGAGAGAAAGATTGGGCGCACCGTTTCCGAGTTATATCCATTTTTTATTTCAGCGATTTTCATATTTTGATAATTTTTTTAACAAAATTTCTTCCATACGATTGAACCACTTTATGAAAACCCCGTAGAAACTCGTAAAAAAATATTTTTTTTATCGATTGGACGCTCCGTTTCCGAGATATTGGCATACGGGCGTTTTAGCGATTGTTGATTCCAGAAAATTTGGTTTCAGCGATTTTTTAAAAATAAAAGTGATGCCGTATTGAAGACATCCATAGGTAAAAGCCTCCTAAGGAGGTAAACAAATTATTATTTTTGCGATTTGTCGCACCGTTTCCGAGATATGGTTTCCCGTTACATCCCATGAAGGGATTAGGTGGAGCTTGATTGGGACCTACAATTTATACCGGTTCCGAACGGTATTTTGAGAAGCTTTTTCATGGCTAAGTACTCGATAGTGTCGCCGTCACTAAGCGAGGTGACCGCCGTCGAAAGAAATTTAAGGTGGTCAGAGCAGGGATCGAACCCACATACACATGTACAAAAGCCGCGCACACTACCATTGCACCACCGACGGTCACCGAGTTATAGCCATTTTTTTATTTTAGCGATTTTCTTATTTTGGCGATTTAAAAAAAAAATTATTTCATGCGAATTGGAACACTTTATGAGAAACCCTTAGAAGCCCGTAAAAATTTGTTATTTTTTCGATCAAAAATGGGGATGGGTTACCAGGGGTATCATATGTATGTATTATGTATGTTTAAGTTAATTTGTGTATAATAGTTCCTCTAGCCAAGTGCCCCCAACATAGAGTAAATCTTACTAGAGCTAATATTTAAGTCATCTGACTTTTCCTTTCACACTCTTCGTGATGCGGTCATTGTGCTAGACCAGGGGTGAGCAACCTTTATAATTAACGGGCCAATTTAAATTTAAAATTTTTTTTGGCGGGCCGCACATACAGTAACACTTATTAATAATTTACAAAACTTTATTTATGCTTTCTTTTTGCAAAACTTTATTTATTAGAATAAAAAAATATAATATTTAAAAAAAGTAAAGATTTCATATACACATTTTAGTGCAAAACAAACAAGAACAGAAAAGCGAATTTATTTAAAATTTTTAATGAGAAATTTGGGACTGTTTTTTCGATACAAGGTGATCAATATCCGCCGGAATTGATGAGGTAGCTACACGTACGCATTTTTGATTAATTTCATGGTTGAAAATAATTGTTCGCAAACATATGTATTTCCGAACAGAGACATCATTTGCTTTGCATTTTTCGTCAAAAGCGGAAATTTCTCAGGGCTCACATAAGATTTATAAAAACTTTCTATGATTACTGTGAAAAATAAATTTTTTAAATCAGTATTATTCTGCGTGTCAATCACTTCCATTTGAAAATCTTCGGGAACTTTAACCACGTCGATATTAAATGGCGAGGAAAACATTTTCATGGAAATCGCTGTCTTCTCAACTTTGAACATTTGGAATCGGGATTGAAATTCGTTGATTAAAATGTCTATATATTGTGCGTATTTTTGAGAAGTAGTAACGTTTTCTTTTTCTAAATGTGGAAAGTGAGACACATTATTCTGCAAAAGATGCTGTTTCCACAATTTTAATTTGCGCTCAAAGCCCTGAATTTTATCATACAAATTGTGAATAAACTGTCCTTTGCCTTGAAGTTCCACATTAAGATCATTGAGATGTTGAGTCATGTCGATAAGAAACCCAAAATCGCACATCCATTCCTTATTACCAAAATTGGGAAAGTCATATCCCTTCATATCCAAGAACAATTGTATTTCGCTTTTTAAGTTGTATACTCTTTTTAGCATTGCACCTCTACTAAGCCAACGTACTTCGGTATTAAAAACCACATCGCCATATTCAGTTTCTAAATCTTTCAGGAATTCTTTAAATTCACGGTGATTCAACGCGCGCGATTTTATAAAATTGATTAGTTTAATTATTGGTACGGTGACATTTGGCAAATTCAATCTTTTCGCACACAAATTTTCCTGGTGAATTATGCAGTGGTTAACGTATATTTCCCTTCCTGTGGCCTTCTTAATGTCTTGAAATAGCCTTCCCGATACTCCTGCCTCCATGCTTGACATTGCCCGTGCTCCATCTGTCGATATACCAATAATCTTTTCTAATGAAATAGAAAAATTTTCCAATACAGACTTTAGTTCATCGAACAGATCTTCGCAGGTTGTAGTCCCTTGCATTGGAATCAGTGAACATAATTCTTCGGTAATATTATATTTGGTATCAATACCACGTAAAAATATAGCCAGTTGTGCTGTATCGCTAATATCGCAACTCTCATCAAGTGCCAAAGAACAGTATTCGAATTTTGCAATGCGTTCACGAAGCGTTGTTGCTATGTTCTCGGACAAGTCTTCAATTCTCCTTGCAATGGTGAATCTTGATAAACTAATGTTTGAAATAATATTTATTTTATCAGGAAATGCTATTTCTGCAACAGCAGTCAGACATTCTTTTATCATCTCTCCATCCGCAAAGGGTTTAAATTTTTTTTGCCAGTATTTGACTAACAACAAAACTAGCCTTTACTGCCGTATTTGATAAAGTAGCTTGATTTTTAAAATTAGCCTGTTGTTTTCCCAAGTTTTTGTCCATTTGATTAAACTTATCTATCCGGAGTTGTCCTGTTAACTTTTTATATTGTTGTTCATGTTTTGTATCGTAATGCCTTTTTATGTTATATTCTTTTAATGATACACACAATGTTGAATGAAAAGAAAAATGTGTGTGTTTCTCTGAGATGTGTTTTTTACATTTATGTATGTGATTTCAGTTCAGTGTATGTCTTTTTCTGTACCCTGCATAAAATACGACGACGATAAAAGCAGGTGTTGTTGTTGTTTTTGTTGCATACACATGATGACGCTCAAGTTTATGGGAGAAAGTCGATAAAATAAATTAAATTTTAGAAATTCTTAGCGGGCCGCATAAAAACGTTTCACGGACCGCAAGCGGAACGCGGGCCGCGTGTTGCTCATCCCTGTGCTAGAGAGATGTTTGACGAAAAGTGACATATACCAGGTGGAATTACAATAACTTCTGGCTTTAATTTTTCATGTCGTTTTGGTGCAAAACTGTGAAATGTGTGTTATACACTTTTTTATTGACTGTTATTGTTAGCATACATTTGTGTTGTATTTAACACACGAATTTTAACACGCAAAACGAAATGCCGTTGTTGTTATTTTGTTCGTTGTTTAGAACCATTGCCTCTATCTGGTACCATTGAAGCATTTCTTTTCGACATCCAACTTTCATATCACACCAGGCCAAATGTCATAAATTTGCTGAGAGAAATGTTGAGTCTAGTATAGTGATTAGTCTAGTCATCAAACGTTATTGTTTTTTCACAACTTTGTTTATCACTTTCTGTTTAAAATAATAATTTTCCTGTAAAGTCCTCGTGGAGTATTCAAATATATGTAGTTTCTCTTTAACAGCAAAGCTTCTTGTGAAAAATCGAATACATAACATTGTAACAAATGTTTTTGTGACAGAAACTAAATTATGATTACAGTGACTAATATTTGAACACGAATTCTAACATTGTACCTTTTATTAGTTGTATCTTCCATTTCAGATGAAAGAGGTTTTAGAAATACTCAAATTGGTTAATACAACTTAATTTCTGTAGTAACAACTTCTATTTCTCTATCAATAACATCGACAAATAATTCTGATGTATGACAATTATGAATTCTAATCAAAATATAGAATTTAGCATGGAATATCCAATGCCTGAATTGATTTCCAACTAATCTTTTCCCTGTGTGTACTTTGGGCTCAGCAAGCGGTTTAAGGACAAACCCCTCTCTCGACAGACGAAAGTCCATCTATACCACGCTCTCATTTTACATGTCCTGACATATGGCTCCGAAACATGGGTCATATCGCAAGCGGATGGAAAACACCTAGGAGTGTTCGAGAGAAAAATTAAAGAAAACAGCGTGTACCGACGTCGTTGGAACCAAGAGCTATGTAGTTTATATTCCTAGGTGGACATATGTAGCTAGGCGAAAAAAATTAGGCCAATTGCTTTGCGTCTTACACCATTCATTGTAAAGAAGACATGTTCCGATTAAGTATGGAATAAAATATCCGTCAAAATCCCACGGCTCTGATAACCGGTCATTACTCTTTCTATGAAATTTCCATGACTATGTTTATGACTACTATTATTGATGTGGCTGTATCTAAGCGATGACGCGTTGGATCTCGGATTTGAGCTTAGGACTACTTTCTGGTTTATTCACAGAAACCCGAGATTTCACAAAACCCCAAACAAAGAAATGGCACGGCGTTAAATCGCATGCCCTTCGTGGACAGTTGACATCAGAATTTGTTGAGATAATTTGTTCTGGATATCGTTGTTGCAATAAACCGATTGTTTCAAGCGAGGTGTAGCAGGTGGCGTCGTCTTGCTGGAACCATATGTCGTCTAGATCCATGCCGCCCAGTTGAGGCCACAAGAACTCCGTTATCATGTTTCTGTAACGAATGCCGTTCACAGTCACTGCAATTTTGTGTATTCACGAAGCCATTCAGATGGAAATGCGCTTCATCAGAGAAGATGACTTTTTGTTTGAAAAATTGGAATTGACTTCACTTTGCTCCCTTACTCATTGAACGAAGTGCCGGCGCTTTCCATAGTCTGCTGGCTTGAGCTCGTGAGTAAACTGCTTAGTGCCTCGTGAAATTTGAAGTTGTTGAGAACGATACTGAATTGACGTTCTCGGGTTTTCGGCGACACTCTCATTTACAGCAGCAATGTTTTCAAGAGACCGACTGGTATGTTGACGCACAGGTGTATTACTGCTTATATCCGACCCCGTTTCTTAAAATTTTTTGATCACTCTTCTAATGGTTGACACATTAGCTCTGTTTCTTTACTTTTTGTGTAAAGTGCGTGTAAATGAGAGTAAAAGCAAAATTCACTGTCAAATACTCAAAATTACACAAAAGTAAAGAAACGCAAAAAACCACTTTTCTTACACGTAAACAAATGTCAAAACACAAAACATATGCTTGACAACAAATCTTGCATATCATGTTAATTTTCACTGTTCATTTGCACACTTAACATCTTCTTTAACTAAGCACACTCAAAGCAATCAGTTAATAAAATTGTAAATTCAATAATTTTTTGATGTGTTAACATCTATACGCGCGCCTCTAGGGCAGTAAACTATAAATTTAATACATACGCAAGTGTTAGGTTTGTAAGAGTAAATCATCGTTTGTTTGTTCGTTGCTTGGCAGTCGGTATTGAAAGTGATTATTGGGCGATTTTCATATAATTTTCCCACGCGATTTTCTCCGGAAATTCATAGCCGATTTTATTAAGTTTTGGATTAAAAAGCTAGTGCGGGTTTCGACGAAGAGTTTAGGCCAAAAATTAAGGCGATCCGATATCGGCGAGCCGAGATTTAAGTGTTTTAATTTGGAGTATTAATTTGGAGTAATATTAAAAAAGTATTTTATGTTGATCTTCGGTTATATCGTACGAATATAACAATGTATGTATGTATGTACAAGTGTCTGTGGCTTTGCATTCTTTGACTTTTGTGGGAATAAAACAAAAAGTATTGAGCAAGAAAATAATGACACATGTGCTTGCACTGGGTCTTTAAATAATTTTAAGTATTAATATTATTTAACTGTAACGTCATCATATGATTGAACGCTGTTTTTTATTTTCCAATGTAACATTTACGAATGTGTTCATAGAAATCGAATAGGTACCGTGTAGCAAAAAGGTGTTAACACATCGCCCGTGAGTTCGGACACTCATTGGATTTTTTTTTTCACTTGTGTTATTTTTGATGTGTTAACATCTATACGCGCGCCTCTAGGGCAGTAAACTATAAATTTAATACATACACAAGTGTTAGGTTTGTAAGAGTAAATCATCGTTTGTTTGTTCGTTGCTTGGCAGTCGGTATTGAAAGTGATTATTGGGCGATTTTCATATAATTTTCCCACGCGATTTTCTCCGGAAATTCATAGCCGATTTTATTAATTTTTGGATTAAAAAGCTAGTGCGGGTTTCGACGAAGAGTTTAGGCCAAAAATTAAGGCGATCCGATATCGGCGAGCCGAGATTGAAGTGTTTTAATTTGGAGTAATATTAAAAAAGTATTTTATGTTGATCTTCGGTTATATCGTACGAATATAACAATGTATGTATGTATGTACAAGTGTCTGTTGCTTTGCATTCTTTGACTTTTGTGGGAATAAAACAAAAAGTATTGAGCAAGAAAATAATGACACATGTGCTTGCACTGGGTCTTTAAATAATTTTAAGTATTAATATTATTTAACTGTAACGTCATCATATGATTGAACGCTGTTTTTTATTTTCCAATGTAACATTTACGAATGTGTTCATAGAAATCGAACAGGTACCGCGAGCCGAGATTGAAGTGTTTTAATTTGGAGTAATATTAAAAAAGTATTTTATGTTGATCTTCGGTTATATCGTACGAATATAACAATGTATGTATGTATGTACAAGTGTCTGTTGCTTTGCATTCTTTGACTTTTGTGGGAATAAAACAAAAAGTATTGAGCAAGAAAATAATGACACATGTGCTTGCACTGGGTCTTTAAATAATTTTAAGTATTAATATTATTTAACTGTAACGTCATCATATGATTGAACGCTGTTTTTTATTTTCCAATGTAACATTTACGAATGTGTTCATAGAAATCGAACAGGTACCGTGTAGCAAAAAGGTGTTAACACATCGCCCGTGAGTTCGAACACTCATTGGATTTTTTTCACAAATAATACATATGTTCTTATTTTGACGTTTCAAACAGCTGATTGTTTATCACTTTACACAAACTTACCCGAAGAAAAAGTCTGTGTAAATTTGGGTAAAAGAGAAACGCATTTTGACGTTAAGAGAAAAAAAAATCTCTCTCATTTACACAATTTTGGAGTAAAGAAACGCTTTTGTGTAACTTTGTGTAAAATTGTGCAAGTAAAGAAACAGAGCTATTAAGTCCACTTCCTTAACTGAAATTTCTTCGAAGTTTGCGAGCGGTTTCAGCATAACTTTCCAAATTTATATCGCATTGTCCGCACAATTATAACGCATTGTTCTTTCGTAAAGCGCTCCATTTTTATTAATCGGAATAAACATATGTGACAGTTGCCACTTCCACAAAAAAATTACACTAAATTTAAAAAGTACAATCTTACTGAGACACCCTTTATTTTATTGAATGAAAGTTTGGTTTATAACAATTATGTATGAAATATAATATCGGCTAAATGGCCGCCTCTGTCCGCTGCGCAAAGTGTGTTCTTCTAACCATATTTTGCATAACATTTTGGCATATTACGGGCATTAATGGCCCAATTTCTTCATTAATGTTGTACTTTAGCATTTTGTGCCGTACGTACTCTACGAGTTCGGTCTGACTTCACTTTACCTCACAGTGTATACAAAGGTTCAAAATTCTTTACAATACACCAAATGGTTGACTTGCACGGCATTTAAACCAACAAATCTGGCAAAATTCTTCGCGTTTTTACAGTTGAACGTTTATTTAAATAAAATGTTTCAATAACTTCAACACGTTGTTAGTGCATTATATGTTCCAATAAATTGCTATCGACTGCTCTGCACAATTGTCAAATACAAACGGACAAATGTCAATCAAACAGAAATGGCGGTGAAAAACCATCGGCTTGGAAAATAAAAACACCCTGTACTTATACTTTATATGAGTATTAGTTAGGCGTTAAAACATTTCGTATTCATGTCATAATTGTAATTGGTATCCAATATCATGACGAAATAGCATCTTCTCCTTTGGGAGAGATAATACACATACGGGTGTTTTTTTTACAGGTTCACTCACTTGTGCCATTCCTTTTCTACACTTGAATATATAACTATAACAAATGATTGCGTTTTACACTGGTGTGGCACTTCTTCTATGGGAATAAAGCCATATGGCCTTATTTCTCAATGTGATAAGGAATAACGTCATATGTCTTTAATGCCTATGGCCTTATAATACTGCACGAGAAAAGTCTTGTTTGGTGCGCTTTATGGGCCGGCGGAGTCATTGGTCCATATGTCATTAAAAACGATGATGGGTAGAATGTTGCAGTAAACGGTACAGAGAAATGATTACATGTTTTTTCGTACCTCAATTAGTTGGCATTAATCTTGCTGACATGTGGTTCCAAACAGGACGTGCCACATGTCACACAGTCACTACAATTAATTTACTCAAAGAAACTTTTGATGAACGAATAATTTCACCTAATTGCTTTATTTTCTTTGTTGTTATGCATAGTTATTGGCGAAATACTGCCGAAAATGCTGCGAAAATTGTGTGAAAACTGAAGTACCAGATTGCGCCATGTACGCGCCAGCCGCGGGAACCACATGTCCTAAATCATAATTAAACAGAAATGGCATACAATCTCTCCGATAATGATATTAAAAATATTTTTCTTTGCTTTATTTTAATTTAAATTTCTGTAACTCTAAAAACCATACGTTTCAAGTTGTAAAAAAAGTGTAATAAGTAAATAAGGAACACATCTCGTTAATATTGGCCCGAGATTTTGTCTACTGCCTTGCAGTCAAATATTTTGTTAATGTGGTTTGGTAAATGAAAAGGTTTTGCGCAAGAGAATTCGATTTGTGGCCCCTCGTATTTGAAATATGTATTCTTTACGAGTAGAAACACAACCAGACACGCTACCGATGACGAAGAAAAAAACTCTACCACCTAATCGAAATGGGAGACCGCATTGGTTTGGTACATGCTGAAGACTATGACATTCAGCGTCATAAAAACTGTTGTAGATTTATAATAAAAATCCAGATGGGAAAAAAGTTAAATTTTTCAAAAGGTTGACAAAAAGCGTCCGGCAAATTCTGTCTGAAAAAGGTGCCGTGACAAAAAAATGCGATGAACCGACCCTGCAACACTGGCTCCAAGGCTTGCTCTTAAAAACAACTACACCGTGTATACGTACTTCTTGGTGTAGCTGAAACCTAATTTCTCGAGCTAAAATTCGAGGAAATGTTACCCATCGTCCAATTAACATAAGGTTGGTGGCCAATTAACATAAGGTGTAAATGGAACAACCCAATTCCCATGTTTAATAAACCCATCGCCATGGGCAACGTGCAGAGACCACTATTCATTCCCCATGTGTGTAAACGTACGCAAGCCCTTACAATTGTCTTTTTGGTAAAACTCTGAAAGTTTTGTTTCAGATGCCTCTTAAACTAGAACCAACACAGATAACCTAAAAGCTCTTTTAATAAATAGCTATGATAAACTAAACATGGCCACTGTAATCTATGTAAAATTCAGAGGAATTTAAATGTCTTCGAAAGCCTATAGTAACTTGTTATCTAACTATGCATAAACTAGCCTATGGGTTGATGGCAATGTGAGTGGACGTAAGGCAGAGACTGCAGATCCAAGTGTCATATCTGGCCTCATTTTAAAAAGGTTTCACTCAATGACTGATATGTCTTGGCGAGACAATGTGTGAGGAACAGACATGTGTCGAGACTGAACTTCACCTCAATCAAGAATTTTAGACCGGCACAGGAAGCGACTGAACGGAAAATGTTCTAACTGATTTGGACACAACAGCTACGGCTAAAGGTTGACATTAAATGTATAGTGCTTAAGTTGACACTATCGTGACGCTTACTTCTACGCGAGTACATCAATAAGTACAACGTTTGTAATTTGTTCATATCTTTATATCTTGACACCTTCATAAATGAGCTGAATGTATTTTTCATGTTTTTACATAATTGTCTCTCAATCAATTTGGAATTGCCCATCATTAGTGCAATTGCTGTCCCACTTAACTTGCAATAAGCGGCAACATTAAACGTGGATACCTGGATATTTGCAGTAATTGCATATTATAAGGGGTGTCTATAAATAAACATACACACTACTCTATTTATCAATAGGGGGTTTTGTACTCATAAACTATTTTAGATTTGGTTCAAACATTTTTGATCTGCACAATAGTAATGCACAATCCACAACGAAAGGGTAGATTTACATAAGAATGTCGATATTTATGCAATGCAATACCATTTAAATAAACTTTCTCCGTGTCTGTTTGGTGTTTTGGTGAATCGTGTCAATTTTTGGTTCCCTCTTACGAGGGTTGCCGTATTGCGCGCTAATTTTCCTCGTGTGCCTATTGATGGTCTTTGGATATCGTTATTGTGGAAAAAAGATGAGAAGACAAAATCAACATTTGCAAGACTATGCGTTAGAGAAAGACGATTATATAAAGATCATAATTAACGCTACATTGCTGTTTTCGTTACTAGCAAACAAGCGATCATCACTAGATTATAACGAAAACGGGCCTATTGTAATGTAGCATTAGGTGTGACTACTAGTTTACGATTACTGTTTGCATAGTAGTAACGAAAATGTCGATCTACGATAATTTGGAGCTATATATAATTATCTTGCTCTAACGCATGGTATGTAGTCATTCTGGCAACTGTTTATTTTCATCTTCATATCTTTAAATCCACAAAAACGATTTCAACGACCATCTTACTTTGTACTGGAAGCGGTAATTTCATGAGCCGCTTAATTTCGTTTACAACTACGTACAAAATAAGTGGTAATGTAAGCAAGCGGTGTAACCAAAACACGCCCATTGTGACGAAGAAAACTATCAAAAATACTAGATTACGATTGAGCAAAGGATTTATTGACTAAAAGATCTAAAGAAATTGAAAGAACCAAAAGAACTAAAGAAAATAAAATAAATGAGCCTAACTTACTTTATTTCCCCACTACACCCCTTCAAGGGATTTCGACCAACACTTTTACACTGATTCCGAACGGTCTTTGAAAAGTTTTGTTCATGGCTAATTTCTGTACCGAAAACAAATGAGATGTGGTCAGAGCGGTGATTGACCTTTCCTCCCAACAGGAGGGTGATTTACATGCCTTCTAGGAAACCTATAAAGGCAGTCACAAGGCCCACCCTACAAATGCAATCATCATTTCAAATTAATATAAGGGGCCTCTTCTATCAGGCCTGTAGAAAAGAAGGCTTCGTAGAAGGCCTTCCCTTTCAGGACTTCTGGTATGCTTGCTAACGGAACGTTTCCTAAGAGGACTGCAAAGAAGACCTGCTAGGAGACCTGCTTTTTAAGGACTTAAGGAAAAATAAAAAATATATATGCGTATTACTTCCATATTTATAATGTTCAGACATTTTAATTTCTCATACACACAAACAAAGTGGCAAAATTACCTACAAACATGGTATAATATTGTCTCAAGTATAATTTTACCATAGAGTAATGACAAACAGAGTAGCCAACTCTCTCAGCAAAATGATGACATTTGGTGTGTTGCAGATGGGCGTACCAGATAGAGGCAATGCCTCGCTCAAACCAACCAACAATAAATAAGCGACGGCATTTCATTTTGTGCGTTAACATTTTTGTGTAAATACATCACAAAAATATACTAACAACAAAATATAATATAAAAGTCCATAATACGTTTAAATTTCACAGTTTTTCATCAAATCGACATGAAAAATATAAGTAAACAATTTTTGTAATTCCACCTGGTGTACGTCAAACAACTCTCTATCGCACCGACCTCACTGTAAATAGTGTGAAAGGAAATGCCAGATGAGAAGAATGGCAGCTCTATCTGACATTACTCTATGAATTTTACAAATTTTCAATACTGCTGGCATGGGTAATTTATAACATAGACAAAGTACACTAATAGATGAATCACAAGTGTTGGGAAAATTTTTGTGAAATGGGTAAATTTTTAGATGTTGTTGAAAGCAATAAATGGGATTTTGTTTGTTCCCAAAAAAAAAAGTCAAAAAATATGGCATTAAAATTCTCAAATTTCATAGCAAAAGAAAAAATAATTTTCAACAAAAATATCACTTCGAAACAAGAATACAACACGTTACTTAAAGTAGAATATCTGATGGCCATCGAATTACAAAGCCATGTCACCGCCGACTATGTCCTAATAAATTAGTTTTTCCTCCGGTTCAGCTACCATTCCTTATTGAGAGTCCTCAGACACTATTATAGTTTTGGCATCTGCGACCACAGAAGTTGCCACAGTCGTTGCCCGGGGAAGTTTTTAGATTAAAAAGGCGCTCCGGTATGTTCATCTTTGGGCGGTCTTACGGGTTTTCTCTTATTGGTATTGCAAAGCCCCATGGCTTTGAAATAGTTTTGTGTATAAGAAACCTATGCTATTATATAAAATCATTCAAATGTTGTCACATTTCCCCTTGCTTAAATTACTTTCACAAAAATTTCCCACAATTTTGAATAAATGTCAATGAGAATTATGGGAAACTTCAATGAAAGTGACAGTAGTACAGGACAGCACCTAGTGAACAATGTTGACAATGGGCGCGCATACCTATTATTGCCTTTATCTATGATTTATAATATTTTTTGAATTTCAGACAAGAATAATTCATCAGTGCCAGCAAAGGTGATGAAAATTGTATTATGTTTTGTGTGTAGCTAAATTATTAATACAATATTTTAACATTACAAAGTTTTTTTTAATCTGCAGCATTAGGAATCGAACATACGATCGTGTCATCTACTTGGCTATCGCATGTTATGATTTTACTATGACAAATTGCGAACATGTCGAAAGACCCTTTTTAAAGAACAACAACAATTCTTAAAGTAGGGAAGTAGACATGTCTATGAACATCCAGTTTGTACAGGCTCACGAAATATTTTCGACGGTTAAGAAAAGCCTCCTGACAGCCCTGTTCTCGGAAGGGAAAGAAGAAGTTCGATATGAATGTGGAGTGCATTTTCGTCAGTGTAGAAGAAGGAATGAGGAGGGTATGTAGCAAGCCTGCTTGATATAGAACTGTGAAATTTAAATGTATTTTGCACTTTTTTGTTGACTTTTATTGTTGGTATACATTTGTGTTGTATTTAACACAACTATTTTACAACACAAAACGAAATACGGTTAGCATTGTCTTGTTGGATGCTTTGTACTAATGAAACCATTCATTCCACCATCCAACTTTTGCATGCAACCAAACCTATGAAGTTAAAATTATTGAGAGAATAAACTTCTCTACTCTTCTCTCTTGGCATGACTATCAACAAACTGCCTCAGAAGGCATTTTTACAGGCATATATTCACAATGCATCGGCGTTTACCATTGCACCAATAATATCTGTTATACATACACTGCCGCTCGCTTGAATAGCGCCACCTCTTGAGTATGTTCTTTCAGCTTACTTTCTCCTACAATAGAAATGCCAATGCATTGTGTGTTTTTGGAACGAAGTTCCTTATCGCACGTTGCGGGATGGGGGCTAAATGAAAAAATTTTAAACAACTTTTTTTAACTATTTTATTACAACCCATTACAGAGCTGTGCCTTGAATGATTACAATTACATTTTGATTATGATTACAGTAATCATAATCAAAAAAATATTTGATTATGATTACTTGAAATCGTAATCAAAGAAATTTGATTATGATTACATGAAATCATAATCAAAAAATATTTGATTATGATTACTTGAAATCGTAATCAAAAAATGTTGATTATGATTACTTGAAATCATAATCAAAAAATATTTGATTATGATTACAAGTAATCATAATCAGGAAATTTTGATTATGATTACATGTAATCATAACTAAATATATTTGATTTCGATTAATTTAGAACGTAATCAAAAATTTTTTATTATGATTACATGCAATATAGTTGATAACATAGATAAAGGAATTAACTAGATATCGCACATGCCTTGGGAAATTCCTTGTTCAATGGGATATTTTCTAGATGGAGCTGGATGCAATAATTACAACGTTTAATCCCAAACAAAATATACCTTGCAAGATGTATTTAGAACAGGTGCTAACAAAAGGTGTGGTAGGCAACATCAGCAGGGATTTTGTTTTGTTTAGTGGGCCGATGCTGTACAAGTCAACATAAACGAATACCAACAATAACAGTACACCAAAAAAGCTTACTTTACTTTTATTGACTATATTACAACCTCATGAGGTCAGACGTCTTACACATATTAATTAAACAAACAAATTAAACAAATTTCAACATATTCTTCCAACTGGCTCTATCCTTCGCCTTTGGTAACACCAAGGATACGGAGGGATTCTTCTGCCTGGTCGGAGTCTTGGTCGTCCTCTTTTCCTGCTTCCATCGGGTACGTTATCAAAAATCTTTCGCGCTGGCTCATCTTCATCCATTCTGATAACATGGCCTAGCCAACGCAATTGGCACACTTTGATTCGTCTAGCTATGTCCACGTCAGAATAGAGACTATATAGCTCTGCGTTCCAGCGACGTCGGTACTCGCCGTTTTCCCTAACAGGCCCATATATTTTACGGAGAATTTTTCTCTCGAAAACTCCCAGGTGTTTTTCATCCGCTTGCGATATGACCCAAGTCTCGGAGCCATGTCAAGACAGGTAAAATGAGAGTCTGATATAGCTGGACTTTTGTCCGTCGAGAGAGGGTTTGTTCCTAAACTGCTTGCTGAGCCCAAAATAACATCTATTTGCAAGCACAATTCTCCTATCTATCTCCAGGCTGACGTTGTTGTCCTTGTTCACGGCGGATCCAAGGTAGACAAATTCATCTACCACTTCAAAATTAAATCGGTTGTCAACGTTCAAGTGCGGACCAAGTCGAGAGGTTTCTCTAGTCGATGACACCATCAATTTTGTCTTGCCCTCATGAAAAAATGTCCCACACTGTTGAATAAACGTCAGTGAATGTTATGAGAAACGTCAATGAAAGTTACAAAACGACAACACAGCACCTAGTGGCAGTACTTGACAACGCCTGTGCGATATCTACTTATTTCCTTTATCTATGGTTTGAACCGAATAAAAAAGTAAATTTAGAGAAGCCAAAGTGAAAGAGGTTTAAAAAAATAACATTTTCTTATATAAGTCCGTTTTCTTAAAAAAAGTAAATTTTCTCAACAAAAAATACCTATTCATATTCTTAAACATAGTACCTTTACTTAACAAAATACCTTATCTTAAAGAAGTTACTTTGATTAAAAAAGTATTTTTTTTTGCATTTTCTTGTGCAAAACAAAATAACTTTTCTTGAGATAAGTAGATTTTGCCTGTTCCTTCGTAAAAAAGAGCTTTTCTTCAAAAAAAAACATTCTCTTACAAAAAATATCTTTTCTTACAAAAATTCCTTTTCTTAAAAGTGCCCTTTCTTAAAAATAAAATAATTCCTTTTCTTTTCTTTTCTTGAGATAAGTAGCCTTCCTGAAAATAAGTAAATTTTCTTAAAAAAAATAACCTTATACTAAAAAGTGTAACAAGTTCATTAAAAAGTACCTGTTCTTAAAAAAGAATTTCTTTGTAAAAAAAAATCATACTCTTAGGCTTTTTCTTATATAAAAATATTAGATTTTAATGAAAGAAATACCTCTCATCAAAGAAAGGGCCTTATCGGGAAAATATAATACATATTCTTCCAACTTTACCCTACTACCCTCCGACAGCCAATCCGAAAATTTTGAACCCGCTGCCATTTCGCACCCTTGCATTTTCGGAGATGGTCCTAGTAGACGTTTCTTCATGAAATGAGCCAAGGAATTCGCTGGAGAAATTTGTCCGGAACTTCCTGAATCACCCTGTATAAAAGGTCGTACCGTAAGTATTGCAACGGCTGCCGATAAGAGAGCAATTCTGAAACATGCATCAAATTCAGACGACTCTGCTGCCAATATAAAGGAACGTACGTACAGTAAAAAGGATTATTTCCAAAGCTGCACATAGAAAACGCATGAAAGTAAAAAAAACACACCTAAATGATCTCCGAAAGGAACGTCGCCTTATTTTTTGCCGTTCCAACATGAGAGACTTTTTTGGATGAAATAAAATAAAATTTAGAGGGTCCCTATGGTTATAATTATTACTTTAACGACTTACGAAAGAAATAACACTTACTGAGCAGTTTACATAGCCGGGCAGGTGGTGTTATGGTATGGGGAGCCATTTCGTATTAGGGCACCATAGAGCTGCCATGTGCACGCAAAGAAAAAAAACGTTTATTGCTCGGTTGCCACAACAATACTTTGATTGATTTGTATTAATTTATTAATCGCAACCGTTTACGTAGTTCTCCCAAATAAACTCATACATATATCGCAAATGAGTATCATGGTGTTGCAAACGAGATCTCGTTTGCATTAAACGAGTACAAAATTACATTTGTCGCAAGTTAAAAACCGTTTGCGATAACTGAAATTAGCCATTTTTCTAACGAGTACGAAGAACGTAAATTTCTCTCATTCTCTCTTTCTGTCGACTGTATACACAGTCCACTCCATGGTTGAAATATGAGGTTGTGTTATAAGAACAGCTGATCGAAGTTTTTTCATGTCGTTGTACAGAGTTCTGTCAAATTTTAACTAATTTGTTTGTTTAATTAGTAAATACTTAACAGATTTCAAGACATTCGATATAAATCCAGTTTGACCACATACTAATTTTGTTAATTAAATGAAAAGTTGTTTGTACAATTAAAGAAAGATAGAAAAAATTTAAAAATCAACTGAGTTTGACAGATCTCTGTATTACTAATCCATACACATTCCTCCTGCTACCACCTAATAATTCCATCATGGTCCACTCGTTTGACATACACACTCACGCATACACATAAAAGGCTTTTGCCTTGTCAATATGTCTTGGATGGACAACTGGCGCGTTGTAGTTTGCTCCGCTTTTAGTTGTTATTTTAATGCAAGTCGAGACGGACGTGTTAGTAGACACTGAAAAGATAGACAAAAATTCCAACTTTTTTTAAAACAAACTTTATGGGTAAAACCAAAATCATAAAAGTTGGAAATTTACACAAAAAATATTTTATGGAAGCCATGAATATAAATTTTAATGTATAAGTAATGTACTGAATAGAGTAACTACAACTCGGTTGCTGTAACCGAAAGAACAGTCGGTGGAACCGTTTTTCGTTTATCACAAACGTTTTTTCAGCTTTAAATTTTCATAACTCATTTACTGCAAACGTTTTTCAGTTCTCGCAAACGTTTTTTTCGATAGGATCAACTACAACTCGGTTGCTGTAACCGAGGGAACGGTTGGCGGAACCGTTTTTCGTTTCTCGCAAACGTTTTTTTCAGCTTATGTCTCGTTTGCTGCAAACATTTTTCGGATCTCCCAAACGAAATGATGTGTATGGCTTAACAGAAGTTCGTTTCTCCCAACTACAGTCCCCAAACGAACTTCAGTTATCTGAGATTTCGTTTGGGAGGAACAAGTTTTTTCTTTCCGTGTGCCATCAAGAATGAATGCGATGTCGTATAAAGCCGTACTGGGAAAGAAGAAGAGGTGAATTAAATTTTTGAAGACACCACCAGAGCCGTTAGATTGTGGATTGAACGTCAAGATGTTGAGGTGCTGAACTGGCTGCCATACTAGCCTGACCTCAACATTATCGAAACTTTGTGGGATGGCTCACAAGCTGTACGCACCAGGGAAGCAGTATTCTAATAAAACCAAACTCAACGAGTGGGCGCTATTCAAGTGAGCGGCAGTGTATATTATGCATTTCTGAATAAGGAAGGAGTGTAATATTACATACATATTTTTGTGAACCTACATTTTACTCATATTCTGTTTAAATATATAACTCTTATACGAGATCTAGAATTATTTTTTTCGCTTATGTGCGTTATGTATGTAGGTATATTAGGATGTAGTGAAAACAAATTTTTGTTTATATACATACGAGGGCACTTATAGTCCCCTACTGGCCATTGAAGTTTCGATTCCTAGTGGATTTTGAGAACAAAAGGTTCTATTTGTTTGGTCAAAATATATTTCCAAAATTTTGAAAGAGTATTTTTTTTTGTCAATGCATTATTTTGAAATTTCGATCATGCATACATTTTCTTTCAAATTTTCTATCAAATTGTAAATTTTTTTTATCTTACAAATACATGTATTAAATAAATATAATTAACGACTAATTTGCGAACCACAGTGGGAAATACGCGAAACATCGGAAAATATATGTTTGATATAGACTTCAAAATGCTGCCGTGGAAAAAATGCACTGTCATAATTTTGAAAATATATTTTTCTAATTACGTCTGTAATTAGATCCTAATTATAATTATTTTTCTAATTATATTTTCAACGTCGTCTGATGCCCATATTGACCAAAATAATAATAGTTTGTTTGACTATAAGTACCCTCGTATAAAAAAAAGTTTGTCATTCTCGTAATAAAGCTCTTCAATGCGCATCTTTTGAGACCACCTACGATTGAAAGTTCAAAAAACCGGTTTTCAGCACACCCTAATGTATATGATACTGAAGAGCTTGGCATCAAATTCCCATTTTGGTAAAAACGGTAGATAGCCCTTATTGACTATAAGCCCTCGATATATTCTGCACACGGTATTAACCAAATATAATGCTTCGTAATCATTGTGTTAACCCAGAAAATTCGAAATACAACTTGAAAATTAGTGTCAGTTCAGTATTTGTTTAATATCTTCGATTAACCGATATGCAAGTGTGATTTAAAGACTGTTTGACGAATTTATTCAAAACAAAACACTTAAAGTAGATCCAAAATCCACTCTAGACGCGCATCTACACTCGCACTGATCGTACTGCAAAACGAGTGCCATCGATTATAAGAAAATGTCACTCATTTCATTCTTATCAATGATTTTTTTCTGTTCATCTCGCTGGCCTTCTCGATCAAGTCGAAGACTCGAATAATTTGTAGGCTCAAAGTGACGATTAGTCTCGAGTCAAACGTCCGTTCGTAAGGTGTGATTGAACCCAAAACCGGGATTTTTTATCGTATATACGATACGAGTAGTAGAAATACATATGTATGTACATTTGTATGTACGAAAATATGAACAAGTGAATTTAGAACTAAGAATAAAAACAAAATACTGTCAGAATTTGCAATAATACGATTTGATTTAAAAGAAAGCAATCAGTGGAACTTTCACGCATTTTGGTGTAGGCGGGCAAGGGACCATAGGTGGTCCTCTTTTTAATGTGGCAACACACATGGTTGTAGATACATATTTGCAAACCAATTTAAAATGAACAATAAAAGATTGAAATCAAGTGTCTCATTTACACATGTATCGGTGCAGATCGGCAGTTTCGGTGGTGTTCTTGTACTGGCACATACTTATTATTGTCAATTTCACTGGCTGATAACCGCGGAACAGACACCATGACGAGTATCACTATCGCTCATTGAATGGAATTCCATTCGTATATAAGTACATATCTATCTGCCCGCCTTTCGAACTGCTATAATCCCCCCCTCAGAGTATACCTCCACATGTGTACCCTATGTTGAGCTGAGTTTTTCTCCTTATCAGTCAAATGCTCAATAGACGACGATTTTCCTCGGCTCGCGTGAATGAAGTACCGTATATAATGCGACCATTTGTCACTACCAACAGTCATTAATTGATCGGTTTTCTAACTGAACATACTTAGGTTCAGACGTATTCGATTTCTTACTACGTGTATTTCCTTTCCAATTCGTTTTTTAGTTTGTAAGGAAAATGTGGTTTACTCTGCTAAAGTTCCTTGCAATTGCTCTTATGGGCCAGAAAGCAGCAGCCCTGGAAAATGGTTTGGCTCTAACGCCACCAATGGGCTGGATGCATTGGGAAAGATATCGGTGTATAACAGATTGCAAAAAATATCCCAACGAATGTATCAGGTAAATATTTACAATGAAATTACCCAATGTATCTACATACATATATATGTATACAGTGTTGGTTATAAGAAAGCTAAATTGACACAGTTAATACACGTTTTATTCTCAAGCCATTGGTAGTAAGTAGCAAGGAACCCTCCTGTAAATGCACTACTTACCAAAATTTGACATAACATTAATCCATTCTCAATAATTTCTATTAAAATCAATTCACATTATCCTTCTGGGATTTTAGTTTTGGGAATAACAATGTAGAAAGGGAGTCAATATGAAGAATCCTTAATCCAAATCAACTGCCAAAGTTAATTTTCTTCACTCATTTCAATTAACATTACAAAGAAGTATAATAGATTCTATATCGAAATATCCAGCAGGATCAGGAAACAGCCTAATGGCCAATTTTTCATTTCATAATTAACTACATGATTTGTAAATTATGACAGCATGTTAACAAAAGTTGTTGTTAATTACACAATCCATATGTTGACAACAATCTTGAAAACGAAAATATTATAAAACCAATTGTAAAACAGCTGACTACAGTTGTTTTGTTAACAAATCAATAATGCGCTAAAATTGAAATAGTAACTTGTATTAGAAAATAAACTAATGGGTTAATACAATAGACATAAAAGTTCGCCATAAGTTTTAATGAACACCTTAAAGTTTACGAGATAAAATGAAAGACGTTTCAAACAATAACACTGTCAGTTGGTGAAATTGACCCAACACAACGCCGGGACACGTAAACAAAAATTTGGGTCATAGAATCCAGTGGTATACTTCCTTGATACTACTTCATACTAGTTCGGTCAAACTCAGGAGATGTTCAAATCAGCTGTTCTATAGAGTTTAAAAATATCACTCATTAAAAATGTAAACAAACAAATAATGTGTTTGACAATAAATAGGTGTGGAACACATTTTTGTTGACATGTTTATAGACGTTGGTCAGTCAATGTCAATTGCTACGTGACATCAATTAAAAGAAATCAAACAATGGCTGTTATTACATTGTTTTTAAATTCACGAAATAATTAAATATATTTCGGAAGTCATTTTATATGTTTTCTTTTTTTTTGATTATTAAACGAATTTTGTCTACTTACTTAATAAAAAGGGAACATTACAACAGAGACCCTAGAGATTACCTTCAATATTCTATCAAGCTACATGCTGCGTTTTTATTTCATAGACTTACCTATATCTTTAACAGAAAAATCCATTTATATGAAAAGGAACGAAAGCTGAGGAAGCAAAAGTAAAGCGTTTTAATTAACTACTATGAAATCAATCCACTTTCATATGAAACCTCTGGCACTGAATATATTACAATTTTGATCTAGTCTCGGCTACTTGTAATATATTTCGGTAATTGTTAGTATAGTGAAATATATGGAAAGATATTTCTGATCTTTCCGCAGAAGGATTTGTATGAGGAGCCATTTAAAATCGCTTAATATCGCTTAGCTTCCCATACAAAGTGGTCGAAAAATTAGTTTGGCATGGAATAAAAAACAGGCCTAATGTATGTTAAGTTCCAAAGCTAAATTTTAAGTAATTAAGAATTTAGATTTTGTATATACATATTTACAAAAAAAGTGGTGTCCCATAACATCCCATGAAGGTATTGGGGAGAGCTTCTCACAATCTGTGAGATGAATGCTTTCTAGTTTTTACACTCACTGATTGGGACCTACAGTTTTACACCGGTTCCGAACGGTATTTTGAGAAGCTTTTTTTTTTTACCAACATTGATGTTTAATAGCCAGCACAGACACAAAAACTCTGTTTATTGCCAGATTCAATACATCAAGTCTGTTTTTTTTATTTCCCGCTAATGTAATTTTTCGACGACTTTGTATCCAATACAAAATGGTCGAACAAATCTAGTTTAGCAGGTAATAAAAAACAGGCTTATTATAAGCGTGATTTTTATTTCCCCATACAAAGTGGTCGAAAAAATTGGTTTAGCAGGAAATAAAAAAACAGCCCTTATATATCCATTCCCTTTGCCAAAGCAGAATGTAACTGACCAATGACACATTTATGAATAGTTTAACATCATTACTCATCAGGACGACATCCATTAGTAAATACTAAATTCTCCTTTTTTCCTATATTAGTGAAAATCTTTTCAAACGCACCGCCGATCTTTTGGTGTCTGAAGGTTACGCTGATGCTGGTTATGAATATGTCATTATTGATGACTGTTGGTTGGAAAAGAATCGTGATAACACCACTGGAAAACTTGTGGAAGATCGTCAAAGATTTCCAAGTGGTCTTAAAGCCCTGGCAAATTATGTAAGCCTTGTGAAAGTTTTAGCTTCGGATTATTAAATAAACCTTTAACGAATCCCGCTTCAGATTCACCAGAAACGTGTTAAGTTCGGTTTGTATCAGGACTACGGCACCAATACCTGTGCTGGGTATCCTGGTGTCATAAAACACATGGCATTGGATGCCCAAACATTTGCTGACTGGGATGTGGATTATGTTAAATTGGATGGCTGCTATGCAGATATCAATGAAATGGACGAAGGATATCCCGAATTTGGGAGACTTCTAAATAAGACTGGACGACCTATGGTGTATTCTTGCAGTTGGCCGGTATATCAGGAATATGAAGGCAAATTGGTGGGTTACCGAAAAGTGAATGTTGGGAGGATTTCCGTGTTAAATGATTTTTTCCCTCTAGCCTAACTATGAAGCCTTGAAGGAGCACTGCAACTTATGGCGAAATTGGAATGATATTGATGATTCTTATGAATCGGTAGCTCAAATTATGGATTATTTTTCGAAAAACCAAGATAGAATACAGCCTCATGCTGGGCCTGGTCACTGGAATGATCCAGACATGGTAGGGCCATGATCAATGCCCCTTGAAAGTTAAAACTTAAAATTTATGGACTGTCTGTCTTTAGCTTATTTTAGGCAACTACGGTTTATCGTATGATCAAAGCAAACTACAGATGGCAGTGTGGGCTATACTGGCAGCACCATTGATTATGTCGAATGATTTGTCGGTCGTAAGACCGGAGATTAAAGATATTTTACAGAATAAGTAAGTACAGCCAATCAACTCATTTCCTACATGAAAGAGACAATATGAATGTTGCTTTTGTCATCGCTACCAAATTGCCGCTTATTTTGTATGGAGATTTAAGATGTTTTAAGTAGCTCTTTACACAAATTAAGCGACAAATTGACTTATCGGCGCGGATTCAGAAATCGACATTATATTTTACCTAAACATTTAATTTAGGCCTAGCACATCATTTATCATTGGAAATGGTATTATTGTATTTTAAAATATTCTCTGTGAAGATCAAGAATGCAACTCAAACCGTTTTTATCTTCTCAAATTAGATATGCCATTGCTGTGGATCAGGATCCTTTGGGTATACAAGGACGTCGTATATTATTGAAAAATCAAATTGAGGTAACATTTTGAATGCTGCCTATACCTGTCACGCAGTGCTTTATTCACAATTTTGTTTGTCTCCAGGTTTGGGCTCGGCCCATCACTCCCGTCTCTGGTGATCAGTACTCTTACGCTGTCGCTTTCGTTAGCCGACGTGCGGATGGTGCTCCATATACTATTAAATTTAAATTAAGCGATATCAATTTAACGAATAGGCGTGGATATTCGGTTACTGTAAGTGATGTGCTTTCAAAGGGTAAATTAAAACTTTGTTCACATTTTAATCTTTTTTGTCTATCTACTACAGGACATTTATGATGATAACAAAACTGTTGGACTGTTTAAACCTGCGAGTGCTTTTGAAACGCGTGTTAATCCAAACGGTACGTTGTCCTATGTATTGACTTATCACATAAATTAAGAGTGAAGCAGTCAGTGTGGGGTTTTTTTTTTAAATTGCATTGGATTTTAATTTGCATTACGTTATCTAATGCACATTCAAAATAATTCATTGTTCGAAATTGCAATTCAAAAATTGTCTTCGAAAATTCAATGGTTGTGGAATCGGATGCAGATTGTAATGAAATGGGAATTCTTTTGATATATTGAATTTGTTTGACTGCTGGCAATTCTGTATTTTAGTAGATTTTAAATGTACACGTTTGTGGTTCAGATTGCTATTCCCTCTAATGTACTTTCAAATCCATAAACCCGCACATATAAAATATTTGCCAGACATCAAACAAATGCTTTTAAAATGAATACAATTGTCAATAGTATTCAAATTTTATTTGAATTTGCATTTGTCGAGGTAATTCAAATTAAACTACAACCTACAATTGATTTTGAATTTTTAATTTTTTTTTATTTTATTTCCCGTATCAACTGAATATAGAAGTATTATTCCTATTTGTCATTGCAGGTGTTACATTCTACAAATTCACTGCCCTCTAAAACAATGGAGTTTCCAAAAATGTGACCCGATTTTTACAAATGATCTAAATATTACGCATAAACTTTATTAAATGAATATAATTTAACATAATAAATTTGTTGTTATTTAATTTAGGGACCCCTGTAATGGAAATCCATTAGGATAACGCGTCATAACAGTGTTACACAACTTTGTACAAAGCTCAGTCTATCGCAACGTTTTTTTTTATACGTATTATAGCTTTCACAAAAATCAGTCAAGATAAGAGTACATATTTTGCAAGCAATTTCTTGCTTCTTGTTTCTTAAACACTTTGAAAACCTTGGTGTTATTTGGAATCACGTACTTTACCTGAGTAATTCCAAAAAGCACAAATCACTAATTGCAACAGTTCATAAAATGTCTTGTTCAATTGGATGTATTTTGTCATTTGTTTTAATTGACCGATAAGGATGAATTAATTAACAAATTATTAAATTGATTAAATGCTCTTCTTTGTGGGTGTGAGTATATTTAGTTAGTTATTGCATTGGCAAAGTATTGAATATTTATATTACAAAACTTAGTTAACATTACTTCTCATGAAGGGATAGGGGAGAAATTCCCACAATTAGTGAGCTGTGCGCATTGTATTTAGCAAACTCACGACATATAGTTTAATACCGAATTCGAATCGTTATAGCAACGTAGCATTATGAATTGATGGCTAACACCGAATGAATTGAAAGGTGGTCAGAACAGAGATTATACCCACATTCTCATGTACAGGGATCATGTAAAAAGTATCTCCAATAGAAAAATTATGTCAGATTGATCACACACATGTCAGTTTGTATATATGTTCGTACACACAGGGAAAAGATTAGTTGGAAATCAATTCGGGCATTGGAAATTCCATGATAAAGTATATTTTTTGATTAGAATTCATAATTGTCAAACATCAGAATTATTTGCCGATGTTATTGATAGATTAAACATAGGTCTTACTAAATACAAGATGCTACTACCGAACTTTAGTTGTATTAACCAATTTGAGTATTTCTAAAACCTCATCCATCAGAAATGGAAGATACAACTAATAAAATGTACAATATTAGAATTCGTGTTCAAATGTTAGTCACTGTAATCATAATTTAGTTTCTGTCACAAAACCACTTGTTGCACAGTTACGAGTATGTATTCGATGTTTCATAAGAGGCTTTGTTAAAGAAAAACTACGTACATTGGACTTTACAGAAAAACTATTATTTTAAAGAGAAAGTGATAAACAAAGTTGTGAAAAAACAATAAAGTGTATAGATATCAGCCAGCGAAGAATACATATTATCATAAATTTAGGTGAAGTGAGACTTTTAAACATAATCGTTGAATATGACGCCACTATTGATGCCTTCACAAACACATGCAGACAATTGTGGACACTTGGCTGGAGGAACTATTATTGTGGATGACACAAATTAACTTAAATATACATATGATACCCAGGGTAACCCATCCCCATTTTTGATCGAAAATATGAAAAATTTATTTGTTTTTCGATTGGAAGCTCCGTTTTCGAGATATAGAAATTGTTTCATATTTTCGATAAAAAAAATGGGCACGAAATACGAGCACTGATCACAAATAATAATAATTTTGTTTATATTTAAATATAAAATACACAATTTTAATAAAAAGTTATTTTTTTTTACTTTTTTTCTATAAAATTCATAAGGGGTTAAAGCATCACCCAATGGTTTTGTGACAGCCATCAAATTCAAGTAATTACTTTAGTTTAGCATACCAATATATATATTATTTGGTACAACCGAATTAGTTTTTACATATTTTGTTCATCCAACTAAGAGAATATTCACCACTGCAGGATAATTTGATTGCTAGAACTAAAACTCGATTGACAGATCCCATTTAATTCTTGTTGCTGTGGCTTCAACTAAGTATTTCAGTTCTTGCAACCAAAACTGAATTACAAATCAATTGATATGCACAACATTTGGTGATACTGAACAAAATTATTGGTAATCACATCAGAATTGCATATGTGATAGTCCAATGAACCGCCAAATTTTAGTTGGCTGTAAATATACATAGTTGTGACAACGAATCTCTTCTCTGTGTGTAAAGCCGAGTTACTCAGATCGTTCGCGTGAACATTTGTTTCACTGCAGAATGGATCAGCAACATATCAGTGATGATGACTATATTTTTCTATATTTTTAAACTTATATTACAATAAAAATCTCTTTTCTTCAGAAATTGAGCGACAGTTGACAAAGTTCATCATTTCTTACTACAATTTGTTTGGACGTTTAATTTTTCTTAGCAACATTAAAATGTTGCAGATACTTTGCGTGAACAACTGAGGAGGTTCTTTTCAAAACTTGACTATTACACTTTTTGTGTTTTTGCACAATTTGAGAAAATAGTCTTTTAGGAATGCATCTATGTAATTAACCCGAAAATTTGTTGCATTATTATAGACGACAATATTAGTCATTGCTTTGCACAGGATTCAAAAATTTAGCAATAATATACATATTTTGACATAATCCGAAATTTGAAATGGATTAATCTAGTTTTGACGCGGCTGATTGCAATAATCAAGTTTTGTTATGTACTCTAAAGGAATAATCATGTTTTGATTCAAACCACTGTGCATTAATCTTGTTTTGCTAAAACTAATTAGGTATCAGAAATTTTATTTTGAACTAAAAAAAATCACATGAGGTTGGAACGAAGATCCTTTTGCTATATCGTCGTTCCTAAGTTATCTTCACGTATCTCCAAACAATTTTTTTTTAGAAAATTGACTTTTTTTATCTCCAAAAAATTATTCACATTTTGTTATATACGCCACCTTTTGGGAAATATTTTTGTTTGTTTATGGCACATACGCATAGATAAATAAAAAACCATAGATGGTGAAAGATAAGTGGTGGATCTGAAAGTAAAGGGAAATTTTGTAGATGGCGCATCTATAGCGGAAATTGGCAAATTCCCCTGTATACAAAAACTATTGCTAAAAATATATAACCATGCTTTTTTGCCTTTTGTATTGTGAACAAATATCAAAAGCGATATTCTTTTCTATTATTTACATTCTATTTTCAAATTTAAACAACAGAATCGAAATAAAAATTATGTTCGAATGCTTTTTCGTCGCATCCGAGTGAAAAATCGTCGTACGGAAACAGCATGTGCCCTCTGGTGAAAATGGTGATTAAGCAAATGAAGCATCTATGGTTTTTATTTATCTCTTTTTAGTCCAAAATTATCTTCAAGTAAAGGGGTTTTCAACACAGACGCTACAAAAGTAAATCGATAGGCACAGCAAACGACGCCATATTTTTTTCCGCTCTTTTGACATTTCTCTTCAGTAAGGTTTGCCATTTCATCATGGAAAGATATACGAGCCAACAACGAGTCGAAATTATTAAAATTTACTACCGAAATTTGCTGTCAGTGGCCTCAACTTTAAGAGGCCTCAGCAATCAGCGATGAGGCTCATTTCTGGCTGAATGGCTTCGTCAATAAGCAAAATATGCGTTATTGGTCAGACAGCAATACACACGTAATCCATGACTCATCATTTCAATTACGGTTTGGTGCGGTTTATGGGCCGGCGGCGTCATTGGGCCGTACTTCTTCCGTGATGATCAAGACCGGCACATTACTGTGAATGCGAATCGCTACCGTTCAATGATAACCGAATATTTTTGGCCCCAATTGGATAATATGGACTTGGAGGATATGTGGTTCCAACAGAACGGCGCCACAAGCCACACAGCGAATGCCACAATCAATTTATTGGAAACCAAGTTTGGTGTACGTGTTATCTCACGAAATGGCCTAGTCGATTGGCCGCCTCTGTCGTGCGATTTGACGCCGTTAGATTATTTCCTGTGGGGCTACGTCAAGTCTATGGTCTATGCCAACAAGCCAGCGACGATTGATGAACTTCGTACGAATATCGAAAGTGAAATTGCAGCAGTATCGGCCGATTTATGCTTGAAAACCGTCGAAAATTGGGTTCAGCGTCTGGACTTCTGCAAGCGTGCCCATGGTGGCCATGCAAAAGAAATCGAATTCCATACATAATGGCATCGAACGTACTTTCACAGGAATAAAGAATTTCATTGGTATCTGAAACCGGTTTTGTTTTATTTAAAAAAACTTTTGTAGCGCTCTTATTGAAAAACCCGTTATATGCACTATACATTAGGATGAAGCGATAATGTATGCAATTTTATTTGTTACTTTTTTGTAATGTTATAGACTTTATCCGGAGTTACTTTTGAGATATAGAACGAAACCAAAATGCATATATTAATAGGCTGATAATATCCTTTTTTTACGTCTGTAAAATATTTTTTCCACACACGTGAAGATTTTGTTATAATTAAAAATTTTCATATATTTTTTATTGTATATCCACAATAATGGTTCATACGGAATTATAACGTGTTAAATTTTTTTTAGTAAAAGTGGATATACAAGAAACTAACTCCATAATATCTCAGAAACCATAAGAGATAGGGACATAGGGATTAAACAGATGGATAGATCTAAAAAAGAAATAGTCTTATCTAATTTTTTTGATATACGTGACGATATTATGTACTAGTTAGTTCCAACACGCCTAAGGCGCCAGTTAAAAAAAAACTATAATTTAAATGGATCTTTAAGAAAAGATACTTTTTGCACAATGATAAACTTTTTTTAAGAAATTGTTTTTTTTATAGAATATAATTTTTTTTAAAAAGTATATTTTTAGGTCCTTTTTGTAAGAATATGTATTATATTTTCCCGAAAATGTAATTTTTTAAAGAGAGGAACGCACTTCTTTTATTAAAAGCGAATATTTGTTTTTAAGAAAATGTACTACATATTTTTAATAAGAAATACTTTCTATAAGAAGAAGCCATAAGAGTACGATTTTTTTTACAAAGAAGTACTTTTTTAAGAACAGGTACTTTTTAAAGAAGTGGTCACCTTTATAGGAAAAGGTTATTTTTTTAAGAAAATGTATTTATTTTCAGAAAGGCTACTTATCTCAATAAAAGAAAAGAAAAAGGTATTATTATATTTTTAAGAAAAGGTACTTTTAAGAAACGGAACCTTTGTAATAAAATGTATTTTTTTAAGAGAAAATTTTTTTTTGAAGAAAAAATAATAAAAATCATTTCTGTCGAAAATGGAATAGTCAAGTTTTGAAAAGAACCTCCTCAACATATACATATATTTCGTTTCTGACAAAAAATTCAACATTTTATCTACCCTTTGCCCTAAAACTGCCTATTTATGTTCGTTTGTTAAAAAACCGCAGCCCTATTTCAAGGTTTTGTGTTCTTTTCTGAGAATGTCGCACACAAAAAGTGCAAAAATTTTGCATTTTCTGTCCTCTCTGCGAGTTACGGGAGAGAATGTTGCCCGATAAAATTCCGCACTTTCCTTTTCGTCTTAATAAAGCCCCGTATTAATTTTAATTTTACCATTTATCTCTAAACGGAAAATTTTGTTGCGGAGAGATACCACCTATCTTTGATTTACCTTGCAAATATTTAATTTATAATCCTTCCAAGCACTCCGTTCTATTTTTAATGCATGCGGTGTTGCTTTTGATTGTTAAAACTATCGAAATTCCGGTCCCAAACAATTATCAAACAATTGTTTCCGTACGAAATCACTAGGCGTAATAACCCTGTAATTGATTTTGCCTACCAAATTTTCGCAAATACCTGAGTACCAAGCAAATGAAAAGTCAGCGAAAAATGAAATTTTCGTTAGTTTTTATACACGTACTTCTTATGGCAACGAATATTTCATAAAAACTGAATACCGGGCTTTATAACAAGTAAATCGAGCAGTTTACGGACCACATGCGATACGTAAAAATCTGAGAGGTAAGAGAAAATGGTTGAAGCATAGAGTAATTCTTATAAGAGAAAATTAAAATGGAATGTCAACCGAATGAGATCCTGGTCCAAGCACGAAGAACGCGCTCAAACTGCTTCAAAGGCCGAACTGCATCAATAAAATGTTATGTTGTCCATTTGGTGGGATTTTAAAGGAGTAATTTATTTTGAACTGCTTCCAAACCATAAATTCTGATGTCCATTGTCAGAAATTGATGAATCTTGATGGGACACTGAAAGCAACACGATCTAATTGGTAAATCGCCAAGGCATGGTGTTCCATCACAACGCTATGCCTCATACGTCTTTGCAGACTCGACAAAAAATATTGGAGCTTGAATGGGAAGCTCATTTGGATTTTCATTTATTCTGGAGTTTCCAAATTTTTTGTATGGAAAAACCTTTAACACAGAAGAGGACCTACAAACCGAGTTGTGCGAGCGTATTTGTGGGACGGAACAGTCATTCCGTGAATTTGGGATCAAAAATTTGCCTGAACGATGGCAGAAGGTCATTGAACAATAGATTACAATTAATTTTTTGAATAAAATAATTGAAAATTACTTTGAACGAAAAACCGCAAGTACTTTCTTGCCAACCCAATGCATACCATAAATAAATAAAAAACCATAGATGGTGGAAGATAAGTGGTGGATTTGAAAGTAAAGTGAAATTTTCTAGATGACGCCAGAGTGGTGGATATGGGCGAATTTCTCCGGAAACTAAAACTATTGAAAAAACTATATAACCATGCTGTTTTGCCTTTTGTGTTGTCAGCAAATATCAAACGCGATGTGCTTTTCTATTATTCCATACCATAAATAAATAAAAAACCATAGATGGTGGAAGATAAGTGGTGGATTTGAAAGTAAAGTGAAATTTTCTAGATGACGCCAGAGTGGTGGATATGGGCGAATTTCTCCGGAAACTAAAACTATTGAAAAAACTATATAACCATGCTGTTTTGCCTTTTGTGTTGTCAGCAAATATCAAACGCGATGTGCTTTTCTATTATTCTATTATTAGAAATAAAAATGATGTTTGAGTGCTTTTTCGTCGCATCCGAGTGAAAAATAGTCGCACGGAAACAGCCTTTGCCCTCTGGTGAAAATGGTGATTAAGCAAATGAATCATCTGTTTATCTATGTACATACTAAAGAATTGTTTTTCCCAAGACCGACATCTACATTTAAATTTTAAATATTTACGCAATGAAATTGATTCGCCTAAAAGTATTCTATATATTTTTTACATTCGGTGTTTTTAATAATTTGTATTATGGGTTTGCATTGAAGTAGTGTCCAAAATCGATACCGGTTTTTTTGCTACTAACCGTATGCCGGGTTCTTCAAAAACTTATGGTGATTTCGTTTCAAAAAATAATGTTGCGACATTAAAAAAAGTGCCTTTTTTGAGGCGAGAAAAGAACGTAGAAATGTTGCATTTTCTCACAGCTGTATTCTTCCGTTTGCTTTTTAGCTGTTTTATTTACCTCGCTTATATTTAATATTCGACCAGTATATATATATGGAGCCCTAAGCGATATTAAGCCATTTTAAGCGACTCTTCATACAAACTGGTCGACAAAGTATTTTTTGTTATTCCCGCTAAACTGAAAATTCGACCACTTTGTTTGAGAAGTAACCGATTTTAACTGAAGCCACTTAAATTAGCTTAGCGCCCCACACAAAAAAGGTAGAAAAATTAGCTTAGCAAGGACAAAGAACACATACAAAAACACAGAATATCAGCCATTTTATCGGGCAACATTCTCCCCCATGACTCGCTGAGAGGCAGAAATTGCAACATTTTTGCACTTTTTGAGTGCAACATTCTCAGAAATGAACACAAAACTATGAAGTGGACTTTTTGTGCACTTTTTTCACAAACGAACACAAAAAGGCACTTTTAGGGTAAAGGGCAGAAAAAATGTTGCATTTATTGTCAGAAACGAAATCGCCATTAAATTTCGAATAAACCGAAAACCAGTTATTTGATGTTGAACCGGTTTTTACTCAATTTCTGTTAAATATCCTTAAAACATTTGCAAATTCAATAAAAATGTAATTTTAAAATTTTAATGAAATTTTCGAATTAAGAATCATGATTTCTATTGCAAATTTGATTTTCAAAGATTGTTTTTCAACTTTCGGAATGATTTCTTCAAAAGAATTAAATAAACTTTTCAAAGTTCGTAATTTGAGTTAGTATTTGAAATACATTTTTCAAACTTAATACGATTTTCATATATAAAAATCTCCTTCAGTTTCAATAAGATATTCCAATTTAAATGAGATAAATTTTAATTTAAATAAAATTTTATATTAAACACGCAATCCAAATTGAAATACGATTTAAATGTGAATATATAATTCAAACGCGCATTTCAAGATAATAATATCTGTATGTATATTAAACTAGGTGTTTATTACTATGAATTCAACACTTCTTTCTCTTCCTAGACGTATCCTCTCCGCTAAATTATTTTTCTCTTATTTAATAACTTTTCAATATTTGTTTATGTTATTGAAAAATTATTATTCTCACATTTGTTTAGAACAGGAACTATAATTTCCCCAAATGATATTTTTATGTCGGAATTGAAATTTCATTAGAATTGATTTGTTTATTCAAGAAAAATTGTTTAATTGTTTTGTGAACAGTAATACTCATCGGATCTATTGGCATAAATAGTATTTAATGTTGAAGGTTCAAATTAAAACGGAACAGTAGTATATGTGTCACCCTAGTCTAGAATTTTGTTAAATATATTTTCCTTTTGTTTTTGCAAATTTTATCGTTAATGCCACAAAATTTAAATCTTGACCAAAATGTATTGTATAAGGTGTGAACAGTAGATGTTGAAGGCAACAACAGGAATTTTGTTTTTATTTTATACCCTCCTGTTGCCAAATTCAGCGTAAAAGTGAACAAAGTGTTCAAATGCTACTTATTACTGCTTAAATACATCTAGGTGTTGACTAAAAATAAAAAAAAACAAGACTGTTTGGTTATTTTTTTAAAAATTATAAATTTATTTTGTATAAATTAACCGAAAACATTGAATAATTAGTAGTATAACAAACTTATCTCAATAAATCTATTGATTTTTAATTGATACGATCTTAAAGGCGAAGCACGATACGTGTAGATGGAAAATGAATAGTATTCAAGGATCAAATAAATAGTACAGCATTGGCCTATGACATTTGCCTTACACTATTATATTTAAATACAATAGAAAAAGCTTAATAATTTAACAACATTTGCCATTATAAATATGAGAATACAATAATTAAGCTCGAGCACTTGATGGTGAAGTAGTATAAATAAAAGAAGTACAAAATACGGATATTTGGCATATTGAGTGAGAGGAGTGTTGTAAATAAATTTCGAAATAAATGTTGTGTTTGAGTAATTTAGTGTAAACGTGTAAAATACATGTGTATTTATTTATTTTTACAGTACGCGACTGACAAAGTTAATATGCATGTATGATAAATACACAAAATTCAATTACATATTCAACAAGCGTTTTAAAATAGTGTAATTGCATTCAAAATCATCCTCATTATTATTGTCAAGTTATTGGTATTTTAATTTACTTATATTTAAAGTAAATAAAAACATAGTTTTTCGTTAAAAGAAAAGAAAATTGATATTTTTGAAAATAAAAATCATTTGTGAATTATAAAAATAGGAAAAGGAAACAACAGAATCCGAACTCTTTCAATACAGTTTTATGTAAAACTTTAGAAGTTTTGTTTTTCACATCTTGCAGTACGTTTACCAACTAGTTTGTAAATTTTATGTAATTAAGTAAAGCTTAAGCGGTAGCAGGCTTAGTCCACTTAATGCACACCATTCGAAATTGTTGGCGTGCGTTCATAAGTGCGCCGATGCATCTCGTCGACACTCTTGAGGTAGTAGGTTCCCGGAAACAAAGAGCTTATACTGCCCGTGGGCGTGTAGGGAGCAGCGTGATTGTTCTTCTCCCTGATCTCCATGAGTTCGGAGAACACTGTTGGTTCGACTTTTTCGCGTGAATTCAATAAAGTCAGCACATAGTCTAATTTCGCTACGAATTTTTGGAAGACTTCGGAATTTGAGGTCACTTTGATCGAGTACATGGAAGCAGCCAAGCCGGATCCGTAGGAAAATACTCCAATGCGCTTGCCCACAAGATTAGCAGCTGTCTCGTTGACCAGCAACGACACCAAGCCCGAGTAAACCGAAGGCGTGTACATGTTGCCTACTTGGTTGGCTAACAAGAGAGTCTTTTTGGTCTTCTCTTCAAACACATTTCCATATTGGGTCATGAATGCTTTTTCCACATCACGATCGAAGTAGGTTGTAGCCAAGGTTGAAGTGTTGAATCTTTCCAGTGATGGATACTTTTCGGATCTTTTCTGCTCATCACTTGTCAGCAAGAAGTCATTAAATACCAGACGAGCTACTGATTTTTGCACTAATTTGCAGAAAGGTGTGTGGAATAAAATAGCGTCGAAATTGTCCAAGCCCTGCTTTTCTTCATCAGGGTTAAGTTTCTGGAACTTCTTACGATAAAGCTGGTAGCAGGTGTCCAAAGCCGATAGGTAACACTGTATAGATAGTTTTCCGTCGACAGTAGGATATTCAGAACTTAAATCAGGTTTGTAAAAGTCATATGCGTGTTCCATGTGCGAAGCCCTAAGACCTCTCTCAAAAACCAGAGGAGCATTTGGCCCCACTAGCATAGCAATAGCGCCCGCACCACCCGTTGGCCGGGCAGCGCCCTTGGCGTACACAGCAATATCTGCACACACAGCCAAAGCAAGTCGACCGTCCCAACTGGAGGACTCAATCCAATTTATGGAGTTGAATAAGGCTGCTGTGCCACCATAACACGCATTCGTTGTATCAATACCCTCGATATCAGTGTTTCCGCTCTCAGCGAACAACTGCATCAGCACCGACTTAACCGATTTTGACTTGTCGACTATCGTTTCTGTGCCCACTTCGAGCCGACCTATGTCGGCAGCCTTAATTTGATGTCTTTCCATGAGGCGGGTAACAACAGTTAAGCACAGCGAATTGACATCTTCGCGATCCGAGCAAAACCCCATTTTCGACTGGCCCAAACCAATTGTGTATTTGCCCGCAGAGACACCATCGAACTGTTCCAATTCGGTCTGATCCACATATTGTGAGGGGAATAAAACCTCCACGGCTAAAATTCCAACATTCTCAGGCCACATGGTTTATCAAACAATATAGAATATTAAGCAATTGTGAATAACCTGAAGAGCTAAAAAGAAGAGAAATAATTTTGGTTAGAACATTTTATCTGTTGTATAATATGAAAAAATAAAATAAAACGATAGATGCATAATAAAATCCATACTTAATGTGCAGTAATGAATTGAGCTAAAAGTGCTTACACTAATAAATTACCCTATAACAACAATATAACACGTATGTGATTGTTGTTACCCCGAAACAAAGTACAATCAGATTATATTTTAATTGACCATTTACAAAGTGACAAATATTTTAACTTAAATATATTTGTTAAGTACTGATGCTTTGACTTCTGGAATGCAGTGCAATATCAAGATAGTGAAGATCATAGTAAGATCAATTTTGGATCTTGGTCGTTATTTTAATTATCACGTAAACTTTTTTAATAGATGATGTGGAATATATGTAGGTTAAATATGGAAAATTCCGTTCAATTCATAGCCTGAAACGAATATCTACAATATCAAATATTTAAATTTTACTAAATTCTGAACATTAACAAAATTAAATAATAAACACAACGAACGCGTTTAGCCTAAATGCAACAAGCAAGCTTATAAGTTTTAACAATTGCGATCGCAAACAATGCGAACATTAAACCGTAAGAATGGAAATCAGGCATTTATTTGCATTTGTTAGCGGAAATCCGATGTGTTTCATGTTGGTTGTACTTAGACTACTGTGCCTTTCATGAATTATCAATTAACGAGTTTCGATATTTTAATAACGCAATACACATCTTTACACAAAAAAAAAATATAACTACAGTTTATAATATAATAACAACAATAACAACAACAAAACTATGACAAACTTTCACCGATTCGATTTTTTAATGTGACAGAAAGAAGCCAGACCATCTTTGAACTGTTATAAAATTCTTCAGTAATTGGAATGGCTTAAACGCCCCTTAAAGTACACAAGCAAATATTTTGACTTAACTACTACCACCTTTTCTTTATTACTACATCAAATACTTGTGGTTCCAGTGTAAATATGAGATAAAGTAAACAAAGCAAGAAAGACATACATACGTATATAAACAAGATCAGAAGAGAGTACATAAATTCCAAGAGACCATCATCAATTGAATAATATGAAAACGAAGACGACGATGATAATGATGATGATGATCATGAAGAAGAAGAATATGATCGTGAACAGCAACGATTTAAATGAATGGATTATTTGTAAATACAAGAGCGAGAAGTGGTGGTCTGTGTTTGGGTTTGTAGGTCGATTTGTTTATTGGCTTAAATACAGGCAACGACAACAACTACAACAACACTTATGCACTTGTTTCACTCGTTTATCAACCAGGACAGATCGCGTCTTCCAAACTTAAACATAGTAAACTAAAAAAAACTTTCTCCTAAACTGTGAAGATCGAAACCACCACCAATGGTGAGTAGAGTAATAAACATGAGAAATAAACAAAAATCCCAATATCGTTTTCATTGTCGGTATTCGTTGTTGTAATTGGACAATTTGTCTGCCCGGAATATCAACGAGCACACGTGAGTTACAGCAGAGCTCAGACAAATAGCATTGGTTTTAATTTGAAATGAGTTTGGATAAACAAGACAAATAATCAATGAAGATCTTAAATTTTTAACACAGAAATGTGATAAAATTTGATCAGCGTATTTGATATGATAAAATCGAAATAAAATTCCAATGAATACGCCAGAGCTGAACTTGTTTCTCATGCCATGTCATCGAAAATGATATTTTCAAGTTTTAAAACTTATCGTTGGATCTATTACAAGGTGACTGAAGGCCAGTGTCAGAGCCAGTAGCTTTTCCAAATATATACATACATAAGTTGTACACAAAATATAGACCTATAAGTTGTTCATTACCATGATACATAATACTACTTTAACGTACATATCGCTCATTTGCGACAAGACTGTCACAACTCAACATTTATCTGTTTTGAACTGAATACTACAAAATATTCTCCTTGTCTAGTTCTATGAGATAGATTCATTCCAATATCAAAATTGGTTTAAAGTTCAGCGTGAGAGTATTTTTAAACTAGCAATTTGCATGCAATCCTAGACAACTTCAAACTTTCAAAGTCATTTTACTCGAAACTACGTTTTTTGAGTTATGACGAACTTGTCGCAAATGAGCGATATGTACATTAGACCGACTCACATTGTATGGTGGGGAAAAAAGTAGCTTGGTTCTTTTATGATTCCCAAAATATTTCGTGTTTATATCATTAAGATCACGTCAGCTGGACCATTTTTATAAAAGGTATTTTTTTTTAGTTTTTCAAAGAATTGTGTACTTTCACTATGGACAATGTATACAATATTGACATCATATGAAAGGGTGGCGCGTCTAGCGGTACATAAAACATGCCAAAACCTGTCCTGACACCTACTTTTTTCAGGGATATTCTGCAAAACAATAGCACTTTTAAGTTTTTGGTACGCGGATTTGTTCTGATTTTAATATCAGATTGGAGTACTTCTACATATTCAAAATTTAGTCCAGAGCACCTCGGAAAACGTATTAAAAAATTTATATGTATACAACAATGATCTACTTGTCCGAAGAAAAGATTTGACACCCATTTTGCCCTGTGTAGAACGTAATGTTCCCACCTAATTACATTTTTTTGTAAAACGCGAATTTCAAAAAAAGCTGAAACACGTATTTACTTGAATGTTCTAAATATTAAAATATGTTATTCTGACATTTAAATTAGAAAAATATCCGGACCAAAAACTTAAAAATTCGATTTTTTTGCAGAATATCTCTGAAAAAATGGATGTGTCAGGCCATGTTTTATATACCGTTAGACGCGCTTTAAAAGAACCTTTCAAATGATACTAATATTGTATACATTGTCAATAGTTAAACAAAAAAATTCTTAGAAAAAGTAAAAAAAAATATTTTTTTAAAAATGGTCCAGCTCACGGGAGTTTAATGATAGACACGAAATATTTTAGGAATCATCCTAATACAAACCAAGGCACATTTTGAGGGGCGGACAAAATTAATTGTTTTTGTGAGTCGGTCTAAGGTACATTTTTTTAGAATTATCCCAAGTGGTTGTATAGACCAATTATTGCGAATATTTGTCAATAGAAAACTTCTTTAAATTCGCCGTCATTGTTTCAAATTTTTGTTTTATTTATGTAGTTTGTGAAAGATAACTAAATTTCTGCCTTACTCATTTTCCTTACTGAACGTAAACATGTGTAGGTTTCAACAGGACCTTGAGATATCAAATTGGTTTATTGCTAACACACGCCAAAGGAAAATGCATCGATAATCTTTTGAATGGCTGTCGGTGGTGCAATGGGAGTGTGTCCGGCACTTGTATATGAGAACTGCTCTGACACCTATGTATTTAGTCATGAAAAAGCTACTCAAAATACCATGTGGAAGCGGGTAAAACTTGTAGGTCCAAAAACTAGAAACCGCACAGGTCACTGGTTGTGAGAAGCTCTCCTCAATCCCTTAATGGGATGTAATGGAAAATCTTCTTTGCATCTCTCGGAAATTCATACGAGAATGCAAACGACAAGTAGGAACAATTTACCGGAGAATCTACACCATTATCACTAAGGAGGAAATGGAATTATTTGTATATGCTATTATTTTGAACGCAACTGCAACGCATACCGCAATACGATTGCACTTTTCAAAACGAAATTGATTTCTACAACTTTACTACTTGGCTATCTGTAATGATTAGACCTTAATTGCACGTAAGTGTATTCGCCATGTGTTCACATTTAATGGAAATGGTCTAAAAGGTTTGTTAACAAGACAGGTGATATTTTTTTTTGCACCGGAATTTTGAACATTTCCACTGTCTTACCGTTAAAGAAAAGTTACACTGTTTAATGTTTTTAGTTACACTATTTAAATATATTTTACAAATAATACTTTTGAATCCTTGGATAATTAATTTATTTCGATATTTATTATAGAAAAGTGTGGTTTGAATGGATTTGTTTATTTAAAGTTTCTCAGACTCGCGATCACAACCGTTTATGTGAAAATCACTTGTACAACTGACAGACGCATCTACCAACCAAATATGTTAAGCGCTAAACTCACTCACTGAACAACACAAAACGTTTAAACGTAATCCACTACCCAGCAAAAGAATATCGTATCATATTCGGTGGCTGCTTGAACAAATGCTACAAGTGGTGAGTAAGCTTGTGTTTGCTCTATCGCTGCTTTGGGTGTTTGCATTGCTCACCTCACCTATGGCACCACCACTATACACTTTAAAGGTCTCCAGTAATGATTTTTCCAAATTGTAAAGAAAAGTTGCGTCATTGCCTCTTGTGTTTTTGTTATTCTTGTTTATTTTTTTGTCTACTTGTGTTCACCCCAAGTCAGCGCGTCTGTTTGCTGACGCTGGGCAGTCAAGGGGGCTTCTTTAAGAAAGAGAGAGTACCCAAAGTCCATTGTACGCTTCTTTTCATTCTACAAAAGTTTTCTTTGGGACTAATATTAAATAACAACATTTTGTTAGAGGTTTATCTTTATGAGCGGTGATAAGTTCTACACTTTTGCCTTTTTCCACAAAGGTTAACTTACGACAAAATCCCAAAAGATTTTGAAAATTATAATTTTTTGATAATCGCCACAAAGTGACTGTTACGTGGACACATAAATTATTAGAGGAGATCATATATGATTTCTGCTATACAAAATTGAAAAACGCAATTTCTAACTTTTGATTTTCATATTGAAATTTCAAAAGTTGACCTTCTGTGGTTCATTTATGTATGAATACTAAAGTAATATATTTTTGTTATAGCTGATGTGATCATTACACTCACACCAAAGTGACTGCTTTTGAAGTTGAGTGGTAATTTGTTCTTATCTTTAGTTGTCTAATGGGCATATAACACTACTGTATTTTGTGAGAACGTTAGATTTCGAAGGGCGTGCCCAGTATTCCCTAGCAATTAGTATACAGGTTTGAATTCACCTCCAAGTGGAATTGGTATCAACAGTTTAATAACTTTAATTTATTGCTTAAAGTAGTTTTGATAAAAATTTTAAATATCTACTGTTTAATGTACAAGTTAAAATTGTGAGCGGGATACGATTTTGCAAAATGTTGTATTCGAATTCGAATCTAGGCGAGATTACTGGATAATATGCCGAACAGTGGTTTAACAATAGGCGGAATGAAGACGGGCCCCAGGAAATAACACCCCACACGATCAACAAAAAATTTAATTAACTATATTTTACTGTTTTAAAAAGAAATGAAAAAATGTTTTCCAAAAAAAAATCGAGCGATTTTTTTGGGATTCAACCCATGTGTTTGATTGTGCATGCATAGACTTGCTTAGAAGAGCAAAATAATACCTTGTGATACCATAAACTATAATGGAATGTTGTTACTCCAATATTGAATAGAGTGTAGAGTGAATTATAAAAAATTTAACACTGATATTGACACAGAAAACAGAGACGTCACAAAAAGGGGGACAAATATTTGAAATAACTATTCCATTTTATCTTATTTTGTTTAGCGTTTCATGGAATATGTTTAGGTGTGTATTATATATTCATTCTAAAATTAATCAAATCGACGGATAAAACAAAACCAAATTTTTTCTGTTGGGGCCGATTTTCCTGGGGTGCAATTTATATTCTTTAAAATTAAATTTCAAGAAAATACACCCCTAAGACTCAATGAAAAAATGGCCCCAAACTATCAGTATACAACAAATAATTATTTTGGGGTCCCCTTGCGCTTATTGGGGCCTTATTCTTAAACGGTTTAAAACCAAAAAATGAAAGCCGCCCCAACTAAAATATTTGGGGTCGTGCTTCACAACTTTTTGGGGCTCTTCATCATTGCTTAGGAGGCTATTTTATTTTGAAATTTGGGGCCCACCTTCATTATGAAAACAAACCCTAAATTTGGGGCCATTTTCATTTTGCAATTGGGTTGTTATTTCCTGGGGCCGTCTTCCGGCCGCCTTAACAATATGAGTTATTTTAGATCGATGTTTCAGTAGAGTAGTGCGGTATTTATACTCAATCAGACTTTTTGACCACGTAACTCCCTCTGTTAACCGATTCTTGGGTTGTAGTTTCTCAAATTTTTTACATTTCCGATCTCTGTTGTTGTTTTACAAAATGTTCAAAAATCAATTTCCTACCTTTCTCACGAATTTGTTTAAATTTGGCCGTTCATCACGTACGAATCAATTAATAATTCCTAGAGCGAGGGGTTATATGAATAGGTCCTTTCAGGTGAGAATAGCCAGATTGTTCAACTTGCTTCCTTCTACACTACGAGTATTTAACTTCACTAGCGCTACGTATCGCAAAAAGCTTCTTCAACACTTTGGAGAAATAACGCAGTAGTTGACAATGTTTCTTTTTGGTTTTTGTTTTTTACAATGTTCCTTTGATTTTTTTTTTATATTTTATTATTGCCTCTGGAAATTTTTGATTCATTCAACTGATTAAATAATGTATACACTATTTTCAATAGAGCTTGTGTTTGTAGTTTTCTTTTTGAAAACACCTTTGGGAACTCTGAATTATTATTAGTCATGAATAATATAATCTCTAATTTAACTTTGTTATCAACTAGTTTTTTGATCTTGCTACTTAATTAAAGGATATAATTGTTATGTAATTTCTTATTTAATGAAAACATATAATGTGTGTTATAAATGGAGTAGTTCTTTTGTAATTTATTTGAATTGGCCGAGAGGCTTAAAATTACAAGTGTGAATAAATAAATAAATAAAATAAATAATTATAATAATTAATAATAGATTAGTAGTTGAAACTGTTACCCATAATTCAATTTATATAATGTTATTATTTAAATTTTTTTTAATTATTTTATTTTTTATTATTTTTTCTAAAACATAGTGAAGAAACAGATATAATTAGTTTTAAGTTTTTTTTATATGTATATGTTTACAGAAATTATTGTAGAAATTTTGTAACCATATAAGGCCTCGAGGCTCGGTTATGTAAATGAAGAAACAAATAAAAAATAAATAGAAATAAATAAAAATAGCGCAACCTGTAAAGATGTCATTTCATGAAGTACATTTGTAACTGTACATGGCTTGGTTATTGAAATAAATAAATAAATTGATATTGAAAATAGTGCCAGCTTTACAATTTGTTGAACACGGCATTTATTGGCGATAGAAAGTATTTAAATATTTCGGGATCTTATTTCCCTTGCTTACAAAATGTACTCCTTTACAAAACATTAACTATTTGGCCGACGGTGGTGCAATGGGTAGTGTGCTCGCGTCTTGTACATGAGATCCTGGGTCAGATCCCTGCTCTGACCACCTTTAAAAAAAAATTCTTTCGACGGCGGTCACCTCGCATAGTGACGGCGACACTATCGAGTATTTAGCCATAAAAAGGCTTCTCAAAATACCGTTCGGAATCGGTGTAAAAACTGTAGCTCCCAATCTGTGAGTGAAAACTTGAAAGCGCACAGCTCAATGATTGTGAGAAGCTCTCCCGTGTCCCTTCATGGGATGTAATGGGAAACATTTATTTTTTATTTTCCCAATCGGATTTCACCCTATCCGAATTGCTTTTCGATCGTTGCCCTTAGCCAGGCGTCTAATACATTTAATGTAGCCAATGGAACGTTGAAACGGTCAAAGAACAACTTGCATACCATATAGAACAACACGAAATTCAGAATATCAATTAGGTTTTCGAAAACAAAAATACTCATGAGAAACAGCTGTGAACATGTGATAAATTGGTAGAAATCCATTGAGAAAAATAAAAAGGTGTTGCCTATATTTCAAGACTTTTATGTAGGCCACTAGACCACAAATTAAAAATAAATAAATGGTTTCCCGTTACATCCCATGACGGGATTAGGGAGTTTTATACCGGTAGGTTGAAAAAAGAGGTAAATATCTTAAAATGTGCTCCTTATTAAGTTAATTATTAGTGAATATACACTAATTGTTTTAGCCAAGACTTCAAACTGTTATTTGATGCATTGATGCCATTAAAGGTTAAACTTGTATAATCAGTTTTTGTTACGGGTGCTTACAGGCAAGTGTATGATATTTACAAACTTCTCAATCCTTTTATAGAACACCTCAAAATAAGACTAAAATATTAAATAAAAAATTCGTGTTCTCGAAAGTTTAAAATAAAACAAAGTATTTTAAAACTTATACCTTGTTATAGAAAATCAAAAACTAATTTGTGGAACAAATCTACTTTACGGCCATAGTTCCAACTTTATTTTTATTTTTTAGGGGTATAGGAAATTAAATTTGATGAAAATGAAGAAAATTATATATGTACTTATACAGCTGATGTCAAAATAATAGCACCACTGTGATTGTTATTTTTAATTCTATGCTAAACTAAGAATTAGAAGCAAAATGTATTTCAAAATGAACTTAAATTAGGCACACATAAGTGCACCTAATAGCACCACTGTGATTGTTATTTTTAATTCTATGCTAAACTAAAAAGTAGAAGCAAAATGTATTTCAAAATGAAATTAAATTAGGCACACATAAGTGCACCTTGTGTGACAAAAAAAAATATACTTTGAATTCACATAAACACAAAAAAAATCATTTTTTTATACAAAACTCAAAAAAAAAACTCAAAGTCAAAATAATAGCACCGCTAGCACCATATTTGAAATAACGACAGAGCAACGTCTTCCCATTGAGATAACAAAGGTACGGCATCTGTCACTTGGTATCGAATACCAGAACTGTTCCACAGTACTCCACAAATCATTATTGTTGGCGGCTTTGACTTCAGACACCCTCTTCTTCACATCCGCCCTAAAATTTTCAATGGGGTTCAAGGCTGGCGATTGCGCCAGGCCATTCCATTAATTGGATTTTGTTGTCCTCAAACCACTTTTTAGCCTTTCGGCTTGTATCTTTTGGGTCATTGTCCTGCTGCATAACCAAAATTAGTGGCATTTCTTCAGATACATTCGGAAGCATCACTTCCTCAAGGATTTGAACATATACGGAAGCGTCCATGGTGGTATTTATACGATGAATCGGGTCAACGCCATAATAAGAAAAGCATCCCCAGACCATGATGCTGGAACCTCCATGTTTGATCGCCTTTGAGGTCTATTTTGGATTAAATTCTCAATTTGGTGGCCTCCCGAACATACGATCGAGATCCCTTTCCACCGTATAAAACAATTTTAGATTCATCTGTCCAAAGAGTAATAAAGTTTAGATGACTTTTTGCAAATTGCAACCTTTTAGTCACATGCCTCTGTCAAAGTCGAAATTTTTGTTGGGCTGTGAGCTTTTGGATTATGTTCCCTTAACCTACGGCATATGGTTTCAGTGCATACTGTCAAATTCAATTGTTTTTTTTACTTCTGCTGCCGATATAAAGGGATATCTTTTGATCTGCCGCACTATTCTATTGACCGTAAGTGGCGATGTGGACGTTTTACGACCACGTGTTTCAGCTTTGTATTTGTAGGTAATCGCGTTCCGAAACATCTTATTCGGACAACTTAAAATTTCTCTAATTTGAGATTAAGTTTTGCCCTTGGAAATTAATTTTTTTTATGAGATCACGTTTCTCCTTTGAAAAATGTTTAGCACGTCCCATTGCAAACAAAATAAAGCGAAAATATTGTTAGTTTTAAATTTTTATTAAATCAAATCACCATTAACCACCTTAAACTATTATAAACTAATATTTCAGGTCCGCTTTAATTTTATTATACAATGGCTTCAAATGGTGCTATTATTTTGACAGCTCTCTCGGCATCTTATTTTAAAAATGTACATATTGTAAGAGTATACACAATATTAAAACTGAAAATAATCTACCGCATAAGAGAGCAGACATCAGTTATGATTGCAGAAGAACACATTCTCAAAACAAAATCAAAACCTTTAGGTGGTGCTATTATTTTGACAATAACTGTATATATTGGGCTATTTTGACGTTGACGTCAGATCGGATCGATGTATAGCTCATTGGAAAGCTCGTTACAATATCATCCAAATAGCGTACTAATTTCGGTGCGAACTGGCAGCTATTTTAGATTTTTTTACCCTACTTTTTAAGGCAAAGCCTAAATATCTTAAAATGGTTTCGATATCAAGGTAAGTATCTGGAAAAATTCGATAACAGCCAAGAATTCATGCTTTCATTTTATGCATCGGTTTTCCCAATAACCGTTTAAACACCTGATATAGTAAAGATAAAATTTGAATATCTTGATATTCATATGCGTAAGGTAAGTGTGTACATACATATGTATTTAAAAATTCTCGGTCTGGGAAACTATTTGTAGAGCATTTCAAAATAGACCAAAAAAGAAAAAAAATCGATAAATCGCTTTGTTATCACCAAATATGGCACAAAGCGCTCGTTTACTGCATGTGAGTAACAATAAATAAATAAAAATTACAGGTTGAAATACCGATAAACACATTTGCTTCGATTTTTTTTGTATAAGTTTTACAAAATTTGTAATAAAAACCTTTTTCTTATATAAAATTTAAAAATAAGAAAACAAAACCTAATTAAATTTGTCGATAGCTGGCTTAGTTGTCGATATAATACAAAAAAAACTATGCCGAAGCCGGTGTTGGATCTACCCGAGGACAAAATCCCTAAGACCGTTTCACGCAGAACTCTTCATTATCCCAGAGTAGAAAAAACTTGAGCCCGGCTGAAGGCCGTTCACACGAAATGCTTTTTGACGCAATAAAATCGAATAAAGCTTATCGATATATCAACCTTTGATATCTCGATAACTGAGTTGGTTATCGCGAAAAAAAAAAATAATTTTTTTTTTAAATTTAAACTTTCTTGATAACCAACGGTCGATTCATATATTTTAGGGTTATTTGAGGTGTTCTGAAAAAACGAAATTTGTAAATATCATACATTTACTTGCGTGTAAACATGCATAATAACAGTTGTGCATAACTTTGATCTTTAGTATTCTCCTGTGATTAAAGGCTTATAGGGTCAAACAATGTAGGAAAAAAAGCTTAAAGTCTTGTCTCTTAGTGCATATTCCGCAAAATGCATCTGAATATAGTGCACGATCGGCTGAATAGCTTTTGGTAGAGGTTGTTTCAGAAAATGAAAAAAAAAAATTAAATTTGGAGAAAGCATCAAGAAATCGAGAAATTTAAAAATTTGGGTATGGGTGAGAGTACTTTGACCTACCCCAGAGGAGAAAATACCTAAGTCCGGTCGAAGACCGCCCACGCAAAAGCTTTATAGCATAAAAATCTTAAAAATAAAAGAGGAAAAAATAGAATATACTATCGCAAAATAATATTTAATATTTTCGCAATCTTCAGACCCTTTCTACAATAAACAATCACCCCTACCCTGTAAATCGTCGTCGACAGCTAACGTCCACGTCTTGCGTCGCCTTGTTAATTTTGGCACTTCTGAAGTCGTGTCGACAGTAGACGACGAGTATTTGGTACCCGCAATGGCGTTTTTACACTCATGTTGAGTCGACTCGACTTGTTTTTGGTCGTTACGCTTTTTCTACACGACTTGCAACGCCTTGATGCAAACAGTTGTGTTTTGATTGATTTTTTCTTCATTTTCGGCTCAATAGTATCAAGCAAGTATTTAAATGCTGCTTTATTGATCCGAAAATGGTTTTGAAACCTGTACATAAAGACATATTTAATGAATGGCATGTATCATGGCCCATAATATAAAAATCATAAAACTTACTTGATATCTCGTAGGTTAAATATATCTGACATTTGCCTTACAATTTTTCTTTGTATGCGAAGACATTTTTTCTGTTCTTCATCACTAGAGCTTGAACTCAGATCAAGAAAAAATATACATTCTAGCAAACAAATTGAAGAAAATTTTCTTTACACGTTAGGGATTACACTTTTTGGTAGTAAATTATCGATAAGCAGGCGTCACTGGCCGTGACGTCTTACCAAGTACCGATTTTGCATTGATGTGACAATGCCGTCGTTAACAGGTGACCACGACTTTGAGACGTCGACGTCTTGGGCGACGACTTATAGGGTAGGGGTGAACGTTTTCATATTTCCCCCACATTTCAGAATTTTTTATCTTGATAACAATGAGTTATCGAAAAAAAAATATTTTTTGTTTTGCTCATATTTTGACACTTTTTGTGGTGTCGAAACAATTAATTTTTATTAAATTGTTCTATTTTTTTTGTTATTTTTATTTTATTGTCGAGAAATGCTGGCTAATTTTTTGAGCTTATTTTGACTTCTTTTATACCCCATTACCCTCTCCCACATCCGAAATTTCGGGGACCATAAACTGGTTGTTTTTTGGAGAGTAGGTCGTAAAATAGTCCTGTTCCCAAAACTTGTTGATACTGTGCTCTTCCGAGACTTCGTTACCTACTGATCTCGTCAACTTGGTGAGAGTTCTTCATCTAATAACAAAAATGTTACATCTGCTGATGCAATAGCATTTTATTTATAACGACTTATTCCTTTTTTTATAATTTTCTAGTGTAATACAATTACTTATATTGATATTTCCATGAAAACTATTCAAACAAATAAACACATGTAAGCAACAGCTGATTCAAACATTGGTTTTACTTACATTCGAAATTGTCAAAACCAACTTGGTTTCATGACACCAAATGAAACCAATATTGGTTTGCTAAAACGACAATTAGTAAAACCGACATGGTTTCTATGACAACCCTGTAAGCTTTACGAACCATTTATTTCCGAAATTATACCAGTCAAAATAATAGCAGTGCTATTACTTAAAACTTAAAATATAATTTTTCAATTCACTAGAAACGAAGTTATTTTAAAATAATAAGTTAAATGCCGACATTTCTCTGAATTTAATACTTAGTTGCACTGCCTGTTGCTTCTTACTGCTTCACCACGGCGTTTGATGAAGTCTACTAGTGTTTTCCACCTTTCATCAGGTATTTTTGCCCAGACCAATTTAATTACACACCTAAGCTCGTTGCTTTTGCTAGTGAGACCTCCGTTTTGACATCACACTAAAAATTTTCGTGTGGATTGTGATTGCGCGGGTCACACAATGACATCGGTATTCAAACCGCCTTTTTGCAAGATGGGTATGAGTTTTGGATCATTGTCCTGCTGAGAGACCCATTTAAGCTGTATTTCATGTTCTGCCTATGGAAATATAATATTTTGTAGTATTCCAATATATTGGGCAGCGTCCATGGTAGGTCTCAACCAATGTTTTGATACAATCGATAATATGAAAAAAACAGCAGACAGTTGTCCGAGGCCTTCGGCCACGGACTGTCCCTGCAGGAAGTGTCAGAGACACGGCCATTAAGTTTAACGTAGAATACGCCATACGATAAGACAGAAAACATATATACATTGTTGATGTTGCGCCTACAAATTAATTAACATTTTTAATAAAAATATAACTAACTAACTAACTAAACCAAACACCACACATATGTTTGAGTGTATGTGTTTAAACAATTTTCATTTGAGAAATTTAAATATTAGGAAGATATCAACCAATATGAAATGTATATCAAACGAAAGATAACATCTTCATTTACCTACAAAAAATTTTTTAAAAAAAGTTATCTCGCCGTTCCTCATAATCAATGAAATAAAGATTACAACAATAGCAATCTGACATGACTCCCTATACCGTAAGGTAAGACGTATTCTACGCCAAAACACGCCCAAACCTTTACATTTGATCCTCTAATTCTGACCGTTTTGGTAGTATCACAGGGGACGTACATATATCGTATTTTAGATTCATCTGACTATAAAATATTTCTCTACTGCAGCCGTGTGTTTGCATATTGCATTCTTTCGGTAACATGTATTTAGTTTTAAAGTGAGACTTTTCCCGGGATTGTAAAGTAGATTCTCATTTTTTTTTTAGCTTTGGACCTAAACTAGATCTTTCCAAAAGTTCTATCAGAGACAGTAATTTGGGGCTGATACAAGAGTTGTTACAGGATAAGTGTCAATGCAACGACAAACTCTCACCTCAGTGAAAAGTAGGGTATGTAATTAGCGTCCACTTTCCACACAAATGTTCTTTCCATGTTTGAGAGAGCTACAAATAGTAAATTCACGTGTTTGTGTTCGTGCATGGCACTTGCAATTGCTCGTCAATGCAGTCGAAACTTAAAAAGATGAATGAAAACAATAATTGGGTGAAAATGCACAACAAAGGAAGCATCAAACTGGACATTTGTACTAGGAAAACACACATATATTGAGACGCTGATTCATTGGCACTGATAAACTACGACAATGTACTTTCATCCGGTAATATTTGATACGGATTGCTTGCAATGCTTCTTTCTCTGGGGGGCATGGTTACATCACGCCCATTTATCGGTAATTTGACAAAAAAAAACCATTTGAGTTTCTTCACACACTTCGCGGAAAGAACTATCCGTCACAGATTACAACACACACTAGTGAAAACATTCACAAAAAATATCGACTTTTCGTTGAATTCCTTTCGTTCTTAGTGAAGACGTATTTACTTACTTTAGAATAAGCTTTATTCACTATTATAATTATTGGTTTATTTGAACTGGGTAGAAAATTTTTACAAATTTGTTTATCCTAAATAAATCCCTGGAATTGTTGCTTAATTTCTAAAATGTTTCTGTTTTCCTTTCCACTGTCCTTCTATAAAAAACCGAAAAATTTCTTCAGGCTGCCCAACACTGTATCAAACGTTAAAGATGTATTTATATCAGGTGAGCTTATAAAACAGCTGATTTTACACTGCATTTCATTCATGACCTCGACAGTTAAATTCGAATGTATACACAGAAAAAAAAGGTAATATTGCATAGTTTGGCTTTGGTGATTTTTTTCGTTTGAGGACAAGAAAAAGATGCAATATTGCCAGAATCGAAAGTGCGAAACACACTACTAACGACATTGCTGAATTTACATATATACGTTGGCAACTCTACAAGTTGTTATTACAATGTAAATAAACCAATTTGCGGTGAGATAAAGTCCACAAAGCCGTCGGTGGTGCAATGGTTAGTGTGCGCGGCTCTTGTACATGAGATCCTGGGTTCGAACCCGGCTCTGACCACCTTCAAATTTTCTTTCGGCGGCGGTCACCTCGCATAGTGACGGCGACACAATCGAGTATCTAGCCATGAAAAAGCTTCTCAAAATACCGTTCGGAATCGGTGTAAAACTGTAGGTCCCAATCAGTGAGTGAAAACTTGAAAGCGCACAGCTCAGTGATTGTGAGAAGTTCTCCCCAGTCCCTTCATGGGATGTAATGGGAAACCATTTATTTTTATTTTATTTTAAAGTCCACAACTGGGGAGTTTTTTCTTCTACACAACTTCAACAAAACGGACTATTGCGATTTAACTCTTAAATTCGTCGAAAATTCGCAATTGAAATGGTAGGTGAAATTATTCTGCAACAACAACAGCATAGTGTGGATCAAAATACATACAAGAATGTTACCTCATCCAGTATGGAGGCGACAAGCTCTAATCCGTGAAACTGCAGATGAGCTGAACATTTACGGGTATGAAACAAGAGCCTAAATAAGATGAGATAATCTCTTAAAGATGTCAACTCAACAGCTGCACCACATCGTTATATACGCTTTTGAACAACTTAGAAAGGGATATAAGCACAAAAAAAAAAACAAATTTCAAAGGTCTTAAATAGTTTTCTGAGCAGCAACCTATTGCCGCCGGATTTGGGGATAATGGAAATTATGATGTAGGCATTATGGACGACGACACCTCAAGGACTACAGCTGCTATTCAAACAACCACAACAGAACAGCAGTCGGAAGTACCACATGGTACCACCCCCATCAAAGTAAAGCACGGTGACCCTTAATAAACCCCTCACCATTGTGGCGAAAGACAGTTCAAAATCCAATATGAACCATGGTTAGATTATTTCAGAAGTTCTTAGATAATGTCCCCATCTGGTGAATTGCAACAAGAATATTAAATTGAAAATCATGCCAACAAGAATATTAAATTGAAAATCATGCCAAACCCAGGGGGTCAACAGCAAAAGATCATAGTTAACAAGGAGCCAGCTGAAAGTAAAAACCACCCGCTATTAGTCAAATCGGACAGAGGTTGACTGTTATGCCGAAGATGGAGGTGTTTTAGCCGCATTACAATTAAGTGGACAATTAAATCGTATTGATATTTTGTGAATTTTGTTTAAATAAGTTTTTATTTCAAAAGTTTTACATGTGATTGTCTTACGTTTTGATTAGAAGCTTAACATCAATATAAGTATGTATATGTATGTATAAAAGGGTGTCTAAAACGTGCATCACTTTTTTGCACAAATTCACATTTTAAATCACCCACAGAAAATTTTGTCCGTTGGCATTTTGCATTGGGTTAATCTACAAATATGCAAGGCAAATTTCGGTGTGGTTTGTCAGCGACAAATTGCCTACGTTTATTGGTAATATTCCCCAATTAAATAGCTGCCCTATGTTGCCTAGTGCATTTTTTCTGTGTATGTTGTTTCAGTACTTTTTTCTTGGTATACATTTCGTCGCCTGTAGCCCGGTATTCAGTTTTTATGAAATTTTCGAAAACTTCGAGGGCAAAATCAATTACAGCGGTGTTACGCCAAAGTTATTTCGTACGCCAAAGTTATTTCGACATATACTTAGTTTTTGGTTCCCACTTCCATTGTGTGTATAAAACTCTGCACGTATGTATACCAACAACAACAGTAAACAAACATATTCACAAACAAAATACATGTGAATTTTACATTTCGAAAGTGGTTTGAAATGTAAACAAAGTATGAATTCACCATCTATGAGTAACTCTTGGCTATCACCTTGTAAATACACCCTCATGCAGTCTTGGCTTGTACTTTGCACCACTGGTAGTCAATTAGAGTGAATCAGCTGTTTTTGGCATTTTATTTTCGAGTGTAATTTCCATAGACTAATAAATACATAGATACATTTGTCCTCTCAATAAATTTAACGTCATAGGTACTGTGGAAAGTAAACATTGGATGGCGCAAAACATATCTTTTGAACCGAATAAGATAATTGCACAGTTTAAACAGCATATGATAGATAACTGTTCAGCCTATGAAATGAGCGTTTGGAAAGGGTGCTACGCTTTGTAGGGGCCTACTTATGGGTTATCAAAGTTAAAATTTGTAGAAAAATCAATTTTATGGTAACTAAACAAATTATTTTTACATTTTTAGATTGTTTTTATTTTTTTTCTTTAGGGTTTTATGTTTTAAATTATTACCCAACAAATTAAAAAAAATTACTTCTTTTTTAAATTTATTTTTTCAATTTTCTGTAAAATATTCATCACAATTCGTAGGAGAAGGTATATCTAAAAGACTAATCATTTCTAAACTATAATTATTTTCTAACTCTATTCGTGACTTCACATGCCGCAGGGCAGAAATAAGTGGATCGGAAGATGCTGCCAACATGTTCAAGAGGTCCTCATTTTGCCTTACCCTTGATGCTTTGAATGTGTTCTGCAATCTATATTTTTTATAAAATTTGTTAAGAGACTCCTGTGCTTCTTCAGAAAGCTCTCCAATTAGCAAACACTGGTACTCAATTATGTCTTTGCCATGCGCCAATATTTTATGGACGGTCGGGGTCAACTTCTTCTGTGGATACATTTCTGCTAAAAGAGATGCAGTTTTCGATGCATATTCTCCATATTTTGTAGAATTGACGTATTCTTTGCAGTTTAAAACATTCAAGATCGTTCCCAATCTTTTCACAATTTGATTGTCAATTCCAGTGATTGTAGTTACTGCCTCATCATTTTCAAAAAATCTCCTAGAAGTGTTTCCATCGTTTGAGTTACCGTATCCGTGCTTGGGACAGTCTACTTTTAGTCCAACTTCTTTAAAAAAAGCATCCTGTATTTGCTTCTTTCTGATCTTTTCCTTATCCTTTATTGATGTATTTTCATCGAAGTTTTCCTCCTCTTGTGGTAGGGTATACACCAGTTTTAGCAAGAACTCCATACACCTTATCCTTGCGTGCAATGGTGACATTCCATATTCGTAATTCTCCTCGTTTGTAGAATCGTTTAAATTACCAAAGTTCTTCTGACTCTTTTTGCAAATCGGGCATGACAATGTTGAGGTTGTTCCTGTCAGTTCGTTTACGACTTTTCCGTCAACCATGGTCAGGTGGAACTCGTAATTGCATTCAATATATTTTCCTTCTCCAATTTGCAGCTTTGTAGGCTTAATCTTGCTTATTTGTTCTTCAATGTCCTTCACCGTGGTCCTTATGAGTTCTGCCGATTCCCTTGCAAACTGAAACATTATTGGTCGGCAATAATGCACTGATGACAGACGTGGATTTTCCCAGTGTAGGGAAACATCAGATTTTAGCCGCAAAGGAACAACAGATGCCATAAACATATTTCCGTCCGATATTGTAGCGTCATCGGAAGATATCCTTAGCTTATAAACGCTTTGTCCGGATGATCCATCGCAGCCCCATTTGCTGATCAATGTCAGTTTCTCAGGAAGAATTTTCACCTCATTTTCAGGAAGACTCTCCAACAAACCTTTTGCTGTATGGCCCATGAGATCCTGCAGATTGGCTTTCACAGAGACTTCCGTAAACTCCGTATGCAGTGGTCGTGAATTTATTTTGGCTTGCGTAATATGCTTGTATCCTGGTAAAACGTCAGCCCCGTGTCGCATCAAGGATGCCCGTAGTATCTCATATTTTTCTTTGGAAAGTTCTAAGTCCATAAACAAGGCCAAGGCTTCTTCGGAACCATACTTTTTAATGTGTGCGTTTGTGGGCGTGGGAATGCTTTCCTTAATCCTTTTTAGTCGCAGTGGGCTTGCATCAGCAACAGATTTTGTAATCTGCGACCTCACTCTTTCACTATCCTTTGTATATTTAATAGACAGCGCGTCCGATAAATGCTTCGTGGTCAAGTCATTGGTGGCCTCGGCAAGTTTCCTCTTTCTTGTGAAAATTGAATACTCCTCAATACTTTTTTTGGCCTTCCTTTTGCTCCTCTGGTTGATGTGGTGGGTTTATCTACTGGCAATATATCCAGGATGGTGTCTTCATTAAGCCAGTCCTCGTATTTGGAGTTGAATTTCTGAATGGTTCGATTAGTTTTCACCCATTTTGCCTTAATATTTGCATATATCAGATAAAAATTATTTTTTATAATTTCGCTTCTCTCAATATTTCCGTATAAGCTATCAAGTTATTCTAAAGCAGCTTCCGTGAATTACTTTGGTGTGGTTGACTTTCTGAACAGTTCAAATAATTTTAAATTGTTCAACGCCATGTTTTCAATAACTCGCGGTTAGATGGTTGGTCAATAATAGCACAATCAGGTTTGTTGAAACCACGCTAAGTGTTTACACTTATATAGTAGCTGTGCATGACGCAAGTTTTTACCACCATGTTTTGGTCATTGGTAAATTAGGTAGAATTTTCCAGTGTTGGACTGTGCGTGGTGTGGTGGAGTGCTGGCCTACCTGCCTACCTACAGGGCGGGTGACCAATCACATCGTGTACAGGTTCTAAAAATACGAATGCGTGTGGACTGGATGACAATTGTTGCGTCCATTTTATCACGTAATTTTGTTTTTCCAAGAATTGTTAGTTCTTTCCACGAATTCAGACAAAAAAGGGTTTTCATGTTGGAAATGATGGCATCCCATGCTGTCCGTACAGCTAATTTTCCCAATAATTCTATCATGAGTGCCAGTTACAGAAGTTTACGCGAGTTGTTTTTATTGTTTTACAAAATGAATACACAGTTGGTCTGGCCTGGCCCATGTGTTACGAATGTGACTATAGAAACATGTGTATGACGGAGGGTTAATGATTTGATTTTTCCCACTCAAGAACCATGGGGTTTTTAACTCTTTGACCTCTAGAAGCCAAAGGGGCACTTAGAGGCAGATAAAACCTTTGGAATTATGTAAAGGAATACTCAAAGAACATATTTTGAAAATATGGCCAATATAGAAAAATACAGATTTTTTTATTTTCCGTCAAAGTTGAAAAATAGTGAAAAAACGGATAGTTTTTAAATAGTGTTTTACCAGGAGAAACACAAAGCAAACAGTTCATTTTTTTTATCATTATACATTTAATAAATACATCAATAAATACAAACAAAAAATAAGGCGATTCGTTACCTATTTTTCGTGATATTACACCTGAAATCGCAACAAATTGACTAAAAATTGTGTGTTTTTTTGAAAACCGAAAGTCGGTGAACTTTGAACGGTTATATCTTCTAAACTAAAAATGTGATATTATTAAGAGTAGCATATTTGAAATCGTTGAAAAGTTTCCTATAACATGGGTTTATTCAAAACTTCGTCGGCGCACATGAAAATTTTGATTTTTGCAACCTCGTTTGCTCTACGGGCGCCACTGTGCAACGTCCATCAACAAAGGAACAAAGGAACCATACCATAGACTAACATACATAGATACATTTATTCTCTCATCTGACGTTTTATTCACACACCCATAGAAGGTTTTATTCGCTCAATAAATTAAACGTCATAGGTACGATGGAAAGTAAACATTGGATGGTAGAAATATGGGTTCAATAATACCAGATAGTGGCAATAGTATACAGCGATCAACATAGGAACAACAACCGAATTTCGTGTTTTTGTGGCAAACTAGTTGTGGTAAATACAATAAAAATGTATACCAACGATAAAAGTCAATAAAAAAGTGCAAAATATATTTAAATTTTTCAGTTCTACACCAAAACGACAGGAAAAAGTTAAGTGAACATATTTTGTAACTCCACCTGGTGTAAGATAATTTTAAATTTAATTGCTCTCATTTCCACAAACCTACGATGAGAGTGTGAAATGAAACGTCAGATGAGAGAATAAGTTTATCTAGGTATGTATTAGTCTATGCACACACCTCGTCGTAGGTTTGTGGAAATGAGAGAAATTAAATTAAAAAGTAACTTACACCATGTGTTCACTTAACTTTTTCATGTCGTTTTGGTGTAGAACTGAACAATTTAAATGTATTTTGCACTTTTTTGTTCACTTATATCGTTGGTATACATTTGTTTTGTATTTAACACAACTAGTTTGCCACAAAAACACGAAATTCGGTTGTTGTTCCTTTGTTAGACGTTGTTTACTATTGCCTCTTCTGGTACCTATGACGTTTAATTTATTGAGAGAATAAATGTATCTATGTATGGATTAGTCGATGGTAATTTCTGTGTGAATTTGAGATGGTAAGTACGTGGTTATCCGTGGTAGTCGTAGGTGTTGTTGTATATTGGTGCCAAAAACAACAGGTAAAGTAAAATCAGCTGTTCTTACACCACTACCTCTTATATCAAGCATGTTTGTATATGTTGTCATTAATGTACATGTTCAGTGAAGTACAATTCCATTTCCGTTTCCTGTTCACTCAGTATCATGCTGAAAGTACGTATAATAATAGTGTGATTTGTCGATTATCGAGTCCAGAAAATGGAAACAACCAATTCTGGTTTCAGTTTAATTTCAAATTTAACGGAAAATATGAAAAAACCACAAATCAGCTGGGCTGATACGTTTACGTGGTAGATAATTCTACCATGGCATAAACAAAGAAATATAATAGAAGAAGCGTCAGTGTTGGGAAATATTTAATGCGACGCTTAATTATGTATTTTGTTGTTTACGTTTTATCATGTAAACAACTTCACACAGTGATGGTGTAAACGTCCAAGAGAGGGAGTAAATTGGGGTATCCATGCTATAGATTAAAATACTAGAGATCCACTAACTCGCTCTTTGCTTTTTGACTGAAGGGAATCGAACATCTGGAAGTTGCAAATTTTAAGGTCAAGAAAAGAATTCTGTCGCTGAGTTTTGATAAACAGAGCTGAAGTTGTTACTGTGAATGTGCAAAATATATAAATATATGAACATCGTGAATGTGTTCAGAGACGGTGATTCATTCATAGATGGTGACCCCATAAGCACAGCTGATTTGCTCTGTTTACATTTGAAACTACTTTCGAAATGTCAAATTCACATGCATTTTGCTTTTATCGTTGACATACATATGTGATAAGTTTGACATAACGAAAGTGGGAAGCTAATTGCCTGTTGTTTTTGCCATCAAATTACAAAAACACGTCCTTGCGTCTCCCATGAGTATTTTTATCATGAATGCTCGCACAATTTGTTGTAATTAAACAGCAAAACAGCTGACAGGAATTAGTTTCCGCATGGAAGAAGCGCAAAGTGAAACGGCAGATGAAACGGATCAAAAATCCATAGTATTTTACTCTACGATCCGTTTCACAGCTGACCCACATGGAAGTTGGAATTTGATAGCGAACAGAGTAGATGGGAGAATGGACGATTAATACTAATGTCAGCTAAATTATATTTGACGTTAGTTGCATCGAACGAAAATACACATTCTCTTTTATTTCTGTCCAACCAAAGAGTAACATATAACGGCAATACGAACACCAGGAAATTTCCAACTACCTCGGTGACCGTAAGAGAACGCTAAGAGCGGGATGGATGGAAACTTACCTATTACTCACTGCAGCTCGGGCCAGCAGCTAGAGCAAATAGTTGAGTTATATTCCAATTATTAGTCAAACTCGATGCCAAATATTGTTATTACTCGTAAAGTACTTTTGAAATTTATTAATAATTTTTCAATATATCGGAATTCTTCTCTTTCATCAGGGAAATTTTTATGAATATGTATAATAAATTCATAGGAAACCACTTTCACTATTTTTTGGTCTTTATTTCACTTTTAATTATTTATTTTCAAGTATTTGTATCATCTGTGGGTTTCATTGCATAGATAAAGTAAACTAATAGATGAAGCACAAGTGTTGGGAAAATTTTAGTCTAATGGTAAATTTCTAGGTGCCGTTGCAAGCAATAATGGATTTTTTAACAAATATGACATTAAAATGTTAAAGTTTAATATCAAAACAAACAAATTACAGCAGACAGTTGTCCGTGGCCGAAGGCCTCGGACAACTGCCTGCTGTAATTTTTATATTTACCAACGGCATTTGATTCAAGTCCGTTTAAAAAAAAAATATTATGTTCAATTTTTTTAAACTTAATTTAATTTATGTATTTTAATTAATATTTTTATTGAAATAAGTTCTTCGAATGTTGAGAGGGCCGCCCTAATATTAAAAAAGGTTTACCTTATCGAGTCTTCGCATTAGCATTCGAGCGTTGTGTGAAAGCTTTACGCTTTACAATTCAAAATTAATGTTACAACAGCTTTATTGAAGCTTTCGCAAAAAAGCTTTATGACGTTAGCTTACTGTTTGTTTCACTTTTTACTAGATACATGTTGCCAAGCAACATTAGCTTGCTGTTCGTTTCACTTTTTACTAGATACATGTTCCTAAGCAATGTTGAGCAACCAAAAACACTCAACCAAACACCACACATATGTATGAGTGTATGTGTTTAAACAATTTTCATTTAAGAAATTAAAATACTAGAAATATATCAACCAATATGAAATGTATATCAAACGAAAGATAACATCTTCATTTACCTACAAAAAAAAAATTCATCTAGCCGTTTCCTCAAATTCAATGAAATACAGATTACAACAATAAAAACCTGACATGACTCCTCATACCGTAAGGTAAGACGTATTCTACGTCAAAATATTTTTCAACGAAATGATCACTTCAAAACAAGAGTATCGTACAACACGTAACTTAAAATGGAATATCTGATGGCCATCGAATTGCAAAGCCATGTCGCAACCGTATTTGTCCTCATAAATTGGTTCTTCCTCCGGTTCAGCAACCATTCTGGATTGAAAGTCCTCAGACACTCTAACGGGTTTGGCATCTGCGACAACATAAGTTGGTACAGTTTTTGGGCGGTGTTAGATTTTAGATTAAAACAGCGTTCCGGCATGTTCAGACTTTGGGCGGGCTTCCGGAGTTTCTGCTCTTAATATCTGCAACACCTGCTTCTTGTCTGAAATAGTTCATTATTTAAGAAAAAATGGTATTAACGGGTTTTTCAATAAGAGCGCTACAAAAGTTTTTTTTAAATAAAACAAAACCGGTTTCAGATACCTATGAAATTCTTTATTCCTGTGAAAGTACGTTCGATGCCATTATGTATGGAACTCGATTTCTTTTGCATGGCCACCACGGGCACGCTTGCAGAAGTGCAGACGCTGAACCCAATTTTCGACGGTTTTCAAGCATAAATCGGCCGGTACTGCTGCAATTTCACGTTCGATATTCGTACGAAGTTCATAAATCGTCGCTGGCTTGTTGGCATAGACCATAGACTTGACGTAGTCCCACAGGAAATAATCTAACTGCGTCAAATCGCACGACCGAGGCGGCCAATCGACTGGGCCATTTCGTCAGATAACACGTTCACCAAACTTGGTTTCCAATAAATTGATTGTGGCATTCGTTGTGTGGCTTGTGGCGCCCTCCTGTTGTAACCACATGTCCTCCAAGTCCATATTATCCAATTGGGGCCAAAAATATTCGGTTATCATTGAACGGTAGCGATTCGCATTCACAGTAATGTGCCGGTCTTGATCATCACGGAAGAAGTACGGCCCCATGACCCCGCGCCCATAAACCGCACCAAACCGTAATTTTTTCGGGATGCAATGATGACTCATGGATTACGTGTGGATTGCTGTCTGACCAATAACGCATATTTTGCTTATTGACGAAGCCATTCAGCCAGAAATGAAATTCAGAATTCTTAAAGTTGAGGCCACTGACTCCAAATTTCGGTAGTAAATTTTAATAATTTCGACTCGTTGTTGGCTCGTATATCTTTCCATGATGAAATGGCAAACCTTACTGAAGAGAAATGTCAAAAGAGCGGGAAAAAATATGGCGTCGTTTGCTGTCCCTATCGATTTACTTTTGTAGCGTCTCTGTTGAAAAACCCTTTATATAAAATTATTTAAAGTTTGTCACATTTTCCCTTGATTAATTTATTTTCACAAAAATTTCCCGCAATTTTGAATAAACGTCAATGAGAATTATGTGAAACTTCAGTAACAGTGACAGTAGTATTGCAAATAATTGGAATATAAGTTTCAATCATGACATAATTGGAATGAATATAAGTTTAAATAAGACCGAGTGTAGACAAGGCCCAAAATTAAAGCAAGGTTTGAATATGTCGCCATATGTGCGGTAAAGCGTTGCCAAACAAAAAGTAAAAAAATTTGGCAGCTGAGAGTTTAGGTTTAGTAAAAAATAGAGCAATATACGAAAGAACAAATCGTTTTCATTGTTGAACAATATTTATAAAATATTGAAAGTTTGTCTCATATACAGTTCACAAAAAACATCCTAAGCTACGAAGCTGATTTTCTACCTAGATGGTATCGTTCACCCGTTGATGACCATACATTTTCGACCGAAGCGATTTAATTTTTTTGATTATTTTCGTGATCTATGACCTAACAACAGCTAAAAATAAATAAATTGTTTCCCATAACATCCCATGAAGGGACTGGCGAGAGCTTCTCACAACCAGTGAGATTGTGCGATTTCTAGTTTCACACTCACATATTGGAACCTTCAATTTTTCACAGGAAGTTTTTAATAAAATTAAATTAATTATTACAATAATAATAATATTATTACAATATTATTTTGGGAGCCTTCTGTTCTCGTGGTGGTTCCCGGGAAACGGTAGAATCATGATACAAATACAAGGTAGTAGCATTAGCATTGTTGTAATTTCCATACCCAGTTATTGTCAAAATCAGCTGATAAAAATGTACACATACACGTGCCATTGTGAAATCAAACGAGAACGCACTCACACAAACAACTTTGACCATAGAGTAAATATGGGTAGAGAAAATCTTTCACTCACCAAATTTCTGACATTTGTCCTCGTGTGACGTATACGTTTGATGTTGAAAAGAATTGCTTTACTAATACCAGATAGAGGCAATGGTTCAAAACAACGAACAAAATAACAACAACGGCATTTCGTTTTGTGTGTTAAAATTAATGTGTTAAATACAACACAAATGTATGCTAACAATAACAGTCAATAAAAAAGTTTAAAACACATTTAAATTTCACAGTTTTTCACCAAAATGGCATGAAAAATTAAAGCAAGAAGTTATTGTAATTCCACCTGGTGTATATCACTTTTCGTCAAACATCTCTCTATCACACCGACCGCATCACGAAGAGTGTGAAAGGAAACGTCAGATGAGACAAATGGCGGCTCTACTATAAATTTACTCTATGACTTTGACATTTACTGGGTACGATGAAATGTACACAAAGGAATTCATATGGGCTGACGCTACTACCTTGTATTTGTATCATGGGTAGAATATTTCTTTTTTTAAGTCAAGGCTTTCCGATGAGCAGCCTGATTAGCTATGCGACCATTGATGCGTCTCAGATTTAGTAGGTGACTGTTGTCACTGAAGCTCGGCCATATATTCTTTTGTTCTTAGAAGGCGGATGAGCCAACATATGGGCCAACTGCGGATAGAAGAAAATTCGATAGAGGAAAAAGGAGGTAAACATGCATAGGAAACGGCGGTGGAGAAATCGCGAGAGTGCGAAAATTGAGACATACAGAATGAAGAACGAAGCCCGAAAATTCTATCAAAAGTCAAAAACGGAACTAATGGACATGGTTCAGGGCCTCCTTCTGTAAAGGCAAGCTCATCACAGATGTGCACTTCATGTAGGAAATATGGAAAGATAATTTCTCCGCGCTATTGGTTCGAGAGATGCCTAATGACGATGAGACAATCGATCACAATTTGGACGACGACGTCGATTGCCCAGGTCAGAACAGCTATTGCCCGGCTTAAAAACAAGAAATCAGGATTAACCGCGGAGCTGTTTAAGGCTGGCGGCGATGAGCTCATTAGCAAAAGTTGGTTAGATGAATGCATAAAAAAAAGGCCGGCGTCTCTGTACCAACTACCAAGGAATAAGCCTTTTATCCATAGCATATAAGGTTATAGCAAGTATAATATGCGAAAGACTAGAAGCAATTATCGCTGGACTGATTGGACCATACCAGTATGGCTTTAAGTCTGGAAAATCGACAGCTGACCAGATTTTCACGCTGCGCCAACTCCAACAGAAGACCCAAGAAAAACAAGTCGACAACACTACATGATCCTAAACTATAAACAATTAACGAGGGTGACGGGATGTTACATAGGGTGGCACTTTCTATGGAAATGCCCATATGATCTTATCTCATGATTGTTACCACAATATCTTACCACAGGCTCAGTCTAAAGTCAAAGCTATATACATATATGTATATACAGCTAATGAGTAAAGTTTTGCATTCCATATGGTTTAATAAATTGACAGGTTTATGTTTTTTTTTATTAATAAAATGTTATTATACCTGCTTTAAATTTAATTTTTTGTATTAAATCGACCAATTTCAGAAGAGTAAAATTACTCGAATTATAGAAAACTTTACTCGGTTGTTCGAGTAAGTCAGAAAACTTATTTTCGAGTTACTCGATTACTCGAAAAATGCAAAAACCCGAACAATTGGATACCCAAGTAGTTAGGTTGGTATTCCGCGTGAAGTTGCGAGAATAAATGAGTAAAGTCTCAAGGCTATAACTTCCGGAAATATCGGCTAAATTTTGATCAAAGAGCTCTTAAGACGGGTTTCCTTTTGGGCACAGATATTTCTTTACCAATGGTCAAAATTACCCACACTTTACACCACTCTTGTGCACTCTAGGTTTTGTTTGCGCAGTGAATTTGAATTGCACACCGGAAATCTAATATGAATCAAATTTTTTTATAGTCTTCTTCGAAGTGAGGGTTCCGCCTACTATTTAGTATCCAGGTTTCACTGTATTTTTACTAATAAAAAACAGTTTTTTATTCCATCAAAGTACAATACTTGTCATTATTAGAACAAATAAATTCAAGATACTGTTAGGTAAATTAACTGCTTTATTGTCATTCTGAAGTTAAGGCCAAGTAATCTTTGAATATTTAGTAGTATCCACATGCAGTAGTTCTCTTGTCATAATTAGATACACATTCTCTGCTGTTTCTGGCACTGATACCCTCAAGTTCGTCATACTTTGGTACTTTACCTGAACACTTTTTTACCTGCAATATTTCATATTTCATGTCTCGTGTGTTTAATATTGTTTTTTAGTTTTATTAACTTTTATAACACTCAGTTTTGCCAGTTTGCATTGAAATCTTAGAACTAAAAAATATCACATGTTTTCATGTATTGCCGCTAACAGAAACCCCCGTGATGGGGACAGAATCTATTAAGAATCCTATCCGAATACTTTTGCTGTGGCTACATCCAGACTTGTGGTTGTCTTACTCTCCGTCGCAGCATTCGGCGAACAAACGTCATGATCGTGGTCTTCGTCACCTGAAATATAAAACCGAAATACAAATTTAGATTCATTCATTCAAATTCATTATGACTCAAGTATAGATTCATAGGAAATCATTAACGCAGAAACAACAACTTGACTAGTTTTCGCCAAATGCATTTCATTAAAAAAGACTTAACTAACAAATGTTGACACTGGTAGAGAAATGTTTTGAAACACATATGTACACATATGTATGTATGTACCCTACTAGAGTGTTGAGAAATACAACATTTTCTTCTAACCGGTTTCCGAATTATTCGAAAAACCACTTTTTGGGAAACCGATTTTCGGGTTGACAGAATGGAAAAACTCGGCTAAACCGGGTAATATCCGGTTTTATTTACTGTTTCTGTTCGGATTTTTCGATTTGTATGTCGAAAAATGCATAAATGTTTGTCGAATAATTAAACAAAATCAACACAAAATAGCATTTTCCCTTTCCCCGTTAAAAGGATCATTATTATTCAGAAAAAGTACAGCATTAATCAGATTTTTATACAACTTTAATTTAAAAAAAATACATATATACATATGTAGCAGTTAGAATGGAATTGAATTTTATTGACTCAAATTAAATTAAGTTAAATTAAACTGATTTGAAATGAATTGACTTGAATTGTATTGAGTTAAATTGAGTTGGATTGAATTGAATTGAAATAAAATGGATTGAATTGAATTGTATTGAGTTGAATTGAGTTGCATTGAATTGAATTGAATTGGATCGAATTGAGTTGAGTTGAATTTAATTGAATTCAATTGAATTGAATTAAATCGAATTACATTGAAATTAAGTGACATGAATGGAATTGAATTAAATTAATTTGAAATAAATTGAATTGTATTGAACTGAACTATTGAATTGAACTACATTGAATTGAAATGAATCGAATTGAATTGAACCGCATTGAGTTGAAGGGAATTGAATCGCTTTGAATTGAGTTGAATTGAATTGAAATGAATTAAAATGAATTGAATTGAAATGAATTGAAATGAAGTGAAATGAATTGAATTAAATTGAAATGATATGAACTGAATTTACATGAATTGAATTTAAAAGAATTGAATTGCATTTAATTCTATTAAATTGAATTAAATTGATTGTATTGAATTAAATTAAATTAAGTGAAATGAATTGAGTTGAATTGAATTGAATTAAACTGAATTGAACTAACTTGAATTGAATTGAACTAAATTGAATTGAATTGAATAGAACTGAATCGCATTGAATTGAGTTGAATTGAATTGAGTTGAATTGAATTGAAATGAATTGAATCGAAATGGAATGAAATTAATTGAATTGAGTAGACTTGACTAGAATTGAATTTAAATGGATCGAATTGAATTGGATTGTACTGAAGTAAATTGGATTGAGTTGAATTGAATTTAATTAAACTGAATTGAACTAACTTGAATTGACCTGAATTAAATTGAATTGAACTGAATTGATATGAAATGAAATGAAATGAAATGAAATGTAATGTAATGTAATGTAATGAAATGAAACGAAATGAATTGAATCGAAATGAATTGAGTTGACTTGACTAGAATTAAATGGAATTTAATTTAATGGAATGGAATTGAATTATATTGAAGTGGATTACATTGAATTGAGTTGAATTGAATTGAATTGAGGTGCATTGGATTAAATTGAATTGAAACTAATTGAATTGAATCGAATCGAATTGAGTTGAATAGAATTGAATTGAACTGAACTGAACTGAATTGAATTGAATTGAATTGAATTGAATCGAATTGAATTGAGTTGAATTGAATTCAATTCAAATGCAGTGAATTGATTAGAATTGAATTGAATTGAATTGATTTGAATTGAACTGAATTGAATTGAATTGAAATGAATTGAAAAGAAGTGACTTGAATTGAATTGAAATGTATTGAAATGAAATGAAATGAATTGAATTGAAATGAATTGAATCGAAATGGAATGAAATGAATTGAATTGAGTAGACTTGACTAGAATTGAATTTAATTGGATAGAATTGAATGGAATTGGATTGTATTGAAGTGAATTGGATTGAATTTAATTAAACTGAATTGAACTAACTTAAATTGACCTTGATTAAATTGAACTGAACTGAATTGAAATGAAATGAAATGAAATGAAATGTAATGTAATGAAATGAAATTGAATCGAAATGAATTGAATTGCGTAGAATTGACTAAAATGAAATGGAATTTAATTTAATGGAATTGAATTGAATAGAAATGAATTGAATTGCGTAGAATTGACTAAAATGAAATGAAATTTAATTTAATGGAATTGAAGTGAATTATATTGAAGTGGATTAAATTGAATTGAATTGAAGTGAATTGAATTAAATTGAATTGAATTGAATTGAGTTGTAATGAATTGAAAAGAAGTGACTTGAATTGAATTGAAATGTATTGAAATGAAATGAAATGAAATGAAATGAATTGAATTGAATTGAGTTGAATTGAAATGAATTGAATCGAAATGGAATGAAATGAATTGAATTGAGTAGACTTGACTAGAATTGAATTTAATTGGATAGAATTGAATTGAATTGGATTGTATTGAAGTGAATTGGATTGAGTTGAATTGAATTTAATTTAACTGAATTGAACTAACTTGAATTGACCTGAATTAAATTGAATTGAATTGAACTGAACTGAACTGAATTGAAATGAAATGAAATGAAATGAAATGTAATGAAATGAATTGAATCGAAATGAATTGAATTGAGTAGAATTGACTAAAATGAAATGGAATTTAATTTAATGGAATTGAATTGAATTATATTGAAGTGGATTAAATTGAATTGAATTGAAGCGAAGTGAAGTGAATTGAATTGAATCGAATTAAATAGAATTGAATTCAACTGAACTGAATTGAATTAAATTGAATCGAATTGCATTGAGTTGAATAGAATTCAATTCTTTTGCAGTGAATTGATTAGAATTGAATTGAACTGAACTGAACTGAACTGTCTTGAGTTGAATTGATTTGAATTGAGTTGAATTGAAATGAATTGAGTTGAATTGAATTGAATCGAACTGAATTGAATTGTGTTAAATTGAATTAAAATTACTTGAATTGATTTGAATTGAATCTGTGGCGGCGCCATAACGCCGCTAAAGTCGCACACTTCAACTGTCATCTAACATCAGATGACCGCGACCCGACATGCTCACCACACCCTCATTAATTACACCATGAGGAATTGTGAAATTCATGGTTGTCAGCCGTGTTTATTTACATACACCAACGGCTAAATTCCCGTGGATACATAGAGAAAACAACCACTAATTACCAACACTGGCGTAATTTTGGAATTTTCGAGGCGTCATCGTGCTACGCCATTTTTGATTGAAGCATTCGATTAAATCTGTAAACCCGTCAACGTCGTGCCAGCTAACGAGAAAGCGTTTTTTCAAATTGATCAGTGCACAGCCCAAGGGAGCAACGCAATTGAAAAAAAACTACCAACATCCAGTTCCGTCAGGTAGGAATCCGCCGGCGAAGAGGAAAAAGAAGACACCTTGGAATCAAGACCGTCCGTAGTTTGCTCATTATTCCGCGTGGGTATAGTCGACTGTGACGGCACCATCGTTCTCAGTGGTCAGACGCCGCCGTCGGCCCAGCAAAACGGCACCACTTCGTGCCCATTAATTGTGCGACTCAAGCCGAGAGCCTCCCTAGGTCTGCATCCACTCCCGAAGGCAGGCAATTTGTGCCTGTACCCCGCCAGTACAGCGGTAGTGGAGCACCAGCGGGCGCTCAACGCCCTGGCCGCCGAATAAGCGCCATATTATAGGCAAATTATAAGCGCCATATCATCTGCGCCATATTGTTGGCGCCTTTCAAGCCGCGCCCCAATAACAAGCGCCATATTATAGGCCACATTATAAGCGCCATATCATCTGCGCCATATTGTTGGCGCCTTTCAAGCCGCGCCCCAATAGCAAGCGCCGTCTCATCCGCGCCATATTTTGGGTCAGAAGGGCCGTGCCCAAAAGTGTGTGTTGCAGTGTCGATACGGTGCCAGCAGTGTGCTTATTTTGCTGCTTCGTATCCAGAGACAGGGACAAAAACGCAAAAATCCGTGTCCGTTCTGTCCACCCGGAGAAGTGTAACCAGACAGGGGCACCCCACAGCAATAATCCAGGGCCCGTTCTGTCCGTCCGTACGCAGCAGTTTTCATCACCAGCCACAGCGGTTTTCATCACCAGCCACAGCAGTTTTCATCACCAGCCACAGCCAGTAAATTAACTCTTCCTGCACTTCATACTCCGTCCCACATTTAATCCCTGCAGAGTAAGGTAAGTCCGTGCATTTTATTCCTTTTACGGACAGCCCGGACCGTCCATCTACGAATGGACGTTAAGCCTTAGGTAGAGTAGGGTAGAATTGTGAGAAGAGTGTTTTAAATAAGAAAAAGAAACAAAAATGAAAATGTTGAAAGCTGAAATCTGGTCAAGCAGACCGTAAGCCATCAAGAAATTTTAAAAAAAGAAAAATTTTAAAGAAAAAACGAAAGGGTTACAGAAATTTTGAAATAAGAAAAGGAAACAAAAATGAAAATGTTGAAAACTGAAATCTGGTCAAGCAGACCATAAGCCGTCAAGAAATTTTAAAAAAAAAAGAAATTTTAAAAAAAAAAAGAAAAATTTTAAAGAAAAAAACGAAAGGGTTACAGAAATTTTGAAAGTAAAGAAAAAGAAAAGTAAAACTAAAAGAAAATTTTCGAAAATTAAAGCTTGTCGGGCAGTGGTTCCGAAATATAAAAGAAAATTTTAAGAGAATGTAATTGGCCGAAGAGCAATTGAGAAATAAAAAGAAATTTTGAAAATTAAATGTAATAAAGGAAACAAAAAATTAAAAATTTAAAAAAAGGAATAAACTGGTCAAGCGGACATTAATAAGTAAGAATTTAGTAAAGTAAGGAATAATGAAGAAGTAGGGAAATAATCGAGATTAATCTTATGAAATATCCTAATTTTAAGAGTAGAGAATAAGACGATTGTAATAGAGCGGCTGTCTTAGGCTGTTGGGGACCCGCATACTCCCTAGTGGCTAGGTTTGGCGTTAGGTTTAACATATTTTACGGACAGAATGACCTGCGGACCTTGACGGTGACTTTATATCTATATTAATTTTTTTCTCTCTGCTTTTAAGTTTATTTTATGCTTTTATTTTTATATTTAAACCCATGCGAATTGCCTCTGGGTATATGATCTCGTGCGCGATAAACTAGGTCGGCCTAGTATTGTTCGTTGTTTTTTTATTTATAGACTATCGGGGTCTAAATAAGTTAGGCGTCGCGGCATCAGTGCTCGGGCACCATCGTCGTTACGGTTTCTACCTTCGGGAATTTTCGCGTTCGGGGAAATCCTGGCCAGTGTCACTAGGGCATATGCCAGTGTTATTTGAGATACCCATTCGGTTTTAAGGTGTCGCTCTACCTTATGTTTAGTTTAATTTTGCATGTGTTTTTTTATTTAGTCATCATTGTTAAAGTAAATTATTAGCATTTTAAGAAAATTTTAGGATAAAATGGTTGAGTCATTTAGCCTTTTGGGGCTTATTGTTTTGCTTCGTGGAGATTCTTGTGACCACATTGTGCGCTTTGCCCTTGTGGCACCCCTTTGCCTTCACTTTTTGTATTAAGCTAGTTAATTTAGTTATTATTTATGAATAAATTGTTTTTGAAATTTGAATTCTGGTGCGTTTTAGATATGGCTAATTGAGCCAAAGGTTATGGTAAGGTAGAGGGTATGTTAGGGTAATTGGTAAGTGACACATTTTGTTTTTGGGACACTGCAGACGCAGCAGTGTCATGGGGAAGCTTGTAAGTGCTTCCAAAGGGAGGGTTCAAGCTGGCATCAACACCAGTCAGCTATATTTACGCGTTTTGGGAGTAGTCCCTTAAAACTTCTCTAGAACAGAACTATCTGTTCGCTTTTCGGTTTGTTCGTTTTGTTTGTCGCTGCTAACGATTGTTATCTTTGGGCTCCTTTTATTTAATTTTATGTCGTGAGAATGTTTGAGTAAGCCTCAGTATGTATTTATTGTTCTGTGGCAGACTGTTGATGTGCTTAGGAAGTGGAAAGATCCCCCCCGTCCGGCGAGTTACCAGCCCGGCTTAAACGCATGGCATACTGAGCGCCCCACTAGTCCAGCACCTAAACTCTTTAATCAACTTAGTTCAATTGCAGTCTGTGCCCATATGACATAATGGCGCCCAACGTGGGGCCTCGAAGATTCACATCGTGAGTCGAAAGGTGTCATATCCACGTTGACGCCTACTGTCACGTAAGACATAATGGCGCCCAACGTGGGGCCTCGAAGATTCACATCGTGAGTCGAAAGGTGTCATATCCACGTTGACGCCTACTGTCCCGTATGACATAATGGCGCCCAACGTGGGGCCTCGAAGATTCACATCGTGAGTCGAAAGGTGTCATATCCACGTTGACGCCTACTGTCACATATGACATAATGGCGCCCAACGTGGGGCCCGAAGATAATTTCGTTAGTCTTAATATTAGTTTAGGAAGTTTTTATTGTTCTTACGCTTCACGTAAGTCCCGTTTGAGGATTATTAAATCTTGAACGTGTTGTGACGGGATTGCCGCGGGGCAAGGAAACTTTCTTAGGATACTTTTGTCGAGTGTCTCGACTTGTGAAGTCTTGTTCCTGCGATGATGTCAGGAGCAATTGCTCCAAGTGGAGGACTGACTTAAGTTTTTGATGATCCTTTTTAGATTATTATTTTTTTTTTTTTTTTTTTTTTTTTTTTTGCGTTTAACCCGATAGTGAAAAAGTTTTGTACAGCTATGCGGTCAGAACAAGCGTAAGTCCCGGCGAAGATCTTTTGGTCTAACCGCGTTGCGACGTTTGTTCGGCGCATGATTGGCAGGACTTTCGGTCGCACTAATGCTCGTTTGTCCGTTAGCGTCATTAGGCCACACGTAAGTCCCGGTGAAGATCCCAGGATCTAACCGCGTTGCGACGTTTGGCGTGATACATGAACGGCAAAATGTTAGTATTTTATTTTACCTTTTCTAGTTTTGTAATAGAGTAATAGTTTTCGGTAGCTACTAGTCAGTAATGATTAGGCTGAATACGAAGAAAGTATTCAGGGGAGTCTGAAAGAGAGAGTCACGTAAGCGTGGTATTAGACTCATTACGTTTGCCCTCTTTTTGGCTTTCAGTGTGCCTCCAAATTTGCAAATTTAGTACTACTTATGTTTTGTTTTAGAGAAGTGTGCGTAACTTATATTGTGTCATCTGAAAAATTATCTATACATACCCCTACTTACCATTCAATTACGAAAATTTTTTGAGTTTAAATTTTGATTTGCGATACGAGTTTAGTTATCGTTTTAATCATAAAATTTTTGAGTTTAAATTTTGATGGTAAAGTTTTTGAGTTTAAAATTTTAAATTTCGATACGAGTTTTGGTTATCGTTTGTTTAAGATTCATTTTGTTTAAAATTTCAAGTTTTGATCCGACTTTCGGGTAATAATTTTGTTTGCGATTTGATTTTGATTTAAGATTTTATTTTGAGTTTTTGGATACTAAACTTCGATACGAGTTTTGGTTATCGTTTGTTTAAGATTCATTTTGTTTCGGATTTTAAGTTTTGATCCGACTATCGGATAATCATTTTTGTTTACGATTTCGTTTTGATTTAAGAGTTTAATTTCCCATTCGCGATTTTAATCATCGGCTTTCGTTTTGGCCAGATTTTTTGTTGTTGTTTCTCAAATACAAGGTTGATGAAAGCTTGTGTTTGGTCTTTTGTTTGTTTTAATTGATTTTTATTATATTGCTTTTGATATTTGAAAATTTTTATTTAAAATTAATCTAAATTCTAACTTTTCAGTGTAAAATTTTTTTTTTGGTCGTCGTTTTTATCTGGGTTTTTTTTAATTAATTGGCTCAGCGTTTTTATAGCTGACTTTTAAATTTCGATTTTCCAATTTTCTCTTCGTGGTAATTTTTCTGGACGCTAGTCGTCAACACCGCGGAGCCAATTTTCTTGGTTTAAGTAGAAGCGGTATCAATACTTTCGTTCCAATTATTCGGTATCCTCAAAGGGGAAATAAACCAAAAACTTTTCTTTGCGTTTGTTTTTTTTTGACGTCGGCGGTTGATAACGATGCCAGTCCGGCGTTCGCCACCTGGAGGAGGTGAAGGAGGGACCCATCAGACCCAAGATGCCTTCGCAGGTGAGGCAGAGACCCAGGCGGCGCCTGAGGTAGCTATCAACCCGACAGCGGCCGCGGCCGTGACGTCAGCTTTTTCCGCTTCCGCCCAAGTGGTGGGATCAAGTGGACACGGCTACCCAGTGGGAAGTCAACACCAAACGGGAATTCTGGGATCTCAAGATCATGCAGAAACTTTTGATTCCCCAGACTTCAGTGCACTTACTGCACTTGAAGCGCGAACAGGGCGGCGACGCATGGGTGACGCCAGCCCTACTCGATTTGAAGCAGCACCCAGGCCAGGAGCAGAGGCTAGGCACCGGACAGGGCCAGGAATCGACGAAGAGGCTCTGATTCGGAGAATTTTACCAGCTATACTAGCGGCGACTAGACAAGCGGCAGCCGTCGGCGGGGCTAATCACCCTACCGAAGCGACAATGCCAACATTGACCGCCGCACCAGCAGGCTATCAACCTGCTAACTATAATGAGACATTGCATCGGCAGCCAGAAGAGATAAGACGTCCATCTCAGCTGCCGAGCGTAATACCCACTCCGTTACCAGTACATGAACCTCGAAGGCGGTCGGAAACAGAACAGCCTTCAATGTACGCGCGACCACAGGTTGTTTCCATGCAAGACTCGATGGCTCCTAATGGATTTAGGCATGCTACCAATGTCCAAGCAGTGCCTGAAGGAAACTTTTGGCCCACACAGGGATCGACCCCACCACGAACAAGGCCACAGAGAGAGTTCCAGCGGAATACAGATGGTGGAGTACGTTTTGAGCAGTATGCCCCAAGGCGGCAAGATTTGACCAAATGGGGTTTGAAGTTTGATGGGACACAGAAAACAGTTAATATTCAAGATTTTCTGTTCCAAGTACGAGAGCAATGCCGAGATAATGACTGCTCCGAGTCTGAGTTGATGAAAGGACTTCATCACCTGTTGGACGGCTCAGCAAAAGTGTTCTACTGGGACTATCGTAAGTCTAATCCAACTTTTAGCTGGAGTGACTTGCAGAGAGTGATGTTAACCCAGTTCCAGCGTTTCGAGAGTGAGTTTCAAATTCAAATGCAGATTTTGAGCCGGAGACAACAATCGCATGAGACTTTCGAGGAGTATTATAACGCGATAATGAAGTTGAAGAACCAGCAACGGACTCCCTACAGGGAAGCGCAGCTAGTAGAGATAATGAGGGGAAATCTCAAAACATCTCTGGCGCAGCTACTGTTCCCTATACGAGCCGATAGTCTCAGCGAATTTAGTCGAGAAGTTCGGAGAGCTGAAGCACTTTTATCGATGCAGCGACAGCAGCATCCACCGCGACCGACACCGACGGCTAAGGTGCATGAGGTAGCTTTCCAAGAAGAAGCAACAGAGGTGATCGTCGCTGGAGAAGTGGACGCCTTGGGAGCGAACAGCAAAGTCATCTGCTGGAATTGTCGAGCTCCAGGGCATATTTTCCGAGACTGTTTGTCCACTACACGAAAAATCTTCTGCTACAAATGCGGAAAGGAGAACACGGTGACTCCGAAGTGTCCGAACTGCCAGGGAAACCTGCCGCGACACCCACCTCAGACTGGGGAGGTGCGGAGCACGGAAGTTTAAACCCAGCCAAGTCCCAAACAGATAATATCTACCCAGCCAGTGACAATACACCTGTAACCAACACAAGTGATACCAAGATCCAAACAGTGGTTAAACCAGCGACCTTATCAACTGAGGAAGAAGAAATTTTAAATACCATGAGAAAAGAGATGCAAATTAAGAATATACCAACGCCAGCGGTTCCGAGACACCTTAAGCCATTGCACCAACGCATGGCTGAGTACAAAGCAGCTAGAGCCAGAATCTTCGGGGAGGTATCAGACCGTACAAAGCGAGCACGAGTAAGATTTGAGAAACGACGGCTGATCCGACGAGAGGTCGCCGCTACTACTCTGTTCGCAGGAGATGATAACCGCTTCTATGCAAGAGTGAAAATAAGGGGCATAGAAGTCGAAGGGCTCATAGACAGTGGAGCATCCGTGACTTGTCTAGGCAAGGGATGCCAAGAGCTGGTTGATCAAGCCGATTTGCTGATTCATCGTTTTGTCTCATCAGTGAGAACAGCTGATGGGAGTGCTCACCGAATATTGGGAAGAGTACGAGCGAGAATTGACTTTAATAAACGATGCGAGGAGGTTGACTTTTATCTAGTACCAACCTTGGAACGTGCGCTCTATTTGGGCGTTGACTTTATGCGAACGTTTAAGTTGTTGACAGGCATAGAGAGTCTTACCACTCAAGGGGTAGACCTATGCGAAGAAGTCCAAGCCTCTGAGGAGGTTAAGTCCCATGCTCTGTCGTCACAACAGACCAGAATATTAGATGTCGTGGTTGGACTATTTCCATGTTATACCAGGAAAGGCCTCGGCAGAACACATTTGGAAACCCATTCCATTGATACTGGGGATGCAGTCCCGGTAAAGGATAGATATTATCCAGTTTCGCCAGCAGTACAAACACTTCTGTATGCCGAGTTGGATCGAATGCTTGAATTAGGAGTCATCGAGCCTAGCGAAAGTCCTTGGAGTCACCCCGTGACGTTAGTACGCAAAGGGGCGAAAAATAGATTGTGCCTGGACGCACGCAAGCTGAATGCTCTGACGATTAAGGATGCGTATCCACTTCCTCATATAGAGGGTTTACTCAGCAGGCTTGGCGACACATATTATATTTCCAGTGTGGATCTCAAAGATGCGTTCTGGCAGATACCTCTAGATCCAGCCAGTAGAGAGAAGACAGCCTTCACGGTGCCCGGTAGGCCACTCTATCATTTCAAGGTAATGCCGTTCGGCTTATGCAATGCCGCCCAGCGACTTTGCCGGTTAATGGATAGGGTGATACCGTCGGCCATACGTGATCGCGTCTTTGTGTATCTGGATGATCTTCTGGTAGTATCTCCAGATTTTCAGACACATATGGCACTTCTGAAACAAGTTGCTCGTTGCCTTGAGAATGCCGGTCTGACCATCAATGTTCAGAAGTCCAAGTTGTGTTTCAAGGAACTAAGATATTTAGGTTACCTTGTCGGAGGGGGCCAAGTCAAACCCGATCCTTCGAAAGTTGAGTCAATCGTGGGCTACAAGTATCCAAAATCCCTGAAACAGGTGAGGAGCTTTTTAGGCGCCACGGGGTGGTACCGAAAGTTTATATCTGACTACGCTACAATAGCGGCTCCGATTTCGGACACTTTGAAGAAGAGTAAAACTTTTTGCTTCACGGGTGAAGCTAAAGTAGCCTTCGATAATTTGAAGAATGCATTGGTGACTAGTCCTGTACTAATTCACCCAGATTTCTCCAAGCGCTTTTATGTGCAATGCGACGCCTCGGATCTAGGAGTCGGCGCAGTTTTGTTTCAAAGAGATGACAACGGTGAAGAACATCCGATAGCCTACTACTCGCACAAATTGACACCTGCACAGCGGAATTATACTGTGACAGAGCGAGAATGCTTAGCGGTGGTTCTGGCCATTAAGAAGTTTAGACCATTCATTGAGTTGATGGCGTTCACTGTCATTACAGATCACAGCAGCCTTAAGTGGCTGATGTCACATCGAGATCTCAGTGGGCGGCTAGCTCGTTGGAGTCTTCATCTGCAATCTTTTGACTTTGTAATCGAACATCGCAAGGGTAAACTCAATGTTGTGCCCGACACCTTGTCCAGATATGCGATGGAAGAAGTCTCGGCGGAGGTTGCAAGATTAATCGATATGGAGGATAAAGCATTCAAATCTACTGATTATGCGGATCTCATCAAGACGATCGAGGAGAACGCGAATCGCCTACCCGATTTACGAGTGGTAGATGGAATCGTGTACAAAAGAACGATGCCCTATGATGGCATACCACTCCATGAGGACTTTGCGTGGAAGGTGTGGGTACCATTGGAATTAACCCAAAGTATCATTGAGAAGTCTCATGACCCCCCGCACGCTGCTCATGGAGGTTTCTTTAAGACCCTGAAGAGGATTAAAGAATATTTCTTCTGGCCGAATATGAACATGCAAGTGAAAGGTTATGTCGATGCTTGCCAAACCTGTCGTGAAGCTAAGGCGGCCAACATTACGTTAAGACCACCGATGGGGAAAGAGGTAGTGATCCATCGGCCTTTTCAGCGGATTTTCGTGGACTTTCTAGGTCCTTATCCTCGTTCCAAGAATGGAAACTGTTTTATTTTCATTGTTCTGGATCATCTGACGAAGTTCGTCATGCTGAAGGCTATGTCCAAGGCTAGCAGCAAGAACGTGATTCGGTTCTTGATAACCGAAATATGTCATAAGTTCGGTGTTCCTGAGACCATCGTCTCGGACAACGGCAAACAGTTCATAAGCCGCGAGTTCACGGATTTCGTTACCAATTTCGGTATAAATCATTACCGAACAGCAGTGCACTCTCCGCAGGCCAACGCCTCGGAAAGAGTTAATCAATCGGTTTTATCGGCGATTCGATCTTGCATGAAGGAGGACCACCGAGAATGGGATCGACATCTGTCTGAAATAGAATGTTCCTTACGATCCTCGGTACACAGTGCGATTGGTGTCACACCATACTTCGCTCTTTTCGGAGTCAATATGATCACACATGGCAGCCTATATAAGTTGGCGAGACGCCTGAAGAGCTTGACTGACATGGGTGAAACCCAAGTTCCCAAATCGGTTGCACAGGATTTAGTGAGGACAAAAATACAAGAGAGTCTACATAAGGCTTATGAGAGAAACGAACGCACGTATAACACCAGATGCCGTCCGGTTAAGTATATACCGGGCCAGGAAGTTTATCGACATAATTTCCAACAGAGCAGCTTTAAGGACAATTTCAACGCAAAGCTGGCACGGAAGTTCTTGAAGTGCAGGATTGTGAAGCCTGTTGGAAATAGTCTCTATGAGGTAGAAGACCTGAAAGGTAAACGCCTGGGAGTGTTTCATGCTAAGGACTTGAAACAATAGTGTAAGACCATGCGACTCTGAGTTTTATCTCAGGCGTGGGTTCGGGTTCTACTCTAATGCAATTCGGTATTGATGAGTATAGTCTGTGACAGGTTAATACCTGTAAAAGTTTTATGTGTCCACGGTAACGTGTCGAAAGTTGATACAGGGCAAAGCCCGATAAGCTAGGTAGGCGTTAGCGAGTAGTAGTTAGCTTTTCTATTCATGACCCTTCTGTCTTATTCTCTTTTGACCAATTACTTGTAGATCTAAGGAGTTTTCAATATTGTCATTTCAGCCCAATTAGTCCGCCCCTGTCTGCAACCCTCGCTAGTTAGGTGCCCTCGTCCCCATGGCTAATGTGGTGGAGTGCAACGTGTGCCTGTCGACACTGACGGCGGAGGATGCGACGATTGTCACCTCCGAGTGCGGCCACATATTTCATTTATCGTGCCATGAGACCTGGTACGACCAAGGGAGGACCGATTGTCCCGTATGTCGTCGAGCCGGCTACTACGTGTTCCCAATATACCCACGGTTTGTGGAGGGCGAAATAGTTGCTGACCAAGGCGAGCTAGTAGCGCTGCGCAACGAGGTTCGGGCGAAACAAGAGCGCATCGAGGCCGTCGAGGCTGCACAGGACGATTTGCAGCGTAGATACGACGATCTGCGGGAGGAGTACGATTTCCACTCTCTAACACTACTGCAGGAGAACAAGCAGCTGCAGCAATCCAAGGCCGAAATGTACCACGAGCTGTGCCGAGTCCGCAACCAGCTTCCTGCCGGTGTGGAGAAGCTGAAGAGCCGCATAGAAGCCATGCAGCTGGACATCACTCGACGCGAGTCAAGGTGGGAGAAAGAACGGGCGCAAATGAAAGATCAACTGACCGAGGTGACCAAGAAGAGCCAACGCTTGGAGGAGAACCTTCAGGTCTTCCAGCAACAGCTCCGAACCGTGCAGCAGCAGAACGCCACGCTCACGCAGGAGCTGGCCGAATCCTCGGGACGCTTCCAAGAGGTCGCGCTCCAACGTAAAATCTCCGGGTACGCGGCCAATAAAATAACGATTTGCCACCTTACACCACAGGCTGCCGCCGAGCCCAAAGAGAGAGTAATGGGCCTCTTGAGAAGGTTGGAGATCGAGTGTCCCCCGGAGGATGTGGACGTGGTAGCTTGTTCTACTATGCTGGCATACCCGGATCAGCGCCAAGTGACTGTCGAATTCAAGTCACCCAAGGTAAAGTTCGAGTTCTTGACCAAGTTCCGGCGACTTGAGACCGACGACAGAGCCGCCATCCGTCGACTCCGGGTGAAGGACAGTGCCGCAGTGTCCCAGCTGTATAAATTGGCAGGCAGCAAAGTCCACGGCAGGAAGGGAGTGTTTAACATGCGACTCGTTGACGACCAAATCTTGATATCGGTAAAGGGGATAGCCGCGCCGCAGGTCATCGAAACGGAGGTTCAGCTACAAGACCTGCTAGACTCGTTGCCGCAGAGCTCCCGAGCAACTACACTGCCCCGGAAATAAGGCGGAAACATGAAGGAAAACTTCCTTGGCCATAACGCCAGCATACCAGCTCACAACAGGAAGGAACTGGACTTGGAGACGCGTGAGTTAGGCGAGCGCCTGATCAGCCCCCACCACCGGGCTGATTCAGCTCCATCCCTAGGGGTGGTACCTGATCACCTAAGTGGTGCGGTCCCTGATCAGCTGCAGACCGAACCCTCACACTCCTTCCGACAACAGTTTCTCTCCCATCCCTCGTCCTGGCTGTCGTCAGGATGGTGGAGTTTGTGGCGGCGCCATAACGCCGCTAAAGTCGCACACTTCAACTGTCATCTAACATCAGATGACCGCGACCCGACATGCTCACCACACCCTCATTAATTACACCATGAGGAATTGTGAAATTCATGGTTGTCAGCCGTGTTTATTTACATACACCAACGGCTAAATTCCCGTGGATACATAGAGAAAACAACCACTAATTACCAACACTGGCGTAATTTTGGAATTTTCGAGGCGTCATCGTGCTACGCCATTTTTGATTGAAGCATTCGATTAAATCTGTAAACCCGTCAACGTCGTGCCAGCTAACGAGAAAGCGTTTTTTCAAATTGATCAGTGCACAGCCCAAGGGAGCAACGCAATTGAAAAAAAACCACCAACATCCAGTTCCGTCAGGTAGGAATCCGCCGGCGAAGAGGAAAAAGAAGACACCTTGGAATCAAGACCGTCCGTAGTTTGCTCATTATTCCGCGTGGGTATAGTCGACTGTGACGGCACCATCGTTCTCAGTGGTCAGACGCCGCCGTCGGCCCAGCAAAACGGCACCACTTCGTGCCCATTAATTGTGCGACTCAAGCCGAGAGCCCCCCTAGGTCTGCATCCACTCCCGAAGGCAGGCAATTTGTGCCTGTACCCCGCCAGTACAGCGGTAGTGGAGCACCAGCGGGCGCTCAACGCCCTGGCCGCCGAATAAGCGCCATATTATAGGCAAATTATAAGCGCCATATCATCTGCGCCATATTGTTGGCGCCTTTCAAGCCGCGCCCCAATAACAAGCGCCATATTATAGGCCACATTATAAGCGCCATATCATCTGCGCCATATTGTTGGCGCCTTTCAAGCCGCGCCCCAATAGCAAGCGCCGTCTCATCCGCGCCATATTTTGGGTCAGAAGGGCCGTGCCCAAAAGTGTGTGTTGCAGTGTCGATACGGTGCCAGCAGTGTGCTTATTTTGCTGCTTCGTATCCAGAGACAGGGACAAAAACGCAAAAATCCGTGTCCGTTCTGTCCACCCGGAGAAGTGTAACCAGACAGGGGCACCCCACAGCAATAATCCAGGGCCCGTTCTGTCCGTCCGTACGCAGCAGTTTTCATCACCAGCCACAGCGGTTTTCATCACCAGCCACAGCAGTTTTCATCACCAGCCACAGCCAGTAAATTAACTCTTCCTGCACTTCATACTCCGTCCCACATTTAATCCCTGCAGAGTAAGGTAAGTCCGTGCATTTTATTCCTTTTACGGACAGCCCGGACCGTCCATCTACGAATGGACGTTAAGCCTTAGGTAGAGTAGGGTAGAATTGTGAGAAGAGTGTTTTAAATAAGAAAAAGAAACAAAAATGAAAATGTTGAAAGCTGAAATCTGGTCAAGCAGACCGTAAGCCATCAAGAAATTTTAAAAAAAGAAAAATTTTAAAGAAAAAACGAAAGGGTTACAGAAATTTTGAAATAAGAAAAGGAAACAAAAATGAAAATGTTGAAAACTGAAATCTGGTCAAGCAGACCATAAGCCGTCAAGAAATTTTAAAAAAAAAAGAAATTTTAAAAAAAAAAAGAAAAATTTTAAAGAAAAAAACGAAAGGGTTACAGAAATTTTGAAAGTAAAGAAAAAGAAAAGTAAAACTAAAAGAAAATTTTCGAAAATTAAAGCTTGTCGGGCAGTGGTTCCGAAATATAAAAGAAAATTTTAAGAGAATGTAATTGGCCGAAGAGCAATTGAGAAATAAAAAGAAATTTTGAAAATTAAATGTAATAAAGGAAACAAAAAATTAAAAATTTAAAAAAAGGAATAAACTGGTCAAGCGGACATTAATAAGTAAGAATTTAGTAAAGTAAGGAATAATGAAGAAGTAGGGAAATAATCGAGATTAATCTTATGAAATATCCTAATTTTAAGAGTAGAGAATAAGACGATTGTAATAGAGCGGCTGTCTTAGGCTGTTGGGGACCCGCATACTCCCTAGTGGCTAGGTTTGGCGTTAGGTTTAACATATTTTACGGACAGAATGACCTGCGGACCTTGACGGTGACTTTATATCTATATTAATTTTTTTCTCTCTGCTTTTAAGTTTATTTTATGCTTTTATTTTTATATTTAAACCCATGCGAATTGCCTCTGGGTATATGATCTCGTGCGCGATAAACTAGGTCGGCCTAGTATTGTTCGTTGTTTTTTTATTTATAGACTATCGGGGTCTAAATAAGTTAGGCGTCGCGGCATCAGTGCTCGGGCACCATCGTCGTTACGGTTTCTACCTTCGGGAATTTTCGCGTTCGGGGAAATCCTGGCCAGTGTCACTAGGGCATATGCCAGTGTTATTTGAGATACCCATTCGGTTTTAAGGTGTCGCTCTACCTTATGTTTAGTTTAATTTTGCATGTGTTTTTTTATTTAGTCATCATTGTTAAAGTAAATTATTAGCATTTTAAGAAAATTTTAGGATAAAATGGTTGAGTCATTTAGCCTTTTGGGGCTTATTGTTTTGCTTCGTGGAGATTCTTGTGACCACATTGTGCGCTTTGCCCTTGTGGCACCCCTTTGCCTTCACTTTTTGTATTAAGCTAGTTAATTTAGTTATTATTTATGAATAAATTGTTTTTGAAATTTGAATTCTGGTGCGTTTTAGATATGGCTAATTGAGCCAAAGGTTATGGTAAGGTAGAGGGTATGTTAGGGTAATTGGTAAGTGACACATTTTGTTTTTGGGACACTGCAGACGCAGCAGTGTCATGGGGAAGCTTGTAAGTGCTTCCAAAGGGAGGGTTCAAGCTGGCATCAACACCAGTCAGCTATATTTACGCGTTTTGGGAGTAGTCCCTTAAAACTTCTCTAGAACAGAACTATCTGTTCGCTTTTCGGTTTGTTCGTTTTGTTTGTCGCTGCTAACGATTGTTATCTTTGGGCTCCTTTTATTTAATTTTATGTCGTGAGAATGTTTGAGTAAGCCTCAGTATGTATTTATTGTTCTGTGGCAGACTGTTGATGTGCTTAGGAAGTGGAAAGATCCCCCCCGTCCGGCGAGTTACCAGCCCGGCTTAAACGCATGGCATACTGAGCGCCCCACTAGTCCAGCACCTAAACTCTTTAATCAACTTAGTTCAATTGCAGTCTGTGCCCGTATGACAAATCCAACAATCCAACTATTGAATAGAATTGAATTGAAATGAATTTAATTGAATCGAATTAAATTGAATAGAATTGAGTTGAATTGAACTGAGTTGAATTGAGTTAAATTGAAAACAATCGGAAATATTCAAAGACAATGCAAATTTGAATTTTGAACATGAAATCGTTTAACCGACATTGAAAATCCCTGGTTGCGGTAAAAATATGTGTTTTACAAAATTGGCGATCGGTTATTAGTATCTAATGAAGCTATAAACCGCTTCTCCGGTTTCGTGTTCGAACACCCTAGTACTTACTATCTACGTAGACACTTGCCAGATACTTAGAATGAATGCTATCTTCTTTTCCAACTAAACTTTGTTGAGTCGATATTCGAATGCTAAAGAAATGTTATCAACTAAGACGAATTTACACAGCCAAACAGGTCGTGAGGCGCTGCCGTCATCTATCTGTCTTGATAACTTGCAAGCCCAAAGTCTTTAGCTGTTATTGCATTTGCTGAGATGCCTGCCGTCAAGTTTACGTACATTGTCAAGGAGTTTGATTACCATTGTCATTTATCAGTGACAGCTAATGACAATCAGGGTAAGCGGAAGAGATATCAAGTTTAGTTTTGAATTAAATAGTAGCTGATCATCAAGATTATGTTAACGGAATTTGTAGGTACATACATATGTACATACTACTAATAACATTTATGTACTATATTAATATATTTAGAAATATGTACATACATCATATGAAAACAGGGTTCGTAAGTAAGTTATAGATTACTAGGCTTTAAAAGGTTGAGCTCCTTCATGGGGAAGGGGTTTGACATCAAATTAATCGATAATAATTACACTGTGCAAGTCGAAAAAAACAGAAGTGGACTCAACGGGTGTGCACTAATTCGAGTCCTATGAATCGAACTGCATCATTAGTAAAATTTATAAAAAATTTTCTATACACAATTCTAATTTTTAAAGCAAAAAATTATTATTTTTTCTTCATAAATAACTGCGAAACTGTTGCTTATCTTGGGAAATAGTATAGGTATAGATTAAAGGTATTGAAATTTTTAATTTTTCTAAATATGTTTAAGCAAAATTGGGTGAGGCGTTCTCGAGTAATTGTAACATATGTATAAACTTGTCTGAATCAATGAGCTCTAAATCGCAGCCTCTGAGTAAGAAATTAAAAAAAAAATTCTGTATGAAACCATAATTATAGACCAAAAAACTAATGATACAGTTCGATTCGTAGGACCCGACTTAGTGTAAATCCGTTGAATCCGCATATGTTTTCCAATTTTTTTCCCAAAAACTCGCACAGTGTTATTAATTCATTTTTGTAGCATTTCTCACAACGTACGGCCATGTATTTTTAATTCTTAAAAAAACTTAAAAAGGCGTATCCCTAATGTACTACACGTATCTAAATAATAATTTTTGATATATGTATATGTATATGAAAACAGGGCTCGTATTTCTTGAGCTCGTATCACTTGAATGACGTCTGTCAAAATGTGAGGGCACGAGTGTGTGTCCATCTCCGCGTACAATTTGTTTTCACGAGCTCGTATCTGGGCATAGTAATATCACATTAAGTGGTCATAAGAGTAAACTTGGTCCTTGTTTGTAATTAAAAGTCAATATTATTTTTTTGTAATTTAAAATTTTAAGACTTATTCTCTTTCGTCGTAATCCTGAATTCAGAACCCGTGAACGAATGTTAAATAAAGACTGCAATAATTCTTCTAAGTTTGAAGTTACATTTTATTTTTATCAGATTTTAAATGGACTTTAAAATGTGGACTTTAGGACCTAAATATTGACTTGTTTACCGTTTATTTCTAATTATAAGTGGAGTTGACAACTGAAATATATTATAAGTGGTTAATTTCCGTCGATGAACATTTAATTTTCGGTTATCGGAGATCAGTTCAAGTATTATTTTGAAACTTATCAAGTCACATGTTCGCAAAGGTAACGATACCACTTTTTACACAAAATTCTTAGTTTATCTTTGATCAATTTTAATGTTCTTATTCCCTTGTTGTTCAATTGAATGTATCTATGAGAAGCCTAAAAGGCTGAAACAGATACTAAAAATAGCATTCTTTCCTCACACCGAGCATATGCCAAAATATTTTTGTGACATATGTATGTCTGCTCTGGTAAAATAAGCTCTTTTCGAGTACTCGAATATTTGTGCAAATTTTTACTGGATCCTGTTCGATTACTCCAAAAGTCCAATAAATGAGAACCAGAGGGCGATAATTTTGACAGTTCGACGTTAGAGATCTTGCAAATTTTGGTTGGAGAAATTTTAGCCAACAAAAAAAAGTAAATTCTTGCAAATTTTTACTGGGAAAGTAAACGAACAAAGCTATAGAAATGCTAAAATAGAACAGCTGATTATAACTTGTTCTAGCTTATGTGGTCTCTTATGTCAAATACACAAGTATTTTGTTGTACGAGTATACAAGTATTCAATTTGACAGAAAATAAATGCGTAACAAAAACAAAATTCTTGATGTTGTTGCCTACAATTACAACAACAGCTACTGCGTATTTATTACTGATTATATTAAGCTATTTTGAAACTGAACACCACGATAAAGTTGCTCATAGTAGCCTGTAGAGAAATTCTTATATATAAAGAGAATATTTGTCTCATCTGACGTTTCCTTTCACACTATTCGTGGTGAGGTGGGTGTGACAGAGAGATGTTTGAGGAAAATTGACTTACACCAGGTGGTATTACAAGAACTTCTGACTTGAAGTTTCATATAGTTTTGGTGAAAAACTGTGAAATTTAAATGTATTTTACACATTTTTCTTGACTGTTATTGTTAGCATAAATTTGTGTTGTCTTTAAGGCCCGGCATTCAGTTTTTATGAAAGTTTCATTGCCATAAAAAGTATGTGCATAAAAAATAACGAAAATTTTTCTCACTTTTCATTTTCTTGATACTCGGCACTTTGCGAATATTTCGTAGGCAAAAACAATTACAGGGTTGTTACGCCAAAGATATATCGTACGAAAACAGTTTTTTGATAATTGTTGGGGACCGGAATTTTGACATTTTGATTATTTTAGTAAACAAAAGTAATACCACATGCGTTAAAAATAAAATGGAGTGCAAAGATGAATTATAGATGAAATTTTTCCAAGGTAAATCAGAGATATGTAGTAACTCTCCGCAGCAAAATTTTACGGTTAGAGATATATGACAAAATTTCTTCCCAAATTTCGCAAGAACTTTATACAATATTTTAACACAAGAAACGAAATGGCGTTATTGTTATTTTGTGCCTTGTTTTGAACCAGATAGAAGCAGATAGAAGCTGGTATTAGTAAAGCAATTCTTTTCAACATCAGAAATTTGCTGAGCGAAAGAAAAACTCCGGTTATAATAATTACTCTATGATTAATACATATTCTCACTGTCTTGTGTCGCGTAAATGCAGGGTAATTGACAAAATTTTCAGTATCAATACTCTCAGTTGATGTTTTTTGCTTTTTGGAAAATCGCACACCTGAATCCGAATTTTTCCTGTCACCTATTGCCTTCTCATGTCTAAATTTTATTCTGTATCAGAATTCCAATTACTTAAGCCCGGTTTTCAGTTTTTATGCAATTTTCGTAGCCATAAGAAGTACGTGTATAAAAATAACGAAAATTATCATTTTTCATTTGCTTGGTACTCAGATCTTTAAAAAATGTCGTAAGCAAAATCAGGGTTGTTACGCCAAAGTTATTTCATACGAAAACAATTGTTTGATAATTTTTTGGGACCGGAATTTTGACATTTCGATAATTTTAACAACTAGAAGTAACACCACATGCGTCAGAAATAAAATTAAGTCCGAAGAGGAATTATATACGATATAGTTGCAATGTAAATCAAACAAAAATAGGTGGCAACTCTCTGCATTAAAATTTTCCGTTTAGAGATAAAGAACAAATTTTCTAACGAAAATTTCGCTAGAACAGACTACGCGGATTTAGTTGATCAGCTGTCTCATCGAATACCCCTGATCGAACACCCGGTTCACTATATATGAATACATCTTGCTGAATACATACAGTTACAGGCCTCGCCGTCATCGTAGTGCAACAATCTATTAGGTGATCGAATAATCCCAGCTGATTTTTAGTTTTTTCTCGATTCCGCATTTAAGCCTCGTATTCAGTTCTCTTTAAATTATCGTTCCCATAAAAAGTACGTGTGTCAAAAATAACTAAAATTTCTTGAACCGAGAATTTTGCTCACTTTTCATTTGACTGGTACTCAACTCCTTATGAAAATATAGTAAGTGAAATCAATTACAGGGTTGTTATGCCAAAGTTAATTCGCACGAAATCAAGTGTCAGATAATCGTTTGCAAGCAAAATGTTGACATTTCGTATTCAGTTCTCGCGAAATTTGTGTAAGAAATTTTGTCATTTATCTCTAAACGGAAAATTTTGTCACAGAGAGTTACCACGTATCTCTGATTTACCTTGCAAATATTTGATTAATAAATCATATTTGCACTCCATTTTATTTTTAACGCATGTTGTATTACTTTTGTTTACTAAAATAATCGAGATGTCAAAATTCGGGTCTCAAATCATTATCAAACAATTGTTTTCGTACGAAATAAGTTTAGCGTAACAACCCTGTACTTGATTTTGCCTACGAAATTTTTGCCAAGAGCTGAGTACCAAGCAATGAAAACCAAGTGAAATTTTCGGTTCATGAAATATTCGTTATTTTTATATACGTACTTCTTATGGCAACGAAAGTTTCATAATGCAGTGTTTTGAGGTGCGAAATTTTGTTGCGGAGAGTTGAAGTTCTAAAGCCTTGTATACAGTTTTAATTGAAATTTTCTGATCAGAATTTTTTTAGGGCGGGTCAAAGATTCCGCCCCTCGGAACTTTCCCGCAACATATCGGCATGCAAAATTGTGTGTTCCTTACTTCTGAGGTACAAAGTACGTTCAGAAGGTTTATAGAAAAGATTAATAATTTTTACTTTTTTTTGAAAACTCGCAAAAAACTGCTCCAAAATGACGGGGGCGTGGTCAAAATATTCTACAAAAATTATCGCCATAAAATTTTACTATATGTCTTTGAACACTCCAAAACACAAATCTTAGCCCAAGTGCTAGATAATAAGCAAAAACTAACTGCCTTCTAAGGGTTAATAATGAATTACTATTTCAGTAAAATGGTCATAACTTTGGAACGGTAAGACCTCTGGCCTTCGTTTAGGTCATTTTGGAAAGGTAAGTTACATAAGTTAGCTGCCATCTGGCTGAGCAAATTGAGGTTATGTGAATTTTTTTTCCATTTTTTTTCCGAAAGCTCTGTATCTCGGCGATTTGACTTTTTTACTTTTTTTTTATTGAGTCTGAAAGGCCTCTTAAAGACCTTTCCAACAAGCCCAAAAATCCGACCACTGGCTCAGAAGTTAGCAACTCTACCCTACTAACCGCAGCCATTTCGCACCCTTTCATTTTCGGACATGGTCCTAGTGTACTTTTCTTCATGAAATGAGCCAAGGAATACGCTGGAGAAATTTGTCCGGAACTTCCTGCATCACCCTGTATAATGAATTTTATCATATTTCATCTTTTATCTAGCACTTGGGCTAAGATTTGTGTTTTGGAGTGTTCGGACGCATGTAGTGAAATTTTATGGCGATAATTTCTGTATAACATTTTGACCACGTCCCCCGTCATTTTGGAGCAGTTTTTTGCGAGTTTAAAAAAAAATTATGGTTAATTTGTTCCACAAAAATGTTTATCTGAATCTTTTCTATAAAACTTCTGAACATACTTTGTACCTCAGAAGTAAGGAACACACAATTTTGCATGCCGATATGTTGCAGGAAAGTTCCGAGGGGCGGAAACTTTGACCCGCCCTAAAAAAAATGCTGATCAGATCTGGTAAAAACGTCGATACACGTATAATTTGTTTAGACCTTTCTACCAGAATCCGTTGACAGAACCCCATCATTTTGAAAAAATCTAATTTTGTTTCACAGTGTTATTAAACTGCGACCAAATTTTTGAGGTACCATTTTAGAGTGGTTTTTAAACTGAATCATTGCCAAAACTATGCAACTGGTTTGGCTTTGTTTAACATTTTTTTAAAATTTTTATATTGAATTATAAATATTTTATTTTGAAATCATAAAATTAATTACCAGAAATGGCACTTGAATTTCGAGTGCTTAATATTGCTTGTATGATTTACAACCGCGCATGCTCAAGATTAGAAAAATAAACCAATTAGTTCGGGTTCGGTGCAAGATTTGACTCGAATTTGGCGATAAGAATGTTTGTGTCATTCCATTGACTGACTAAGATAGGGTTTAGATTGGGTGATAAACATTTCGGCAGAATTATTTATTTGAGAAATACCAGAAATTGTAATTTGAAAATTTTATTGACTCAGTTCACAATCAATGATTTATCATTTGTTTTAACTATTGGAAAACTACTGGTTAACTAATAGATATGTTGGGGCAGTCTATGGCTACATCAACAATGATGTCTGTCCGCTTTATCAGTTATCAGCTCTAGGTTGCTAGTCTAGGGGATATCATTTGTGATATGGACCCACCTATCGTATGGTTGATGACAAGCGACTTTATGTTGGGATAGTCAACAACTATGAACGCAATTCAGGTGCTATCAAGTGTTATTTTGAGAGTTGTCATCAACAACTATTTGCATCATTCATAATCACTCACTTGTTCCTAATAGTTACAAGCAACTACATTGATATGTATCATCGTGACTTACCTATATTCTGTAGGCCAAACATCAGAAGGAATCCAATCAACATAGCTAAGAATGAGCCATAGCCAGTGTGCCTTGTGGAAAGGATTTCGAAGAATACCACGTATAGCAATGTGCCACAAGCTATTCCCTGCAAAATAGCCGAAGTTATACTGTCTCCCGCAGCTGAGGACTTATGACTGACCGCAAGGGCTACGCCGATTCCTATAGGGCTGACTATAGCAAATGTGATAGTGTAAACAGCAGCCAATACCGGTTTTGTACGCGACACTATAAGTTCAACACCCACACAGAAGGCCAGGACGAGTTTGTGGGCTGATACCGCACCAAACAGGAACCACACTGACTCGGTTGTGTCCTGCAAGCCCATGGCCATACCCTCGAAAATTTCGTGCAACGATAAAGCAAATACGATGCCAAAACCTCTAAGGGAAGAGGTGACAATGTCATCATTTTCATTTTGCTGCACAGGCAGGTGGGAATGGCCATGGCCATGATGATGATCGACTTGAGAAGCTTGACATGTTTCCACTTGCAACTGCAAGTCCGTATGTTTGCCACATTCGGCTTCAATCAAGTGGTTGACTGTCAAAGTGGAGGACAGATACGGTTTGTTGTCACACGGCATGTCTTCACAAGATTCTGCAATTTGTGTACCAGAACAGGCAACCTCTTCCTGGCACTCCTCTCCCGCACGTTTGCCACCTTTCAACAACACACTGTTGCGCACGCTGTGGCCTCTCTCGAACGCTGCACCCACACCATCATCTTTGGCCATCACTTGCTTCTTGTGGCGGTGAAAGTATGCGTGCAAGCACTCCTCGATGAAATACATCAAGAAGAAACCAGCACACATTAAAACTTCGGCGAGAGAAAAACGGGTTTCGGCAATTTTGCCGCATTCTTGAAGGTGTTCAACAACTTCTTTTACCTCCGGCAGCAGATGGACGAAAGTGGTGGCCAAGAGAACACCGCCACCGAAGTACAGAAGACACTGAACAATTTTGGCGGAACGGGAATCTCCTTTCTTATCCGTCCACTTTAGGCAGGAATTCAACATAAAGGGTATGGAACCAAAGAGAACGGTGGCTAAAAACATACAGGCCATAGCCACACATTTGGCCACCAACAGATCGTGGCTGTCCGAAGCGTGATCGGCAGACATAGTTGATTGTTTTTTAAAACCTGAAATCCAAGGAGAACGAGACTCGACACGTTTCCGGCAAATCGTTCAATTCGCGTAAAATAAGTCTTCTCGCCAAGACCTACCGTTTGGTACTGATTGTCTTACATTCTGTTAACGGTTATTTCAATTAAGTTCTATGTGTTCTGACTGGTTCTATCACATTAACCGTTTCATTATCTCTCTCTCTCTCGTGATCGTGCGAGAACTGACTCTCGTCGCTCTTGGCTTGTGTTTGACATTTAGTCCAAAACGACTTAAGTTATTAAATTGGTAGTGATATGGCTTACATTGTCTGACTGGATGGCTGGCTGGCTGGTCGTCTGGTTGGTTGGCTGGCTGGATATGATGAGATTTTATTATGATTGAATCTGATAAAGTTGTGCCAATTCAGAACAGACTTATTGCCCGAATGCGTCTTTAGACCCCAAGAAACGCCAGACTCTGTCAGTCATATTAAGGCTGCAACGTTAAATACCTTGTGAAAGTTAGTAAATGCCCGCCGACTATAAGCCCCATTACAGTTGTTGTTAACTTGGCCCATTTACATACTGATATGTTAATCTCATGGGTTTTTGTTTTTGTGCGTTTATCTTATGTGTACATACGTACAATGTATGTACATATGTATGTGTGTGTTTGTAGTATATGATATGACTTATAAGTTATGAGGGGAACTTTTACTACATGTGATTTTTATTTTATAAATTGACTCATAATCTTTTTTGTATTTATTTAAAAAAAAAAGTGAATTTTTTTCTTCTTTTAGAGTTGGGTTGAACAGCATTCCGGTTTCTTTTGTTTGGTTTTTACACAATTCTAGACAATTTAATTGCTGCAAATCGTGTCGTAAATTGATTTAATCAGCTACACTGAAGGTCTTTCTTTTGTGTGTATTTAGATGGTGAAGCATAGAAAAGTCAATATATTTCGAAATAATGACGCGTTTTGGTGCATTCTTTAGAAGCACGAAGCAGCGCATTCGAATTTTACGCTCTGACACAGTCCGATTGTAACTAACGATGCACTACGTCACCATTAGGTTGATTTCAAGTATTCAACATTGACTATTAAATTACCATACCCTCCAATACTTAACTACTACACCATTTCCAGTTGTATTTGAGAAAATACAAGTTGTTATTGAGAAAAAACTGAGTGATAATGAAAGTTCGAAATAGATATTGAAAAATCACAAACTGATTTTGACAATAACAATTTAATATTGGGAAAGTGACAAAATGATATTGAGAAAAACAAATTAATATTGAGAAAATACATACCCACAGAGTAAAGATATACTACCTAGATCTCTCAGCAAGTTGATGACATTAGGCTTGGTGTGATATGAACGTTGTATGTTGAAATGATTACTTTAATAATAGCAGATAGAGGCATTAGAGCAAAACATACAACTAGAAAACAACAACAGCATTTTGTGTTTGTGTATTAAAATAACTAAATATTTTCCCATTACATCCCATGTAGGGATAGGGGAGACCTTCTCACAGTCACTGAGTTGGTCGCGTACTAGTTTTCACCCACTGATTGGGACCTACAGTTTTACACCAGTTCCGAACGGTTTTTTGAGAAGCTATTTCATGGCTTATTACTCGATAGTGCCAAAACGACATGAACAATTTAAGTCAAAAGTTTTGTAACCCCACATAGTGTAAGTCGAACATCTCCCTATCACACTGATCACCCCACGAAGAGTGTGAAATGAAACGTAGGATGAGAGAAATTTTGTCTCTCTACATTTTTACTCCATGACAATACCTTTCATTTCCCAATATACATTGTTCTTTTCTTAATATATTTTATTTGTTTCTCATATAAATTTAGCTTTTTCATTATCAACCTTTTATTTCATAAAAACAATTTTCCGTTTTCCATTATCACCGTGTATTTTCTGAATTTCAAATTGGTATTTCGCAACATTAATTTGTGCTTTCTCAATATCAGTTTGGTTTATTCAATTTCAATTTGTAAATGGTGTCTCAGTAAGATTGCACATTTTAAATTTAACATATTTTTTTTTGTGCAAGTGGCAACTCCGAAATGCGGCAGATGTCAAATATGTTTTTTTCCGAGCTTTTATTTCCGTTTTTTCGGTTTCCCATTATCACCGTGTATTTTCTGAATTTCAGTTTATTATTTCGCAACATTAATTTGTGCTTTCTCAATATCAGTTTGGTTTATTCAATTTCAATTTGTAAATGGTGTCTCAGTAAGATTGCACTTTTTAATTTTAATGTAATTTTTTTTGTGCAAGTGGCAAGTCTGAAATTCGGCAGATGTCACATATGTTTATTCTGATCATAGACGAATTTAGTGTAGACACATTAATTATCGCATCTGACGTTTCATTTCACACTCTTCGTCGTAGGTTTGTGGAAATGAGAGAAATTCGACAAAAATTAACTTACAGCAGGTGGAGGTATAACTTTTTCATTTCGTTTTCGTATAGAACTGTGAAATTGAAATGTATTTTGCACTTTTTTATTGACTTTTATCGTTGGTATACATTTGTATTGTATTTGATGCAACTATTTTGCCACAAAAACACGAAATGCGGTTGTTGTTCCTTTGTTGGACGTTGTGTATTAGTGCCTCTATCTGGTAGTATTGAACCCATGCTCTCCACCATCCAATGTTTACTTGAAACCATGCCTATGACGTTTAATTTATTGAGAGAATTAATGAGTCTATACTAAATTCGTCTTTGATTCCAATTATTAAAAATGGAGCGCTCATAGACTAATACATACATACGTAGATACTTTTATTCTCTCAATAAATTAAACGTTATAGGTACGGTGGAAAGTAAACATTGGATGGTGGAAATCATGGGTTCAATAATACCAGATAGAGGCAATAGTAAACAACGTTCAACAAAGGAACAACAACCGAATTTCGTGTTTTTGTGGCAAACTAGTTGTGTTAAATACAATACAAATGTATACCAACGATATAAGTCAACAAAAAAGTGCAAAATACATTTAAATTTTTCAGTTCTACACCAAAACGACATGAAAAAGTTAAGTGAACATATTTTGTAACTCCACCTGTTGTAAGTTAATTTTAAATTTAATTGTTCTCATTCCCACAAACCTACGACGAAGAGTGTGAAATGAAACGTCAGATGAGAGAAACAGTGTATCTATGTATGTATTAGTCTATGGGAGCGCTTTATGAAAGAACAACGCGTTATAATTGTGAAACTTATTACAAAAATTTGGAAAGTTTTGCACCTAATGTGTCAGTCATTCGAAGAGTGGTCAAAAATTTTTAAGAAACTGGGTCGGGTATGCACTACGACTCGTCGAAAACCCGAACATCAATTAGGCATCATTCCCAACTACTTCAAATTTTAAGAAGCACTACGCCGGGAATTTTGACAAAAGACCTCCACCTTCATACAGAATTCACCTTACTTAGGAGCTCTAACCACCAGAACATGGAAAGCGCTGGCAATTCGATCAGTGGGTAATGGAGCAAAGTGAATTTTTGAATTTTTCATAAAAGTCATCGTCTCCGATGAAGCCCATTTTCATTTGAATCGCTTCGTTAATACACAAAATTGTCGAATTTGGGGTTCAGAAAATCCTCATGCAGGGGCGGACTAAGGCCTAGGCAACCTAGGCGAGTGCCTAGGGCCCGTAATTATTGGGGCCCGAAAATAAGGTTTTAAATTTTTATAATTAATTTTTACTAAAATTTCAATTTTATTATTCGATCTTTAAAATGTTATTTTCTTTAATAATTTTTCCGGTTCGAGATCAATTTCTATGAAAAAGTACTTTTATAACAAAAAGTACATTTTCATAGAATGTATTATTAAAGAAATAATTTGAAAGTGATTATTATGGTGGATGGTTGGGAATATAGATATTTCAATGCCCACCAAGGCATATCATCCGCTCCCTTCTCCACAAGTATTTACATAGGTATATTATCACACATTATAGGGATAAACAAATATCAAGTAAGCGAGAATTGTCTAAAACTCGTACTTGTGCGAAAACATCCACAACAATACTTTGCCATAACCATCAATATTCACAACATTTCTTTCCTACGCAGGCTTTCATCGAAAGCCATTGCATATATGTTGTTGTTTCAAAAAAAGAAACAACAATTGCCGTGTCAAATTTAGTTGTTTTAGATCCTCGTTATGTTTAAAGTTGTAATTTCCTTTAAGGCTGTAAGAGATCATGTTTTCTCCGGTTAGTGAAAAAAATGTAAATGCCGCGGGTGGGATTCCAGCTTACATTCGCTGGACGATCGTTTCGATGTTTGTGAAGCATCATCATCAGCAGCGTCTAGCCCGTTAAGCCACTGCGGTGTCTATTTACACAAGTCACTAACCGAAGACATTTATTGATTATTATTCGATCTTTAAGATGTTATTTTTAATATTTTTCCGGTTCAAGATCAATTTCTATGAAAACGTAATTTTGGTATAAAAGAAAAGTGGTGTAAAAGAAAGTTTTTTTTTGAGATTTTTACCTATATTTTCTAATACGGGTGAAAACTTGGAGAAAGTTATTTTAGAATTTTTAAATAATATTGATTTAGACATCACTAACAGTCGGGGACAGAGTAATGATAATACGTTTAATATGTCAGGTAAATGGCCGTCGGTGGTGCAATGGTTAGTGTGCGCGGCTCTTGTACATGAGATCCTGGGTTTGAACACTTCTCTGACCACCTTCAAAAAAAAATTTCTTTCGGCGGCGGTCACCTCGCACAGTGACGGCGACACTATCGAGTATATAGCCATGAAAAAGCTTCTCAAAATACCGTGCGGAATCGGTGTAAAACTGTAGGTCCCAATCAGTGAGTGAAAACTGGAAAGCGCACAGCTCAGTGATTGTGAGAAGCTCTCCCCGGTCTCTTCATGGGATGTAATGGGAAACCATTTATTTATTTTTATGTCAGGTAAAATATAAGGAATTCCAATCCAGAATAAAACAACATATTTTTCCATTCATTAAATTTAATTGGAAACGCTGCTGCCGAAAGTCGCATGGAAATTACCACTTTTTTCAATATCGTTCAGGAATGATACGTATTTTTTTCAAGTTCTACACATAGGTGGAATGCATTACAAAAATTCTGTAAGGGCAAACACTGGAGTATTATACCTATTTATGACACCAGGTGGTCTGCTCGTTTCGATGCTGTGAAATCCTTAAAGGAGAATTATGAAGAAATTAAACATGGTTTATGTAATTTTTCCTCAAACAAATATGAAAAACCTTGATACATTTGAGTAGGTACTGTTACTATATGGGAAAAATTTTAGGGGGAATGAATGCTTCGAACAACACTTTAACAAAAAGACGAATCCCTAAATACTGCAGTTTTAATATATGATTCATTGATAGATTTCATACAAAGTGTCTCCAGTTGGCAATACCAAGTGTACGCAGGGATTCGTCAACCTGATCCCTCCAGCGGAGTCTTGGTCTTCCTATTTTTCGTCTTCCTTCGAGTTCGGTTTCGAAAACCCTTCCGGCTGGTTCGTCTTCATCCATTCTACTGACATGGCCTAGCCAGCGCAATTGCGTTATCAGGATAAAGCTCATACAGCTCATGATTCATGCGTCGCCGATACTCGCCGTTGGCACTATAAGGCCATAAATTTTTCGGAGCCCAAAATAACATCTTGCTTAGCCCAAAATAACATCTATTCACAAGCACAATTCTCCGCTTGATCTCAAGGCTGACATTGTTGTTTTTGTTTACGGCAGATCCGAGGTATATAAATTCGTCCAATACCTCGAAGTTATAACGGTGGTGACGTGACTTAACGCCCATGGACTTAACGCCAAAAAAAAATTTTGGGCGTTATGACCGCCCCATACCCGGACGCAACGCCAAATATTTTTGCAGACCCGGACAAAAAACCCAAAATTTTTGGGCGTTCTGGCCTCCTTTTTGCCGGACATAACGCCTGAATTAGTTTTTGGCGTTATGACCGCCCTAAAGGCGGACATAAAGCCTCAGGGGCTTTAAGTCCGTTTTCTACTTTTTTAAAAATAGAAAACAATTCAATCCCAGTAATTGTAATACATTTATTAATTAAAAAAATAAAGAAACAATTAAAATAAATATATTGATTAACATTCTGGAAATTGGTATAAAACGGGCTTTATGTCCGCTTTTGACTTTTTTACTAATAGAATATAATTCAAATAATTGTAATACATTTATAATAAAAACAATACATGAACAATTATAATAAATGTTCTGGTTAACATTGTGGAAATTAATATATATTAATTAAATATAAATTTCTTCCACCTGTCCTGTCAATATTGGAGGTAGTGTCGAAGGAAAAAAATTAAAGAAGAATCGTCCGTTTGTGTATTAAAGCTCTGATATAGCAGAAAACAAAATATTGGGAGTAGCGCCGAAGGCAAAAAATGTAAACAAATCGGACGATTCTTCTTTAATTTTTTTCCTTCGACACTACCTCCATCCTCATGCTGAACTTCAATATCATCACTCATTTTATTATGCTTTCGATTAGACAGAAAGAATGACACTGAAACGGACTATGCAAATAACAAAAAGAAGTTTGATGTTTTGTCAACATAACTGTTTTTTTTTAGTTGTAACACCTCTAAACATCAAAAAACAAGCTATATTCAAAATTAAACGCAATAAAATGTTTGGGCGTTATGTCCGCGTGGAAAGAGGACATAACGCCCAAAAATGGGCATTATGTCACGTCACCTATAACGGTTATCAACGTTCACGCTTTGGTTTAATCGCGTGGAGGCCCTGTTCGTTGAAACCATTAATTTTGTCTTGTCCTCATTTAACGTCCTCATTTAACGTTCTCCAGGATTTGGCGTAGCGTGAAAATCTGGTCAGTTGTCGATTTTCCAGGCCTAAAGAACCACACTGGTATGGTCCAATCAGGTCAGCGGTAATTGGTTTTAGTCTTCCGAACATTATACTTGATAGAACCTTATATGCTATGGATAAAAGGCTTATTCCACGGTAGTTGGCACAGATACTCGGGTCACCTTTTGTAAATATGGGACATAGTACACTGAGACTCTAATCACCGGGCATGCATTCATCTAACCAAATTGTGTGCAGAATTGAAAGTGAGAAAAAAGGCAATACAACTAATCAATCTGGGTATACGAGTATTTGTTTAAGCATTATTGGTTGTTTTAATAAATTATGTTCATGTTTGTTTGTTTTAATAAAATATGATTATTTAATTTTTGTATATGTATATTATTATTTTTTTCTTGGAATCCGATAATTTAATAACACTACATACTATATGCTTTAAAACCAAACTTCTAAACGCAACGTATGTGTCATGATTGAAAAATAGGCCCGAAATTACAATGTTGTCAAGGGCCCGCTTTAGCCTTAGTCCGCCACTGTCCTCATGCATTCCATGAGAAACAAATGCACCCACAACGAGCAACTGTCTGGTGAGGATTTTGGTCAGGCGGCGTGATTGGGCCTTACTTTTTTTGAAGATGAGGCCGAAGTTGCATTGACAGTGAACGGCATTCGTTACAGGACATGATAATGGAGTTATTGTGGCCTAAACTGGACGGCACGGGTCTGTACGACATGTGGTTTCAGCAAGGCGGCGCCACCTGCCACACCATCGATTTCCAGAACAATATATCTCAAGAAATTCTGATGTCAACTGGACACCAATATCATGCGATTTAACGCCGTGCGACTCTTTTTCGAGGTTATGTGAAATCTCGGGTTTATGCGAATAAACCACAAACAATTCCTGAGCTCAAATCCAAGATCCAAAGCCTCATCGGTGACACACAGCCACATCTATGTGAATAAGTCATGCAAAATTTCATAAAAAGGGTAATGGATTATCATCAGAGCCGTGGGGGCGATTTGACGGATATTTTATTCCTTACTTAATTGGAACAGGTCTTCTTTACAATCCAATAAAAAATCACAACTACCTCAAAAAATAAATAAAAAAAATAAAATAAATGGTTTCCCATTACATCCCATGAAGGGACTGGGGAGAACTTCTCACAATCACTGAGCTGTGCGCTTTCCAGTTTTCACTCACTGATTGGGACCTACAGTTTTACACCGATTCCGAACGGTAATTTGAGAAGCTTTATCATGGCTAGATACTCGATAGTGTCGCTGTCACTATGCGAGGTGACCGCCGCCGAAAGAAAATTTGAAGGTGGTCAGAGCCGGGTTCGAACCCAGGATCTCATGTACAAGAGTCGCGCACACTAACCATTGCACCACCGACGGCCACCTCAAAAAATACGTGTTATTATTTTAAAATGAAAAAATGCATTCTTACTGAGACACCGTTACAACCTCAACATCAATTTGAATCTCTCATTATCGAATTGCATTTTATAATTATAATTATCATTATCAGTTTCGATTTATTACTTCATATGTTAGTGACTTCAATAGCAATTTTCGTCCCTCATTCACCAGATTTTCTATTCCCAATATCAATTTGTGATTTTTCAAAATCATTTTCTATTTGTCAATATCAATTCACCTTTCCTCAATACCAATTTACTTTTGCTCAATATCAATGTGTTTATTCTCAATATGAACTTTTCCTTGCTCAATATTAATTTTGGATTTCTTAATATTAATTTGTATATTCTCAATATCAAGTCTTGCGTCAGCACAATCTTAAACGGATGTAGGAATAAAACCTACCGCAAAATAAGCCACGTTGACTCTCTTGCAATGCCCAATTCATCTGATCGTCGCCGAATCGACATTTCAGAGCCTTCCTCGATACTGGCCGCTACGGCGGCTCTGTATTCTTCACTTCGCACCAATCGCTGTCTGGTTGGTGGCTTAAGGTTCATAAGTGTGTTCTTACAATAGAGTAATGATGTGTAGAGTAGAAAATTCTCTCAGTAAATTGATGACAATTGGTGTGTTGCAGATGGGCGGTTGGATGTTGGAAAGTATTGGTTTAATAATACCAGATAGAGGCAATGGCTCAAACCAACCAACAATAAATCAGCAACGGCATTTCGTTTTGTGCGTTAATATTTTTGTGTAAATACACCACCATACTGTACAAATAATAAAATATAACAATAAAGTCCAAAATACGTTTAAATTTCAAAGGTTTTCATCAAAACGACATAAATAATTTAAGTCAACAGTTTTTGTAATTCCACCTGGTGTAAGTCAATTTAAGTCAAATAACTCTCTATCGCACCGGCCACACCACGAAGAGTGTGAAAGAAAATGTCAGATGAGAAGAATCGCTGCTCTATATGTCATTACTCTTTGATACTTACGCTCAAACTTTCACACCGTGCGACGTATTTCCTGCGCACTGAAGCCATGATGACGACCAACGTCACATTGCGTATTTACAACTGAGCCGGAATTTCGACAATATTTTTTTGTTAATAATTTCCACACGTTCGGCACAACTATGCACGATGAAATGGCAACCCTTACTGTTTATTTTGACAGTTAGATGGCGTTTTTAACTTTGACAGCTTCTGAAACATAACAATTGGAAAAGGTATCATTACTATGTTGGATCTAAGGTTAAGGTCCAACTACTTTAGCGTGACATACTTACAATTTAAAATGTTACTCCAATTCTCTGACATCCATCATAATAGGATATTTCCACAGAAATACCTATAAATAAATGCGCCATCTTGAATCATTTAATTGAAATCTTTAATTCCATTTAAGTGGTGAAGCAGCCACTCAAATACAAGATTTCACATTTTATGGTATCATAAGCAACACGAGCAACGAGAAACTACAAATAGTTATGGCTTTGAAAACATTACTAATGTTTGATTGCCATTATTTGCTCCTGATATTTTATGACCCGAACAGGAATACAAAACACTTAACGCTGTCGACAGACATCTAGGGTATTTAGTCATGCTGCCAGAGAAGAACTAGTGTATTAGGGTGTCTCTTATTGCACACCACTCTAGTTGAAGAGGTTTTCATTTCAATTTTAAAAATTCATATTTTAGGAGAGAATTTTTTTCCAGAAGTGAGAGGAGCAGAAATGTTTCAATAATAATAACATCACATCAAAGAAGATTCGAATTTTTTATCAAATTCAGCACAAAATCGTTTCGTTTATAAAATTTGCAATTTGTTTCAATTAAGGACATCCTAAACCTCCTACATAAAGTCAAACAAACACTCGTACAATTTCACGCACTTTCAAGAGTTACAACTACATACAAATGTTTGTCTTTATGCTACATAAATTTGTGTGGATGTACGTTTGGGTGTATATCTTCCACAAAATATACCTTTGAGTGACCTCCCAACCACACCCACACAATGGAGTCTTCGCATTTCTATTTAAGTGGTAAATATTTATGCGAAGGACATCAAGGAGTACAAAGACAGAGAGACCATTCAAGCAAAGAATGAAATGCATCAAAATCCTTGATGATGCTGACAAGTGATGATGAGTGAGTGGGGCATTGAATTGTGAGTGGAGGGGAGTTTCAAATGGTCATAACCGTAACCGAGAACGAAAACACTTTTATGGCCACCATGATAAGCAGGCATTTGAGTAGAAACATCACATTTTCATGGCCAAATCAAATTCAACTTATAGCAATTCCCATCAACTGTAAGACGCACTGCGACGAAAAGCGGCAAGGTATCACAGAAACCACCGCCTATCGCTCGTAACTTTGGCTTTGCCTTCAACCTGGCTCACTATGGTTACGTACCAGGAACTGACAAGTGGTGAGGCAAGAAATGTACGACGCAGACATTGTGACTGTAAGCGGATTACAAAGTATAAAAATATCGTTATTGTTAAAGATAACAAGAGTAAGCAAAACGGGACAAGTCAGTTTGTGAAAGTGTGTGTGTGGCTGTATGGCTTGAGTGTATGCGATGTCCTGCTGCTTTGCTGATGTGTTGGTAATGAAAGAGTTAGAACCTTTACAGCAGCGGCAATAGTAGAGGTTATTGCTGTTCCCAGTGACATCTCAATGTCTGACATTTAAAGATGCCTGAACTTAAGTTGTCATTTCCGCTGCTCTCTGTCACTCTGTCTCGGCAACTCCCCTTCATTCCGTTCAAATGTTTCAGTTGCTGTGATTGCTTACAACAAACACACACACACACCCATTCACCCATATGCACATGTGTGAGATCTTTTCCCGATTATATCCAATGACGTGCATTGATATCCTGCAAATGGACATGACACAATAACTTAACCATAGAAATCTCTTCGTTTAAAGGAGAATTGTTATTTTCCTGTATTTGTGTCCAAACACATCAGAACATGAATGGAACGAAGGGGACATGAGAGAACATACAAACAATAAATAAGGAGGTTTCATGAAATTTCCTGTTTCCGTTTTGCCAACATTGCATTTACTTTCACACTCGAGAGTGGATAAACGAGTACATTTACTTTCACTTTACCAGGATAATGTGTTTGTATGATAATAGTGGAGGATTTAGATCCAATGGATTTTCCCATAACACTTTAAGCAAATGCCAGCCACCCCAGGAACTTTGTCCACAATTTATAAATCTCATAATATCGAGTAATAAGATAACCTTTAAGCAGACAATTGGTACATCTCGTTAACTGAAATGCATATCCTGCAAGAACGCTCCTATACGATGATACAGGATAGGTGAACAGGAACACAGTTTGTGTACGCGCAAGACAAATCTGGCAGGCAGTGGATAGCAGAAGATACATGAATGCCCAAGGTTTCAATGGTTGTTTCAGTTTTGACAGGAGACTTTCTGATTGGTAGACCTACGGCGACCGTAATGGTTAGGTCAAATTACTTCTGTAGAAGGTGTAACGATGAGGAAGAATCTTCTGACAATCTTCTTAGTGTTTAGCACTAGTCGGCCGGAGTATGTCTATTGTGGGATCTGCCTAGTTTGGCACCTGGACGATTTGTCTCTGAAAGGCGTAGACAAGATCTTTAACTTCTAGGAGCAAACTAAATGATTATCTGATGGGGCTGGCGCTTAATCTGATTAGACCCTGGTATCACAGTGGGCTAAGTGAGTCGTTCATTGACTGCCATCTACACCTAGCCTAACCTTGCTGAGATTTAGAATGACCTTAGTACAGTTCTAGTGTTCAGAATAAGAGACATGTCTGTAAAAGAAACAACTCTGTATGCTTTGGCGTCGAAATGAATACGGCGATATGACAATGATTCAGGTGTGATTACAAATGAACTCTCCAGCACAAGAGCTGTCGGAACTCTCACCAACAGAACAAAGAACCTACCACATTTGTGAAAGTGGCATGGTACAAATACACGGTAGTAGCATGAGGCGTTGTTGTATTTGTGGGCAACAACAACAGGCATTTCGTTTTTGCTGGGCTCTTGGCTTCTGCCAAATTCACCACAGATGTATACGAGGTTGAATTTAATGTTTCGGGATTTGGCAACCCTAGTGTTGCAATCTGGCAACTGACAGCTCTATCGTAAAGTTGGACATTTTTGAGGTTATGCGTACTCAGAACGTTTTGACATACGAGCGCTATTTGTGTTGTTTACGGTAACTTAAAAGATTCATCTCGGCCCAAAAATGGAATTAAACCGTGAACGTTTTCGTGCGATTATTTTTTACAACTTTCGACGTACTATAGAACTTAATTCAATTTTTGGCGATCAAGTGTTTATCGATGGTATGGTGAATTCAATCGTGGTCGTAGTTCACTCCAAGACGAATTTCGTGAAGGTCGTCCAAAACCATTGATGCTGTGCGTGAACTTATTTTGCAAGATCGTCATGTGACCTATCGTGACATTGAGACAACCTTAGGCATTAGTGGAACCAGCATACATTCAATATTGCATAAACATTTGACTCAAAAAAATTTGTTCGCGTTGGATCCCACACAATTTGTCAATCGCTCAAAAAAAGGCTCGTGTCGATTGGTCGAAAGAAATGCTCCAAAGATACGATCGCGGTACTTCGAAACACGTCTATGACATCGTGACAGGTGATGAATCCTGGATTTACGCGTATGAGCCCGAAAGTAAAAAGCAGTCAACTGTATGGGTGTTTCAAGATGAGCCAAATCCAACAAAAGTTGTTCGCGCCCGAAGCACTTCCGAGCAAATGGTCGCCTGTTTTTTCGGAAAACCCGAACATGTCGCAACCGTACCACTAGAACAACGCAGAACAGTGAATTCTGAGTGTTACACAACCATTTCTTTGTCGGTTGTCTTCCAAGAAATCAGGAAAACCAACCGCCGAAGACGGATCACTCTTCACCACGACAATGCGACCGCTCACACATCGGCTGAAACAACTGCATTTTTGAGCACCCAAAACATCGATTTGATGGGTCATCCGCCGTATAGTCCTGACTTAGCACCGAATGACTTCTTTTTATTCCCGTACGTAAAAAACAAACTGAGAGGACAACGTTTTTCGCCACCTGAAGAAGCAAAACTAAAGAGGCAAAAGTGATTCGACAATTGGTTCAAACGCATGCAAAAGTGTATAAATCTTCATGGGGAATATTTCGAAAAACAATAAAGTTCTTTTCGATGATTAATAATTGTTTTTGTTCTCCAATCCTGAAAAATAAAATTCAACCCGTTCGTACAACAATAGCAAACAACAACGAACAAAAACTAAATTCACGCTACGCCAAATCATGGAAAAGACCCACGAAAGCCAAATCGATACATACCACCTTTTTGTCGATTACAAAGCTGCTTTCGATAGCCCCATACGGGGAAAACTGTACGAAGCTATGTCTGAACTTGGGATTCGGGCAAAACTGATCCGCCTCTGTATAATCACACTGACCAACACCAAATCAGCAGTGAAAGTGGGGAAAGACCTCACTGAACCATTCTGTACCAGGCGAGGACTGAGAAAAGGCGACACACTTTCGGCAATCTCTTCAACATCTTAATGGAGATAATAATGAGAAAAGCTGCAGTACATACGAATAAGACCATTAACACAAAAAGCCATATCTTGCTGGCGTATGCTGACGACATAGACATCATTGGGCTAAATTTTCGAGAGGTTACTGGAGTATTTTCACGAATCGAAAAAGAATCAGCGAAGGTGGGTCTTGCTCTTAATGAGGGCAAGAAAAAATTGATGGTGTCAACGTTGATTGAACGTTGACTACCGATTTAATTTTGAAGTGGTGTCTACCTTGGATCCGACGAGAACAAGGACAACAACGTCAGCTTGGAGAGATATAGGAGAATTATGCTTGCAAATATATGCTATTTTGGGCTCAGCAAGCTGGGTCCAGATATACCAGACTCTCATTTTACCTGTCTTGACATATGGCTCCGAAACTTGGGTCATATCGCAAGCGGATGAAAACTCCTGGGAGTATACGAGAGAAAAATTATCCGTAAAATATATGGTCCAGGTAGAGAAGACGGCGAGTACCGACGTCGCTGGAACCAAGAGCTATATAATCTATATTCTGACGTGGACATAGCTAGGCGAATCAAATTAGGTCAATTGCGTTGGCTAGGCCATGTTATAAGAATGAATGAAGATTCACCAGCTCGAAAAGTTTTCGATAACGTACCCGATGGAAGCATGAAAAGAGGACGACCAAGACTCCGCTGGAAAGACTAGGCAGAAGAATCCCTCCGTATCCTTGGTGTTATCAACTGGCGAGAAAAGGCGAAGGATAGAGCCGGTTGGGGGGAATATGTTGAAATTTGTTTAATTTGTTTGTTTAATTAATATGTGTAAGACGTCTGACCTCACGAGGTTGTAAAATAGTCAATAAAAGTAAAGGTATCATATGGACTACAGGGCGCCGCGCACCTTGGAAAACGAAAGAGCCATCTGTCTAGGATGGTAGCCAACCCGCAAACTATGAATATGGAAACGCAGTTCACTTGTAGGGAACTGTGTACATTCCAAGCTGACGAGGTTCAACGGGAAGGACTAGAAAATCACATATTTTCCTTCTGTGCCTATGGTATCACAATAGATTATAAGGTCTCAGTGAGCTGCCACTCTGATCTACAAATAACCTAACCTCTGCAACTGAATGTAGGGTATGCGAGGAGACCACCGAAATGATGGCACATCAATGCTTTCGTATGATTAAGACTCGTATGATATAATTCCACTCTGGAGCATCTCTGGGGAAGGAATTGTGGGACTGTGTGAGAAATATGTAAGCATCACGAACTTTTTACTGTCGCAGAACTAATTGTTTCACAGGATGTTGTAGCCACTGAATTGCAGTTGCCACAACCGAAATCCAGTTGCCACAACCGACTGAATTTAGTCCCCACAAATGAAATTCGGTTACAGCAGCCTCTAATGCGTTTGTGGCAACCTTTAATGCGGCTGTGACATCGTCTAGTTCGGATGTGATGACATCTAATGCGGTTGTGAGAACCTCCAATTCGAATGTGATGCCATCTAATGTGGTTGTGGCAACCTATGAATTCGTTTACGGCTAATTTGGTTTTTTTTCTGCGCGTGCATATACAAATTCTCTTGGAGCTACGAAGAGCGCAGGGCAGGCCTACCTTCTGACTTCGGTGGTGTATGCCCAAAAATGGGCCACCAGTGTTTCGTCTCATCTTCTTCTTTCACAATCTAACCTATATCAAGACCACAAGCCAAATTTAATCTAGATCGGATCACAATTGACCACTGTTGTCCACATAAAATTATTTCAATTATTCCTTAGTGTTAGAAATTTCCAAATTGAAGCATTTGATGCCTCACAGTTGTGAAGCGGAGTGCAATAAATGTTACATATCCCAGTGCCATATGAAAAATGTCAGCCTCTTTCAACGCAAGTGGTTAAGGGTACCCAGGATCCCCGTACCCCTACTGCCTGTATCGCATAATGCAACTGTTGGGTGGGATGTCCTTTGTATTGGTACGATTAACGGCTTAATGTTTCCTCTCTCGGAAATCTGCATCCAATTTCAGCGCTATGGTTTAATGGGTTCGCAGGAGGGAATACATACATATGTATATGCATATTTTGGTGTTTTTAGCATTGCCGACCACCAATCCATGGGTCCTATTTCCGTGCTTCGGTCTCATGTTGCATGTGTGTGCCATAGAGAAATGCATTAAAGAGAAACAATATCTCGCTCAGAAAATTTCTGACATTGGGCCTGGTGTGATGTGAACGTTGGTGTTGGAAAGACTTGCTTTAATAATACCAGATAGAGACAATGGTTCAAAACAACCAACAAGAAATCAACCACGGCATTTCGTTTTGGGTGCCACAATAAAGCACAAATGTATACTAACAATAAAATATATCAAACAAAGTCCAAAAATTCGTTAAAATTTCACGGTTCTCAACCAAATTGTCATGACTAATTTAAATCAACAGTTCTGGTAACTCCACCTGGTGTAAGCCGACCAGCTCCTATCACACCGACCGCACCACGAAGAGTATGAAAGGAAACCTCAGGTGAGACAAATTTTCTCTCTTTAAAGGATTACTCTATGGTGTGCGCGCCTGTGGCTGCATGTGTTTGTGTAACTTTATCGCATTTTCGGTTTCATTCAAATTTTGCGCTCAATGACACCCCTGGCGGATATATCGTTTCAAATTAAATACATTTTTCGTTTTCCACGACACCGCTGCGCCGATGATGTTGTCACTGCGGCTGTTATTGTTACGTTCATTCGTTTGTGGTGGCCGATATTAATACATGGCGCTTTACAGGATGTAGGAGAGTCCTTCAAACACTTCGCGGCAGTGGCAGTGTGGGTGGTGATGGCTGTAATGAAAACAACAGTACACGCTCGAAATGCAGGTCCTTTGTTTGTGTTGATTGTTTCCGTATTACGTGCGCGTCCATCCAATATCATTATCGTCATCAGCATTCGCATCATCATCTGCTGAAATCACTTGATACCCGATAATAATCATAATTCTATGAGAACACCTTCCTGCCAGACCATCACTCACTTACCCCTAACACGGAGGGAGGTGGAAGTCATTGTATTTATAAATACAAATAACTTTTCGCAACTCATTTGTAAAGCTGTTAACTGTAACTATCATAAGCGTCGTAGCGGATGCGTTGATGGTCCGATGGTCCTGACGATGATGGTTGGCTGGTCAGTCGGTTTGCTTAGCTACTTAAGCTTCCGGTTTGAGGGGGTTTACGTGTGTGAGCCTGTGTTATGTGTGTTATGCATTTCGCTCGTTTGTTCATTCTTTGGATTGCCCGTAGATTTTGTGTGTGTTAATGTGCTATGAACGTGCTATCGCCCTATCTATCGCCCTCGCCCTCGCTCTGGCCCCGTTTCAGTCGCTGCGTGCGTTTGTGCTTTTTTTCTTTGTCAGTTTGTGTGTGTGGAGCAAAATATTTAATCGTTTTTATTGTTATTACAACAATTTTTATGATCATTATTGCCATGTGCATAGTCTGTTCTTATACTCCATTTTGCACTTATTGCCCTGCATCCTCTCTCGCTGGTTTATCCACAGCTCGAGCGAAGAGTCACAGTGATTTTAGATATTAATTAAGTGGTCCCTGGTGGTGCAATGATTAGTGTACACTAAGGCTGACGTGTAGCTGTCTTGAAAAACGACATTTCTTGAGACGGATTCAGCTCAAAATGTTCCTTTGGTCCAAAAACATAAAAACAACCGATCTTTGGTCTGTCAAAATGGAATTGACCGTGCCTTGGAGGATCGATCGTTGTAGATTTGCTATTATATGGGGAAAATGTGGGTTTTATTGAGAAAAAATTTCAATTGACACAATTACAATTATTTTGTCGTGTTCTATCATTGTGAAATCGAATTCTACGTGAAATAACCTTTCCAGCAAACTATTGCAGTCAACTATCGAATGATAAATACGCAATCTGCAATACTTTTGTCATTTGTCACATTTCGAAATATTGGTTGGTTTCTCCCATTAGACAAGATTCCGTGTACTTCGGATATTTCTTCCGGTACTCATCCACTACCTGGAGGAGAAATTGATTCTCTTGTGGATCGAACGTCAAAACTCTATTGAAGTCTTGCATAAATTTGACGCCGCGTTCGGCTGTATGGTTCATAACCATTAAGCTCTTGCAATAATCGACACCTTTCATGTAATCTTCATTGTCTGACCATTCCGATGGATCAGATTCCGTGAAATCCAACGATATTTGGATACTACTGAAAACTTTCTTCATATTACTCGATACAAGGTCGCTCAAGCTTTTCTTCCATCGATCTGTCAACGGCAAGTCGGTTCACCACATACAATTCGATTTCAAAATGATTGAACACGACACAATTTCAGCTACCGCGGTCGTATTTTTTCAACATTTCTTTGCTCCAATCGACACGAGTCACTTTTTTTGAGCATTCGCCACATTATGTGGGAGCCAACGAGGAAAAATCGTTTCCACGGCCAAATTAACATGCAATACCTTATTGATGCTTGTTATACTAATGCCCAAGGAAGCCTCAATCTCACGGTGTGTCACATGTCAGTCTTGCTTTACCAGTTGACGCACAGCGTCGATGGTTTTCGGCAAAACGCCGAAGTTGGACAACCTTCACGAAACTCATCCTGGAGTGAACGGCGTCCGAGTCTGAACTCTTGGTACCAGCGATTTACAGTGGTTTTTAATGGTGCTACATCACTAAAAGTCGACACAAGTTGATTCAGACACTCTTGTCTAGATAATCCACGCCGAAAATCATACAAAACCGTCATCGCACGAACATTTTTAAGGGGTAACTTCATTCTGTGGCCGAGATGAATTTTTCAACACACTGTAAATACAACAAATAGTGCTCGTAAGTGAAACCGTTCTATGTCTGTCAAATCCTTCATGGAAAATTATGGGATTCTAAGTTTTAAGCTATATACACGCTGAAAATAATCGGTATCTGTAATATATTTTCCCAAACACATGCAGAAATCATGTATGTTCTTGAAACGCACTCCAAACGTTCATATGTTTGCAAGACCCAAACATACTTGTATTTAAATGCAAACTGTAGCATGTTTGCTGGCAAACATGTATGCTCTTACATGGGAACATATGCGTTCTTCACCCCAGACATCCATATACTTATGTGGAAACACTTGTGTGCTTCATCCCAAACATCTATATACTTACATGGAAACATGTGCGTATTTCCTCCCAAATATAATAATTTTTAGAAACGAATTATTTTCTGTTTCAATATATCGTCGGTTGATTATTGTTTTGTCGTATACGACATTTATATTTTTTTCGAGGTGATATTGTGTCTACAGGATTTTGGGCGTTATCTTTCCGAATCTGTTATCAGATTGTTGATATATCTGAGATGTGATGTTCGTGTGTATATCCCTAAAAATTGATAATTGGTAGTAGTGGTATAGTTGTGAATATTGGAATCTCCGTTTCAAACAATTGGCGTTTACGACAAACCAATAATCAACCGACGATATATGTTATAATTAATTTTACCAATATAAATCTACATTTATAACCAATTAATAAAAATATTCAAAGATTTAAACCGACCTTTCTATTTTCTCACTAAAGGCTCGGGCATACAATAAAATCGTTTCTCACTTTGGTAGCACACATACATATACATATATATCACAGCCCCACACAAAAAAAAACACAGCTTCATCGGAAACCATTTTATCAAAGAGTATTGTCATATAGAGCTGCCATTCATCTAATCTGGCATTTCCTATCACACTATTCGTGGTGTGGTCGATGCGATATAGAGTTATTTGACGTAGATTGACTTACACCACGTGGAATTACAAAAATTGTGCACTTAAACATTTCAAGTCGTTTTGATGAAGAACTGTGAAATTTAAACGTATTTTGGACTTTTTTGTGGTGTATTTACCGAAAAATTTTAACGTATAAATCGAAATACCGTTCCTGATTTATTGTTGGATGGTTTGAGTCATTGCCTCTATCTGGTATAATTAAAGCTATACTCTCCAACATCCAACCGCCCATCTGCTACGCTATACGTCATTACTCTATGTAGTTAACCGACCGAGCCTAGGTTCATTCTTTTTCCACTAATCACAAATATTTTCTACTAATATAAGTTTTTTTTTCAAAGCATTCTTACTTAACTGACCAAGCGTTTTTGATATTTTCCATCCGATGAACCATTGATGACTGAATGCATGAAACTAAAACGCAATTCACCAGCCAAATTATGAATCCAGTAGGCCGTGTCTCGTGAACGACCATCTTAAGTCTTGAAAGACATACTGAAGACATTCCCAACAAATCGTCAAAGATATTTTCATACAAATGTCGCAATTGTCTTTGTCGTTAACGACAAAGTAAGCGACATTGTGATTGATCTTATGGTTGACGACGAAATAAGCGTTGTTCACGATTGTGTGATTTTCTTGCGATATTTTTCGAACACTTGCATAGTGGTGAATTCTCAATTCTAATGAGATTTCGTTTGCATTTAGTTTGATGAATTTTTCAAAGGCATCATTCCAAACAACCGCTGCTGAAGATCTGAAATAGGTATACGGGTTGCCAGTAATCATAAGACTGCCTTGTGCAAAACTTCTTTTGAAAAACTATATTTCTATTAATAGAAATGTAGAATGTCTTGAGCTTGAATATTAAAATAGAAAAGTACCAATTAAAAGCCCGAATAAATAAATATTGACAATCGCTTATATGGACTAAGATAACCACCTGTAACGACTTGCGTTAACAAAAATATTCATTTCAAACCACTGTGCGCTGTTTAATTGGCAGACAAATACTATTTGGATAGAAGAACCTCAGGACTAGAGTAATAACTATTTATAGCATATGGACTCAGTGTGGAAAGTGTGTTATCTTTTTGCTACCAATCCTAATCTTCTAATAACCATAAGCAAACCACTGTGCGATAGGGCAACGTGTTTCAATGCTGTAGAGTTTGGACTTGGACGGGTGGCGTGTGTTGGCTGCTATTTGGTTTTTGGTTTTATCTATCTTGTCGACATCTCTCAGACAGTTGTATCTGTGTTAAGGTTTTATTACGTTTTCGGAAAAAATCGACAACAGCAACAACAAATGTAACAAAATTATGTTTATTATATCTTTGCATGTGTTCGCCATAATGGTTACAATAAAACGGTTTAGATTGTGTCATAAATATGTGTGTGTGTGTGTGTCCGTACAACATAGACCATAGAACACGCATAGGTATTCGTATGTTTGTATGTACATAGGTATATCTGTGAATGTATACGAGCGGTCTTACCGGATGTACGGCCAGCGGATGTTGAGGAGATGACTACAAGGTGGGAGTCTATTTTACGACGGTCATTCATTGGTGTTTATGACTTCTTAAGTTTGTATTGCTGCTGTTATTGCTGCTGTTGCTGCTGTTGCTGTGCTCTTATCTATGACTCTATAAATGCTCAAGGATACACTAGTAGCCTAATAAGGAAGCGATGTTTATTTAAGGCAATCTACTATATTTGATAGTTAATTATTAAATATTTATGTTTACATTGTTTCTTTTTATTTGTTGTTATTTTCGTCCGGTAAGCCATTTGCTTTACAGATATTATAAATCATTTCACCTTAACGAGGGGTGTTGCCTAAGTTGAGATCAAGTACCATAAGTTCTTGCGTGTTTTTATTATGACTCGAAATCATTTTGTGATTGTAATGAATCATTTCTGTATTCGAACCTGTACACAAAACTTCTAGCGTGGAATGAATTTAGGGTAGAGTATTTTATTCTCTCATCGGACGTTTCGTTTCACACTCTTCGTCGTAGGTTTGTGCCAATGAGAGAAATTCGACTAAAATTAACTAACAGCAGGTGGAGTTACCAGAACTGTAGACTTAACTTTTTCATTTACTGTGAAATTTCATAGAACTGTGAAATTTAACTATATTTTGCACGTTTTTGTTGACTTTTATTTGTATTGTATTTAACACAACTTTGTTTGGACGCTTTGTTGGTCATTGTGTACTATTGTCTCTATCCGGTATTTTTTAACACATCCAATGCTTTCCACCATCCAATGTTCACTTGCAACCATACCTATGATTTTTAAACATATTGAGAGAATAAATTACTCTATCCTTAATTCCTCTATGCGTGGAAGATGCAGAAAAGGATATGGAAAAGACGTTATACAGTTTTATTTCAGGTTTTTATTAATTTTAATAATATTTTCAAAGATCTTATTTCGTTTTGATTTGAGAATCATTCGCCCTAGAAGAAGAAACAAGGTCCATAGCCATCACAGCTATGAGATTTTGTGTATCAGGAAGTTTGTACGACTCCTTGATACTCAGCTGTTAACAGTACAATTCCAGATTAATCGCTTTGGAGGCAGCTATAGTATGATCAACTGAAATACGACATGCATGAAGTACATGAAGTGGATTTAGGCGATCTAAACCAATATAAATATATGCCCTTTGGGGGGAAGGCAAAGTTGGTAGTGCAAAGGAACAAGAAAAGTTCCTACCAAGACCGTTGTGCGTGGTGAACAGTCACACCCTGCTCGAGGTGCCCTTACTGTTTACTAAACACTTCAGATCTAGACTGCTAAATCGAAAAATACCTCCTTAATACAGGGCGTATACCTGCCTAGAGGTTGTTGGCAGCCCCACCACTAGGATCGCATGCGGTGGTCTAATGAATCATCCGAAACATCCCCCTCAACAACTGTTTATGATTGGTACGTTGAATGTAAGAACTCTCTCCAAAAAATCGAGACTCCAACAGGTTAGACGAGTTATGAAATGCAACAATGTGTACGTCCTAGGCTGAAGAGAAGTACGTTGGCTTAATAGTGGTAAATCTCAATTATTCACTCCATCTCTCTACTTGCTGATCTGATGATGGTATCTCCACGCCATCAATAGCTTTTATAGATGCAGTGCTTCTGATGTTGTCGCTCAGCTTTTTTTTATTGAATAGATCTAAATCAATCAATAAATAAATAAATGGTTTCCCATTACATCCCATGAAGGGACAGGGGAGAGCTTCTCATAATCACTGAGCTGTGCGCTTTCCAGTTTTCACTCACGGATTGGGACCTACACTTTTACACCGATTCCGAACGGTATTTTGAGAAGCTTTATCATGGCTATGTACTCGATAGTGTCGCCATCACTATGTGAGGTGACCGCCGAAGAAAGAAACTTTTTTTAAGGTGGTCAGAGCAGGGTTCTAACCCAGGATCTCATGTACAAGAGGCGCGCACACTAACCATTGCACCACCGACGGCCACAAAATCAATGCATATCTTAAATCAATGCATATCTTAATATTGCTATGAAAAATTACTTATGCTTTAGTTAAATTGACATTCCAAAGTTAATGGGCAGTGTGTGGTGTATTGAACTAATATTGAAATGTCAACGGACAGCCTGTGGTGTGTATTGTAACTTAATTGTTCTAACAGTTTTCCATAGTTATTGTGAGTTGAAAGCTCTCTGACTACCAGCACACCATTAACGGTTGATGAATCCAGTAACTGGGGAACGATCTGGAAAATGCTAGAAGCAATTAGTTAACACGACACAGAGTTGTGGCAGGTGGGGAGTTGACGAGCGGTGCAACATTTAGTGTCAGTCTGTCTAGTATACATTTTGAATGTCGCGTAACTGTGGACGTTTAAGAAGTTGTGGGTGCTGCTTCTTTGTTTTTTTTTTATGTTTTAATTAAAAAATACACAGGTTATACAGTCAAAGTCTCATATCGCATGTGGATGAAAAACACCTGGGAGTCCTAGTCCCTAGTCCTAGTCCCATTAGGGAAAAAGCCGAGTACCGCCATCGTTGGAATCACGAGCTGTATAATGTGTATTCCGACATAGACATAGCTAGGTGGATCAAGTTAGGTTAATTACGTTGACTTGGCCATGTTATCAGTATGGATGAAGATGAAAGGTTTTCGATCACGTACTCAATGGAAGCACGAAAAGAGGACGACCAAGACACCGATGGAAAGGCCAGATAGAAGAATGCTTGGTGGTACCAACTGGCGAGGAAAGGCGAAAGATCAGTCGGAAGAATATGTTATAATTTGTTTATTTAATTAATATGTGTAAGGCATCTGACCTCATGGGATTGTAAAATAGGCAATAAAGGTAAGTAAATTGAGTAGTGAAAACGTGGAAGACAGAATTCCCTCGAATAGTTCATTTTGGCTTTCCATTTATGGACACACACTGCAAAAATCGGCCTCTGTAACATATTATCCATGTATATATTTGGAACACACTTCAAACATATATATGTTTACAAGTCCCAAACTCAGGTGTATTTAAATGTAAACATTTGCATGTTTACTGACAAATGTGTGTGCTTTTACGTGGAAACATATGCGTGCTTCATCCCAAACATCCATATACTCTCCCAAACATTATAATATTTAGAAACGAATTATTTTTCTTTCTTTATTTATTATAATTAATTTTATCAATATACAGTGGTGGTCCAGTATAACGAATGATATAATGTCCAGTGTCGTCCGGTATATCGAAAATTCGTTATATCGAAATATATATTTCTTTTCATAAATATTAGCATAGTAGCAAGTTAAACTCTATTCGTATTATATTAATTCATTTATTAAAAAAAAGGAACAAATTTACATACATGAGCAAAATTATTTATTTTTAGAAAAAAAATCTCCAATATGTGTTTTTTTTTTAATTGTTGTACTGAAGTCAATAGCTTGTTCTTGCAATCTCCTTAAAAAAACGCAACCAGTGGTCAACAAATCTCACAGTAAATAAACGGGGACTTCCCTTTTTAAAAATTAGGCAAATGAAATGTTTTCTATGTGTAAGTGCACAAAGCAAACAAACGAAAATAACAAAGAATAAAACAAAGCATAGAAAAATAGAGCATTCTTTATATAGAATACTTAATTTTTCAACCGTTCGTTATTTAGAGTCATCAATGGACTAGAAAAACTCGTTCGTTATACTGGGCATTCGTTATATCGGCTTTCGTTACACTGGACCACCACTGTATATACACATTTATAAATAATTAATACCAAAAATTAAAATATTTACATTTTACATTTACTTGCATTTAATGCATTACTTTTATATGAAATGCCAATCTGCTGCTCTTTTGCTTCTCCTTTTCTTGTTGTCTCTCACGTTTTTCTTTTCAGAAGGTTTCAACTATGCCTTGGTTATCACTATGCGTTGGTACACAAACAATATACTTATATACAAATCTAGTTCATGCAAGACAAGCATGTGTTAATTACTTGTGTTTTTTTATTATTTTTCGCAAATGGTCCGCCATTCCGATTTTATCCGTAGAGGTTCGGGCAGAAAAAGGGATTCACGTTGATGCCCTCTCCAGTTTCTTTTCTCAAAATCGATTCTTACTTTGGTAGCACACATAAATATATACGACACACTTACACAAAAACCAAAGCAACATCACAAACCATTTAACCGTCAAAGCGTTTGTTTATTCTTCTTTCACTGATCAAGCGCTTTTGATATCCTATGTCCGATGAACCATTGACGACTGAATAAATGAAATTAAAACGCAATACATCAGCCAAAATAAGAAACACTGACTTCATATGAAATTTGCACGCACATTCAGGAATATTTGCGAATCACTGACTGAGAGAATAATGCAAAAATACAGATCCACACTTACAAGATATTCACGCCGTTGCCCCCTTTTATTCTCTTGCTCTCGAGATAGCATAAACAGTGCAACAAACACGGCTGTATTTATATCACAAACACAGATATATTTGGGTCGCAAACACATATGTTATAACATATTAATCATTGTGTCTCAAACATGTAATATTAAATAGCAAACACAATTCGTTTGGGCACAAGTATAATATATTTGCGACAAGCTTCATACACATGTTATATTTGCATCCAGCGAACAAAAAATACAGAATTTTCAGCGTGCAGCCATTTACACTGGGTAGTTTAACACCTCCGTTGTAACCGACCATCCTGGCGTTACGGACTCACCAGCGAACTGGACGTTGATTACCAAAAACACTTATTCCCAATGCTTTATCAGGTAATGTTGCAATAGCGTTTTCATACACGCTAAAAAACGGCCTCTGTAACATATTGTCTCAATCACATTCTGCAGGAACCATGTATATGCTTGGAACACGCTCCAAATATTCATATATTTGCAAGTCCTAAACACACTTATATTTAAATGCAAACATTAGCATGTTTACTTGCAAAGATGAATACTTTTACGTGAAGCAATATGCGTGTTTCATCTCTAACATCCGTATTCTTACGTCGCAGCATTCGTGTGTTTCCTCTCAAAGAACACAAACGAACGATTCACGAATGAATGCTTGAAACTAAAACGCGGTCAGCGTAATAGACACTCAATTCGTTTACACCCGTAATGCAAAAATACAGTTATACACTTGCAATAACATCAACTGAGGCTGAGAACAATCTCTCTTTGTCTCTATTTTATTATGATCCTCTTAACAGAGTATAGCGACAAACAAAAAATTAAGTAAGTAGTGCACTAAACACAGCTGTAGTTTTATCACAAACCAAGCTGTATTTGGATCTCAAACACGTATATTATAACATATTAATCATTGTGTCGCAAACATGTAATATTGAATAGCAAACACAAAATGTTGGTACACAAGTATACTACGTTTGCGACAAGCTCCAAACACTTGTTCTAGTTGCACCCAAACAGGAAGAAAATACAGATTTTCAGCGTGTACGCCACATTACATTCTCCTTAAGTGTAAGGTAGAGCCACAAGTTAATGTTTTGGAGAAAATCTTAAAATAAAATCAATACGATCACCCCCTATGACAAGCAATGATAAATGTATTGCGGGATTTGCGTGGCTGGGGAATACTGCTGGAACTACCCGTCATTACATAGGAATATATTATGAATCAGTGTAGCACTGATGCCCTTCGCTGCTGGGGAATTTCCGTTATAATACAGGCTCGAGTAAATAAAACTCTGGAAAATCCCACATACCTACTTGATAGTCAACTTGTTTTGGTAACTAATTAGTTTATGAATTAATCAAATTAATTAATTCATATTTACTCATTGTTGTTTTTCGCTATGATATTTATATTTGTATAAGTAGATACAAATAAATTTGTTTACTGTGGGACATCTATAATGTATAATTTTCGGGGAATATTGAGTAATAGTATACATACATATCTATATATTAATTATTTAGTTATTTATTAATTAATACACATGTATTAACAGTCATATGTATTGTAAAATACTTGAATTCTACGTAAAATCTGAGCGGAATGTCCGTGTATATTTTTAAATGTTTATTTTTCGGGTTTGTATTGACACAGAGATAAAGTGAAACCCAGAGAGTAATTCTACACCTAGAGTAACCATTTTTCTCAGTAAATTTGTGAGATTAGGGTTGGTTGCATAGGGACGTTGCATGTTGGAAGGTATTGCTTTAATAATACCAGATAGAGACATTAGTTCAAAACAACCAACAAGGAAACAACAACCGCATTTCGTTTTGTGTGTTAAAATATGTGTTAAATATAACACAAATGTATACTAATAACACTGTGCGACACCAAAAAAAATGATGGGCTTCTGTCAACGGATTTTAACCACGCCCTTTGTCATTTTGGAGCAGTTTTTGCGAGTTTAAAAAAAAAAAAGTACAAATTATGGTTAAACGTGACAGTTAGAGGGTTAATTTGTTCCACAAAAATGTTTATCTGAATCTTTTCTATAAAACTTCTGAACATATTTTGGAAAGTTCCGAGGGGCGGAGACTTTGACCCGCCTAAAAAAAAATTCTGATCAGATCTGGCAAAACGCTGATACACGTGTATTTTTTTTAGACCTTTCTACCAGAATACGTTGACAAAACCCCATCATTTTGAAAAAAATCAAATTTTGTCTCACAGTGTAATAAATGTCCAAAATACGTTTATACTTCAGGGTTCTCACAAATTTAAGTTAACAGTTCTTGTAACTCCACCTGGTTTTAGTCAATTTACGTTGTAAATCTCTCTCACTTCACCACGAAGAGTGTGAAATGAAACGTCAGAAGAGATAGGTGACACCTCTAGGTATAGAATTACTTTAAGGTGAAGCCAATGCAATTACTCTGGGGATTTTTACTTAATAAATCCCCTTGACAGGGGACGTTTTACATTTTAACATTAACATATAATGTCAATCTTATTTGTGAATTTAATATTTGTACAAGGTGGCGCAAAAGTAAACTTCCGATGTTTTTTGGCTGTAATTTAAAAAAAAATGAAAAACTTTTATTCTTCTTGTGGATTATTTTTATTTGGTCTTTTAATGTTTTTTTGCATCAAGTCGAGAATATGATGTCATGTAAATGGCCGCCGCCACAGTTGATTGTCAATTGAGCCCTTTTATGGCATTTTCCATCACTTTGGCCAAAACTTCCGGCGATAGGTCCTCACATTCTTGACGGATATTGTCTTTAAGAGCTGCAAGAGTCTGAGGCTTGTTGACATAAACCCGCGATTTCAAAAAGCCCCACAAAAAGAAGTCTGGAGCGGTCAAATCAGGCGATCTTGCTGGCCAGTGCAAATCGCCAAAACGGGAGATTAGGCGCCCGGGAAATGCATCCTTCAGCATATCAGTTGTGGCACGTGCAGTGTGTGCCGTTGCACCGTTCTGTTGGAACCACATGTTTTCCAATCCCAATTCATCAAGTTGCGGCAAAAAGAACTCGTTGATCATTGCTCTGTAGCGTGGCACGTCGTCTGGTCGATGTCGACGGCGCTTCCAAGACATCCTCGGCTACAGCAGCAATATTCTCTGCAGAACGTCTACTCCGGGGTCTGCCACGCCTGGCAGCATCTCGTGTTGTACCAGTCTCTTCGAGGCGAGCGGCTAAACGTCGCAGTGTTTCACCAGTAGGCGTTGGACGGCCAGGAAATCTGCGACGAAATTCACGTTGTGCCAAAGTCACCGACCGATTATTGGTCAAATAAATAGTCAGCAATATTCCGCGTTCTGGAGCAGTGTAGCGTAACATTGTTTATTAACGTGTATTTCGCATGTGTTTGCTACACAAATGTCAAAACAGAACTGACATTAGGGGAAAATCGCAAAATTTATAGCATTTTCTGATAGGAGGATTACTTTTGCGCCACCTTGTATATTTAATTAATCATTTGACATATTTATACACTACTATCCATAAATATTTTGTATTTTAATCATTACGTTTAGTTTTAAGTGACAATAAGCAACCTTTGTTCTGTCATCCATCTGTTATTTTGTTCAGTTGATTTTTTTATCATGCATCGTTTGCTATTCTATTTTTTTTTTGGGAAATTTCAAAGAGTTTTCTGACGAATTGCTCTTTTACAACGGTAAATTTAATTAACTTAAGTAAATGATTTTTTGACCTTGAAAGTTGCAACTCCACTCCTCTAGGCCCACATGCATGAGGATGTCGATGTGTAGAAAATATTTTTATTTAAAATTTAATTAATGCAAATTGGTTCTTCTTTCGAACCGTTGGGCAAAAGAAACAATTTCACTTATTCCTACAACTCGCACATGGAAGGTACGAAACCCCCGACAGGAAACACGAAAAACGAAGCAGAAGGAAAAAATTTTGTTTCAATTTAAGAGGCAAAAGAACAGAAACAACAACAGATACAACAGCATCAACATCAAGAAAAAAATGAAACAAAAAATAAGAATTATATTTAATGAAAACTTGGAAAAACACACACAGACAACAACTACACGAATATTATCGTACGGAATGAACGGTGCAAAGTTTTAATGAAGATGCCACTTTAGAGGACTTTTACCCAAACAAAAAACAGAAGAAGAAGATAATCCTTGATACCATTCTTTTTGTTTTCGTGGGTGTCCGTCGTCACATAGCCAGGCAATCCGGTTGAGAATTCTTTCAACTTCATTTGAAGGTGAAACAAAAAGTACAGAGCTCGTGATGAACCCCAACTGGGTGACAACTGGAAAAAAATATCCTTAAGACTTGAATGCAATAAAATCCTAACCAAATAGTAATTTTTCACTTTTTGAGTAGACGGATTTGCCTTGGAAGTTGTTGATTTGCTTTATAGGTCATTACTACACTGAAAACAATTTCACTCATAGAGTAAATGTACCTAGAGGGACTACTTCTCTCAGTTAATTTTTTAACATTATGCCTTGTCTACGCTGCCCCAAAATTGAAGTTTCTTTCATTACACTCAATTTTCACCTAGTACTCCAACAACTACAGCTGTTTCATCGATACTGCCGGGGGTCTAATTATGTAGAAAATGATTGGAATTCGTTATGCCGGTAGTGAAGTTTTATATGCGCTTGTTATATGATCAGCATTATCGACCTAACGATATTGTTTGAACAATTATCGTCATACATAATTAGGCTCCTGATTTTACCAACCTCAACACTTCTTTAATTTCTCATTCTCTTCAAATGCTAAATTCCACATTTTCACGTGCACACATTAAAAATATACTTTAGTCCTTCACGTCATTTGATTATTCATGTAATCGCAGGAGGGACACGCCCTTCTCAAATATTTGAAAAGGCCCACTCTGGGGTAAATCGAAGAATATAAAAAAAATTTATTTGTAGTACTCGTCTTATCTCGGCTCGATAGCTCGATGACGTCGTCGTCACTAACCGAGATCACGGTCCCGTTTAAAATCAAAAGGTTTAGGCAGGTGCAACATTTAACGGGACCATGTGTCAGAGTATTGACTACTAGGGTGTCTCAGTAAGATTGCACTTTTTAATTTTAGTGTAATTTTTTTTTGTGCAAGTGGCAACTCTGAAATTTGGCAGCTGTTACATATATTTATTCCGCTTATTAAAAATGGAGCGCTTTAGGACAGAACAACGCGTTATAATTGTGAAAACTTATTACAAAAGTTTGAAAAGTTCCGCTGAGACCGCTCGGAAAATTCGAAGAATTTTCAGTCGAGAAAGTGCACCTAATGTGTCAAGCATTCGAAGAGTGGTCAAAAAATTTGAAGAAACTGGGTCGGTTATGGACAGTAAGACTCCTGTGCGTCAACATACCGGTCGGTCTCTTGAAAACATTGCTGCAGTTAACGAGAGTGTCCCCGAAAACCGGAAAACATCAATTCGGCATCGTTCTCAACAACTTCATATTTCACGAAACACTACGCAGCGAATTTTGACAAAAGACCTCCACCTACATGCGTACAAATTTCAACTTACTCAAACCAGCAGGCCATGGAAAGCTCCGGCAATACGTTCAATGGGTAATGGCACAAAGTGGAGTTAATGCCAATTTCTCTACAATGTCATGTTCTCCGATGAAGCGCGCTTCCATCTTAATGGCTTCGTGAATACACAAAATTGTCAAATTTGGGGCTGAGAAAATCCTCATGCAATCCATGAGAAACAAATGCACCCACAACGAGCAACTGTCTGGTGCGGATTCTGGTCAGTTGACGTGATTGGGTGTTACTTTTTTGAAGATGAGGCCGAAATTGCAGTGACTGTGAACTGCATTCGTTACAGGGACATGATAAAGGAGTTCTTGTGGCATCAACTAGACGGCATTGATCTGGACGACATGTGGTTTTAGCAAGACGGTGCCACCTGCCACTACGCGCATGAAACAATCGATTTATTGCAGCAATGATTTCCAGAGCAAATTATCTGCAGAAATTCTGCGATTTAATGCCGTGCCATTTCTTTCTTTGGGGTTTTGTGAAATCTCGGATTTATGCGGATAAAGCAGAAACAATTCCTCAGTTCAAATCCGAGATCCAACGCGTCATCGGTCAGATACAGCCACATCTCTGTGAAAATGTCTGGGAAAAATTCATGAAAAGTGTAATGACCTATCATCAGAGACGTGGGGCCATTTGACGGATATTTTATTCCATTCTTAATCGGAACTTGTGTTCTTTACAATCCAATAAAAAAACCATAACTATCTCAAAAAATAAGTGTTTTTATTTTAAAATTAAAAAGTGCATTCTTACTGAGACACCCTTTACTTCGACTTCAAGTTGCCAGCGTCAAAGTGTTTGTTTCAGTACCTCCGTGTACTTTACCGTTAGACAGATTGCCCTAAGTAAAAATTAATAAATTTCCAATGCAACATATACACTCACTGACTGGGACCTATTGTTTTACACCGGTTCCAAACGGGGTTTCAGGAAGCTTCTTCATGGCTAATTACTCGATAGTGCCGCCGTCACTAAACGAGGCTATGGTCGTCAAAAGAAATGTTGGGGACTCAAAGAAGGGATCGAAGTCACGTTCTCATGTACAAGAGACGTACACGAAAATTGTTGCACCACCGACGGCCACCATAATTAATGTATTTAAAAATTTATCTCTTTTATCCTGAGCACAATTTTGGGTTGATTTCGCACTTATTTTAAACTCTAACTTCTTTATTTACCTACTCTTGTAGCCGTCTTTCTATCTCTAGTTTATGCTTCGTTTCGTTAATAGCCTACCTTACCCCTTTCTCTTCATGGGAACCACTCTCTAACTGCCAGCGTTGCAACTGGCCGAACATCACCATGGTTAAACAGTTATAATTGTGTGTGTTTTCTTAATCTTTTAACTTGGAGATTTGATCCTAATTGGACTAATCTTTATCCCACACAATTGTCACACTATTGTAAGGAAGTACAGATTTTTAATTACAAAGGATTTTCTGTTGCACACTGGCCTTTGTATTAACATCCAACACGCTCTCTCGACGATTCCTGTGACCTAATTCTTCACCTACAAATGTTGATTTTTTGCTGCAAAAAACTTCTCTGGACTACCAATCACCTAAACAATAACAACTAAAATCGATGCAATTAAAAGGATACGGACACATAATAACCTTAAAATATGAGTACACGGAAAAGGAAACACTTCAAGATGCTACAATGAAGACGGCAAAAAAAATATTTGCTAAGATTTATGATTGTTGTACTGCGCTATTGGCAACGATTGGCACTACCCCCCATGCGATGGATGTGAATTGAAATGGAGGAGAACAATTTCATAGCTAGGAGCAAATTTAAAAATTGCATGTCAAAACGTGTATGGAATTTAAACAAGGATAATCGGTATATTATTTTGTGGTTAGCGCTGACCACCGTATGTGTAGTCCAATATTTTTTTTGTTTACCAAACACTCAGGGGCTGCCCCCTATAAATGCAGCGCATTGTGTTGGCGAAGGAAAATTGAGGTAGTGGAGAGTGGAAAGAGGGAGTAGTGTCTTGTTGACATTTGCCTTGAATCTTTGTATGTCACAATTGGTGGGTAAATACACTAGCCGGACGTTTATTCCACATACGGACTGTACGGCTGAAGAATGAATTTCCTCTATAGTGTGTAGTGCGGTCAACCGGCCACTCGATAAAAAACGGATGAGAGTTCCTGGAAAGCCGCGAACTTTGGCTAAATATCCTCACGTCTGGCATAAATCGACGGATGTCCGAGGAACACATACCGTGGAAGTATCGATAGAACGGCGACACGCAACCTACATTTCGACGATGGTCGAGGGAGGCAATAGAGTTGGTTACCCTACTGTCCCATATCAACACCGTCGCTCTCCTCTGGACACGGTCGAAAAGCTCCAAAGATGTCCTCGGACCACCTGCTCCTACATGGGAGTTATATTCCATCTTTGGCCTGATATAGGTGGTGTAGATATTAAGAAGATCAGATGGAGTGACGTATTTCTTGCACCGCTTTAAAAAACCTAGACACTTGAATGCATCTTTCGACACTTCAAATACATGTTTTGCCCAACAGCCCAGAACATCAAGAGCGTCTGATTCATCCATATTCACACCGTCCATAGACAATGACGACACACCTGGTTCAGCAATCCGCTTATGCGACAGCAAACAACTCAGTGTCTTACCCGTATTAAAATCTACTCTATTTTTTCGATCCCATTCAACAATGGACTTGTCAAAAAGCTTGATATTTGTGTTCCGCACGAGTTTAAGGAAAGACACTTAACAGACACTTGTGATTTGTTGCTAAAAAGTAACAAAAATTATCCATTCCTTAAACGCATTGTAGTAAAAAAAAATCAATGAGTGTTCGAACTCAAGGGCGACATCTTTTTGTTACACGGTACCTGTTAGATTTCTATAAACACATTAGTAAATGCTACATTGGAAAATAAAAAAATTAATAGTTTTTGTGCTGAAGGCTCTTTTGCTATTGCACTTTCTTTTTTCTTAAATCTTGCTCAACATTAGATGTAACAGTGTTAAAATAAATGAAGCAATATTTAGCTCACTGAAATAATTGTTTTTGTTTTGTCGTAAATAGAGCGACGACGACCTGCTTGTTTGAGTGCTGGCATACAACTGAATAAAATGCAATATTTAGCTCACTGAAATAATTGGTTTTGTTTTGTCATAAATAGAGCGTCGACAAAAAGTATTGAATAGTATAGAGAACTTATTGCACTCTTTTTCCGCTCCCATGTAGAGCGTCTGAGTAAAGAGCATAATCGAGTCTTATTCTCTTTATAGAATATTTCAATATAAATGCACCATTTCGAAAATGTTATTACACAAAACAATACAAAAAGCATAAATGCTTCAAAAGGCATCAATGTTTCAAATCAAAATTATGAATGGACCAAGTTATGACAAAAAGAGAGTAATACATTTTGAATCATTCGTCAGATGTCGCCAGTGCTTTTGAGACATACAATTCGTTCCATGAGTTCTACAATTCGTTCCATGAGTTCTCTATACTATTCAATAGTCTTTGGCGACGACGATCTGCTTGTTTGTTCGCTGCCGCTATATCAATATCATCATACTTATTTTCAGGCTATTTCAGAGACTATTGTTGTACACCAACCACGTATGTGATGCTAACGATGTGTGTTGTTTGCATGTGTTCACTTTGATAGATTGCCCTACCCGTGCCTATAGATGTTAACACATCAAAATTGATAGATAGCAAAGAATTGAACTTGAGTCTTTTTATATCAATATATCTGATCTAAAAAGGAATTGACTACAAAAAAGACTCAAGTCCTTGATTATGGACATGAGTTATTTTTATTATTATTATTATCTCCTTTTTCTAATTGAAATATTAGAAAAATTTAATTTTTCAATATTTCACGAGTTTTGTAATTAATGACATTTGCCAGAATCACTCCTATCCTCGTTATTTTGGTTGAATTGGAGTTGCAGTCGATAAATTTAGAAATCTGTTACTCATGAAAAATTTGAGAAAATGCAGTTGAGTCCTTCTTGTTAATCACGGCAGTCGTAGTCCAGCTAGAACTTTATTTCGGCTCAAATTGTTTAAAATTTCATTAAATATTTTGTATTTTATCACTTTACTTTTCTTGTGGAAATGGCGCGAGTTTGATGCATTGTAACGATTAGCCGATAAATGTATGAATACCGGTTATTTTCCATTACATTTGACACTGTTGCCATATTAGCAGCAAGATTATTTGACCAAGCACTGAAAAACTCCTTTCGTATTTAAAGTCAGATCAAAAATAAATTAATACTAACTGAATACGAATTTAAATAAGCCGAACCAAAAATTGAGGAGGATTGAAGGAGGTTTCAGTATCTTTTAAACGTTACATTAATTTTCAGACATTGCATTAATTAAAGAATAATCGAATTACAACTAACCGAATTAAGAGGTTGTGACAAGCACATTAGCTGCTATCACAATAGAACTAGAGTTTATCACAACCGCATTAGAGGTTGCCACTACCGCATTAGAGATTGTGACAGTCTACTAGAAGTTGCTTCAACCGAATTTCAGCTGTTGGGACTAAATTTAACCGTGACAACCTGAATTTGGCTGTGGTAACTACAATTCGGTGGCAATAACCGTCCTTACGGTTTCTACAACCTCTTTTCAAACAGTTAGTTCTTTGAGTGTAGCCCCAGAACTGCCTTAACGCGAGTTAACAAGTTTCTTTTAAAAATTTGGAATAGCTGTCTGGCATTATTTACATTAAATGTCATATAGTGGTTTGAATCTCGCATTAATTTCGCACCAAAATGTAGGGTGCGATAAGTTCAAGTTTGCTGCTCGCTTTATGTTTGTTCGTAAAAATGGTAGGGACGATAGTTCCTGAAGAACATATCCTAAATATATTTGGTATTCTTTATGACACATTCTAAACTTCCGGAAGATGAAGATCAGTATACACCTTCGGCAGTGTACTCACGTCGCAACCCGAGAAGGGATATTTCAACGGAACTCCCGTCGGAAGCAGAGATCGAGGCAGCACTGGATAAAATGAAGGATCGCAAATCGTATGCCCTTGATAATATTCCAGCGGAACTTGTGAAATAGATTGCATCAGCGATAACAGATGTAATTACGGCGGTCATCAGAAGTGCATGCATGGATGACGAGATCCCTACAAAGTGGAAAGAGGGAGTGGTTATCACTATCCCGAGAAAAGGTGTTCTAACGCTGTGCAAGATCTGGAGAGGTATTTCATTGCTCATTACAATAGGCAAAGTTATGGCGTCCCATATACTTCAGTGGATATCGCCGGTGGTGGGAGAAATTGAGGGGAAGGTGCGTGTGGGTTTCAGGGCAGGTCGCTCGAGTGCCGACAACATGATCCCACTCTGTATAATCATAGAACAATCAGTTGAACTACACTCGCCTCTGTATATAAAAAAAAAAATTGTTTCCCATTACATCCCATGAAGGAATTGGGGAGAGCTTCTCACAACCAGTGAGCTGGGCGCTTTATAGTTTTATACTCACTGATTGGGACCTACAGTTTTACACCGGTTCCGAAAGGTATTTTGAGAACCTTTTTCATGGCTAAGTACTCCATAGTGTCGCCGTCACTAAGCGAGGTGACCGTCGTCGAAAGAAATTTTAAGGTGGTCGGAGCAGGAATCGAATCCAGAATCTCCTGTACAAGAGGCGCGCACACTATCCATTGCACCATCTACTTTTCGTAAACTTCGAACATGCGTTTGATTGTGTACACCGTAGCTCAATGTGGTCCACGTTGACGAAAGAGGGAATCATGGACAAGATAGTGTCCATGATCCATGAACTATACAGAGATGCAGCGTATAAAGCACCACATATGCGGGAGTTAGACAAGCAAATGTCTTGTCCCCCACATTGACGATTAGACGCACCGTTTAGAAGATATACCCATTTTTATATTTCTATAGAGGTGATCTAGGATTTACGTCCTTTTTGCGATTAGACGCACCGTTTATAAGATACAGCAATTTTTATAGAGGTGATCCAAAATGTAAGTAAGTTTTTTGATTAATCGCACTGTTTAGGAGATATAACCATTTTTATATTTTTATAGAGGTTATAACGAATTTACGTCCTTTTTGCGATTAGACGCACGGTTTAGAAAATATGACAATTTTTATATTTTTATTGTGGTGATCACGAATATATGTACGTCGTTTTTGCGATTAGACGCACCGATTAGGAGATATAACCATTTTTATAGAGGTGATCACGAATTTTCGAAGTTTTTGCGATTAGACGCTTCGTTTAGAAGATATGACTATTATTGCATTCTTTAGAGGTGATCACGAATTTTCGTTCTATTTGCGATTAGACGCTCCGTTTAGGAGATACGGCCATTTTTAAATTTGTATAGAGGTGATCGTGAATTTATGTCCTTTTTGCGATATGACCTTTTTTATATTTTTATAGAGGTGATCACGGAGGTAGGTAATTTTTGCGATTAGACGCACCGTTTAGGAGATATGACAGTTTTTAAAAGTTTTATAGAGGTGTTCACAAATATACGTAATTTTTGTGATTAGACGCAATGTTTAGAAGATGTATCCATTTTTATAGAGGTGATCACGAATTTTCGAAATTTTGCGATTAGACGCATCGTTTAGAAGATATGTCTATTTTTACATTCTTTAGAGGTTATCACGAATTTTCATTCTATTTGCAACTAGACGCATCGTTTAAGAGATACGGCCATTTTTACATTTTTATAGAGGTGATCGTGAATTTATGTCCTTTTTGCGATATGACTTTTTTTATATTTTTATAGAGGTGATCACGGAGTTAGGTAATTTTTGCGATTAGACTCACCGTTTAGAAGATATGACCATTTTTATATTTTTATTGGGGTGATCACGGATTTACGTCAATTTTGCGACGATGGTTTAAAAGATAAAAGATTAAGATTAAAAGATACGACCATTTTTATATTTTTATAGAGATGTTCACGAATTGTTGTTCTTTTTGGGACTACATGCACAGTTGAGAAGATATGACAATTTTTATAGTGGTTATAACAAATATACGTCGTTTTGCGACTAGACGCACCGTTTAGAAGATATAGCCATTTTTATATTTTTATAGAGGTGATCACGAATTTTCGTCCTTTTGCGATTAGACGCACCGTTTAGGTGATATGAACATTTTTATAGTTTTAGAGAGGTGATCACGAATTTTCGTCCTCTAAACGATTAGATGCACCGTTTTTTTTTATAACATGTAGCCATATTGCTATATTCTGTTTAAATAAATAATATTATTTATTTTATTTATTCGAAATTCATTTGTAATACACAAGCCTCATGGCCAATATAACATATTACAATTCTTAAGTACCTGAATAAAATAAGTTCATTAACAATTAAATATATATAAAAATTCATTAAATGTTTATATAGAAAATAATACAACTCCACAAGTAATATATAATATTTTTAAATAATTAAAAAGAATTGAAATTGAAAAGAATTCTCATTCAGTGATTATAAAAGTGATTCTGGATGTATAATTAGATCTTCCAAGATATGCAATTTTTCCTTATAACCGCAAGGGTCAGACCAAATTTGTATAACTGCTTTTCGTGGAACTAGATACGTATATGAAATTCCCGCGCCGAGAAGCGTAAGTGTTTCCCAGAAAACATAGACCCTACTACGAGTAATACGTAGTAAGGCTAAGAATGCACTACTTGCTCATTCATCATAGTTCCAAATTCGCCAGCAGTGCACTATTTCAACTTGGCCAATTAATTGGATACCACCAGCATTTAGATAAACAGGTATTTAACAATTTACTGCAGGGTGTTCAAGGAACATCCAACCTTCATACTAACGATGCCAGCCTTAAGGTGAAGGCGAAGATTACCAAATGCTTCTCCTCTGAGTTAATGCGAATCATAACCCACTGCTGTTGGCTTCAGGACAAAAGAAAAAGATTGTGATTTAGTAGCAAAGTAAAGAACAAAACGATACACCAACGATAAACTGCAAACCATCTAAGGTCACTCTCCTGTTGGCCAAAGGGGAAATTTCAAGGAACAAAAAGGAATGGAAAAAAAACTTTGCTGTTTTTCATGATATGGGTTTTCTTAATTTCTTTGTGACCAGAAAAGGTTATAGAGTCGTTAACGTTGTAGCGTCCTGTTCAAGTTTTGTTTCAGAGTGTCATTGGTCTTCTCGGCCAGCACCTGGAGGTCATTTGTCTTAGGTTCTGCTTCTGTTGTTTGCTTCGTGCCGTAAGTAGTGCCATGAATTTATAACAAATTATGCCTCTAACATTTCCAAGACAATTTCTTTTGCATTCATTAAAATATTAACAGGAGGAAGGAGGCGAAGTGGATGGGACACCACACAAATGTGGAGGAATGCAGTAGTGGCCCTAGGTAGTTGGGTTGGTACTTATGATGTTACCCTCATTGAGTATAAACATAATTTATGAAATTGTAAAGAACTTTTACCTATTTTTTTCATCTATTTTTATAGTCTGTAAATGGAAAGTATCCTTGCTCCCTTGCATATATGTGTGTGTGTGTGTTTTGTGTTAGCACGAGGGTGGCTCACTCCTTGCACCTCATTTAACTGCCTTTGCAGCCTTTAACATTGTCGCTGGCATATTCCACTACGTTATGGTTCAGTTAACAGGTATAACGCAAAGTTATTGTATCGCAACTACTTGCACATAAATATGAACAGATCGTCCTTAGCCAGGCTACACCATCCAGTCAGCCCGAGGGTAAGGAGTCATAAAAAAGTTCCAAATTAAACATTAACCAAAAAACCGCATCGAACATTTACTCATGCCCCAAAATGAACTGTTGCCATTTGGTCTTCCCCGCGGTATCTACGATGAACCTTAAACACTCTTACCCTAGCACGCGGTGGTGCATTGGTAGGGGTGTCGTGTAGGCAGGGTTGGGTATCGTTATCAACTTTTATTTAATAACCATATTTTGTGCACATCCCCACCCCTCGTTCCTCACACTAACCAAGCAGCAGTTGTAATAATAATTTAAGGATATTATAGGTAACGTAAACTGGGTAATAAAGGCTACAGTCGACTGACTCTATTCTCGATCCACCACCACCACTGGCACCATCTCCGGCTGGGTGTTTGGGAGGAGGGTGTGCGCTGCGCGTATGTTTGCCACACTTAGAATGACGGCAATAGGGAAAGTTTTTGTTGGTATTTCAAATAAAAATTGAAATCAATTAAAAATTTAATTTCAATTATTTATTAGCAATCGTTTCAATATTGGTTGTTCTGCACGCTACAGTAGGGAGCACTTTGGTAGAAATTTGTAAAATTCGAATATAGTTCTACTTGAATAATTCCAGAGTGACTTTGCCAAATTCCGATTGTTCGGTAGTTGATAACGAAGACTATGCCTTAGTTGGTAATTTCACTACTGAGTTTAAATGCAACACGTCGTTGGTTGGTAATTTCCCTATAAGGTTTGGCAACACTATTGAGCTTAAATGGGACCCATTATTACTTGGCAAGTCGACGGTGGAAAGATGGTTTGGAATTCCCTTCCGAACGAAGACTCTTCCGTAGTTGGTAATTTCACTCTAAGGTTTGTCAACACTGCTGTCTTTGCACTTGAATGACTCCAAAGTGACTTTCCCAAAGACCCATTATTCGCTAGTTGCTAACTTTACTCTAACTGTTGCCAGTGCAAAGGAGTATAAACGCGTCTCATCCTAAGATGGTAATTTCACTCTAGGGGTTGGTAACACCACTGAGCTTAACTGACTCTTTATTAATTGTTAAATAGACGGTGAGAAAATGTTTTGGAGTTCCTTTCCGAACGAAGACTGTTCTGTAGTTGGTAATACCAGTCTAAGGTGTGGCAACACTACTGAATTGAAATGCGACCTTGTCTTCATTGATTATTTCTCTCTAAATTTAGACAAAGCTACTGAGTGTGAATTTACTGAGTCACTACTGAGCGACCGTTCGTTAGTTGGTGACGTCACTCTAACGATTGTCAACACTACTGCCATTAAATGCGACCCTTCTTTAATTTGTAATTACTCTCTGAGATTTCACAACACTACTGACCTCTCCAAAGGCACATTCTTCCTCAGTTGGTAATGTCCCTCTAACATATGGCAACACCATTGAGTTTAAAAACGACCCTTCGCTAGTTGATAAGTTGACAGCGAAAATATGTTTTGGAATTCCTTTTCGAACGAAGACTCTTCTTTAGTTGGTAATTCCAGTCAAAGGTTTGGCAACACTACTGAGTTTTAATGCAACCCTTTCTTAGTTGCTAATTGCGCTCTAAAGTTTGGCAACACTACTGAGTTTAAATGGAACCCTCCCCTCCGTTAGTTTAAATTTCGTTCTAAGGGTTGGTAACACTAGTAAGTTCAAATGCCACTATTTCATAGTTTGTAATTTAATTCATTGGCCGTCGGTGGTGCAATGGTAGTGTGGGCGGCTCTTGTGCATGAGAACGTGGGTTAGATCCCTGCTCTGTCCACCTTAAAATTTCTTTCGTCGGCATTCTCCTCGCTTAGTGACGTCGACACTATCGAGAATTAAGCAGTTAAAAAACTTCTCAAAATACCATTCGGAACCGGTGTAAAACTGTACGTCCCAATCAGTGAGTGTAAAACTAGAACGCGCACAGCTCACTGGTTGCAAGAAGCTCTGCCTAATTCCTACACGGGATATAACGGGAAACCATTTATTTAATTTCATTCTAACGTTTGGCAACACTGCTGAGTTTAAATGCGACCCTTCCTTAGTTGATAATTTTTCTCTAAGGTTGGACAACACTACTGACTTGTAAAAGGGAAGATTATTTACCAGTTGGTAATTTCCCTCTAACTTTTGGCAACGCCACTGAGATTAAATGCGACCCTTCGCTGGTCGATAAGTTGACTGTGAAAAGATGTTTTGAAATTCCTTTGCGAAGTTCGTAATTCGAGTCAAAGGTTTGGCAATACTACTGACTTTAAATGCGACCTTTTCTTTGTTGGCAATTGCTCTCTAAAGTTTGGCAACACTACTGAGTTTAAATGGAACCCTCCGTTAGTTAATAGTTTCGTTCTAAGGGTTGGTAACACTACTAAGTTTAAAAGTCACTATTTGATAGTTGGTAGTTTCATTCTAAGGTTTAGCAACACTACCGAGTTTAAATGCGATCCTTCGTTAGTTGCAATTTTAACAGTGAAAATATGTTTTGGAATTCCTTTCGAACGCAGTCGCTATACAATTTTTGGATCTCATCAATGAATCTGAAAGTGAAAAGTGTATATCTCACTGATTGTGGTAAGTTTTATTATAGGGTGTCAAGTGTTCTGCTTTTGCTGGCTTTTATTTCGCTTCTCTTTATTTATTTATTTTTTGTGGAATCAGTCCATAAAACTCGATTCAGTTGCCATTTTTCTTTCGGTTGTACCGCCCCCTCCCACGCTAAAAATTGGTTACTTTGTTGATGATCCCGGCATTATGGTTCAATGGTTATGGAACGGTTGATTTGCCTTCTCGAGTACATGGTCATATGAGAAACGGATGTTACTTGTTACAAATTGAATTTATTTGAATTTTATTGATTAATTTATTTTTTATTTTAACAACACAAGAACCACCACTGGTTGGAAAGGGGTTGAAACTGTTTTTTTTTTTTGGAAACCGTGTGGCGAATATTCAATGACCATGACGAATGATTTTTAACGAAGGACAAATGTCGGAGACATTTCGTTGGAAAAAGTTTGAACATTTCCATTCAATTGTAGTAGCTGTCCCACGCAATAATTGATAGGTATAACAAATCAAATTGATTAGTCGTTACCTATAGGAGAAATCATTAGAAGGAAATTCGCTAACTGGTTGATGTCGAATGTAGGCAGGACCACCTTCTCCATTTGGTTGATTGCGCTCAAATACTTTACTTAATGTTCGAATTCGAAACGCAAAGAAAGCGCCAACAAAGGAGAAATAAAAAAGTCCTTAAACGACCCAACGACCAGAAGGCTGCTATAAAAATAAAATCTAAACATCGTCATAAATTTGCATTAAAAAAAGGACTCGAGTGGAGCACAGAAGGAGTCTGCTGGATTTGCTGAAATGTAATGTAACCGGAAATTGCTGTTAAAAGGAAAATAACATTTTGTTTATGGCTTTTAAAACAGTTGTAAATATTTTGATTTATTTGCCAGATATGAAAACCTGGCCCACCCCATCAAAATCAAAGGAGCGGAACATAACAATTCACGGCAAATAGACACTGCCAATGGAGGAGACCGTAAAATAAGAAAGAAGCCTGTGGCTTCAAAACCAAACCTCAGACCAAACATTTAGGCATTTATTTTTATTTGCCAGCCCGCCTCTCTCGCCTACACACAGTTGTCAGTGGTAAATGGAAACTTTGTCTGGTAGATGAGCAAATGTGATTTTAAGTGCTGCCAATGAAAATGATGGAAATGGCCAAAAATCAAATGGTTGTCGATGGCGATGCTGATGATAATGGACTGTGTTTTGTGGAGAAGATATTCTTGGAATATCAAATTGTAAAATATTTGACATCAGATATTCAAAGCATAGGAAAATCAGCATATCATCAGAAAATGTCATACCCTCCCAACAGGTGGTTTGAAAACAAACCCATTCAATCCACTTACCCAAACCACTGTGCAACATTTTGGGTATGTGTTTCTGCTACATATGGCTGGATGGAGCAGCAGTTTAAAAGTTCTGCCTTGACAAATGAATTGAATAAATCATACGGAAATTGAAGTGATTTGATACAATTTTATTATTCCTTTTGTTGTGATGCCGATAGATACAATTTAATTTCGGCCGTGATCCTTATATATATATATATGTATTTGAGAGTATGTGCGTGTGTGTGTAAGTGAATATGTGCAAATGTATTCACATTTGTTTTGTTCATAAACAATCCTTTTATGAATTGCTCGGCTCTGTGCCCGCAACCCCGCTTCACCCCCGATCCTAACAACAACATTTTGATTCGAAATCAAAATTAACTCGTTTCATCGTTATTGGGGCATAACTTTGCCTTTGAAATGTGTCCTCTGCCACTGCCACTGCCACTGCCACTGCCACTGCCACTGCCACTGTCACTGTCACTGCCACTGCCACTGCCACTGCCACTGCCACTGCCACTGCCACTGCCACTGCCACTGCCACTGCCACTGTCACTGCCACTGCCACTGCCACTGACTCTTTCACTCAATCTCTATTTGTTTAAAACAAATTTATGTTAATTTTACATTGGCAAGTAGGCACTTTACACTGGTCGACTATAAAGTATTTTACACAGATTATCCTGCGAGTATGAACATTGATTATGCACACACACACACACACATTTACACATGCGTGTTGGTTTGTGTGTGTGTCTGCATGAGAATTCCCATGAGTGAATGGACAAATACAGGGCAGGTTGTGTTTATAAAGCAGCGTCAAGGACTCGGTCGAGTCCATAATTTAAACGAACGTATTCAACAGTAAAATTGAAATTTATGCAAACTAGTAAAATTATGTTCAATATTATTAAATCTACTCGAACGAGTTATTAAATTATGATAGAATCAATAAAATCGTGACCTGAGTGGGGTTATAATGGGGTTAATCAATTCGTGTTCCTAAGGATGGCTGTTCAAATGATTGATGGTCGTCTGCCATTTGCACAAGGTCAGTAAAATAACTCAGATGCAATAGGCAAATCGGAAGATTGTGTTGAAAGATACGATGTCCTCCCCATAAGCGTTACCCTCCTCATGTTGATACTTTGAGAAATCACTGTTTCGTTGGAGGAAGACAGAATCAATTCTAGGGACAGTGTAGTGTATATGTGTGATTGCATAAACTTTTTTGCTTTCAAAGAAGAGAGAATCATGAGAGTGGTCACCTTTGAATGTCTGGGTGTCTTATACACTTTTTCGTTTATAATAATCGGTTTTCTATATTTCCCATAAAAGTAAATTATAACAATTTGGGAATAAACAAAAGTTCGTTTACAACAAAACAGTCTGTTCCGATAATAGTTTGTTATTTGCTTGAAAATATGCACGATTACGGTCAACCACGCGACTATGTAGCAAACGAAATATTTTTGTGGCAAAATAAATAATTTTGCGCCAAACGTACACTTCTTCGTTTATAAAAAATGGGTTTAGTTGTTTACCGCAAAAGTAAATTATGACAATTTTGCGACAACTAAAGGTTCGTTTACAGCATGAAAAAAAAATAACGTGACTTACAATATAAGTTTATTGATTGCATGAAACCTATCCACGTTTACGATCAACCATGGAACTAAGTAACAAACGACATACGTTTGTGGCAAAATCAATATTCTTATCGCAAGAAAGCTGTACAAGTTTTTTATTTGCAAGTAGAATAAATTGACAGCTTGACAAAAACCGGCTATACTCACAGAAAAGACAACTATATGATATAAATTCAAAGAGGATCAAAGGGCAGAGAATAAAATTTACTCAGTGTTGAATGCCAACAAAGAAAGTGAATGAATCGCCTCGTTTCTCTGCTCTCTCTCTCACTCTTACTCTCTTCGTTGAATATTTCAATGCACGGTCAGTTTTTGATGATGTTATTGTATCTAACTATAGAAATTCCCACCATATTTAAATAAAATTACATAAACTATGTAAAAGCATGAAACAATCATGTTATGACGCGAGAGAGAAATGTGTTTGAGTGAATCGCGTTGACTTTTTGATTCTCTTCTACGAGGATTGCCAAATTGCGCGTGGTTTTTCTTCTCTACCTGTACATCCTCTTTGATACATTCAAAGACGATCAAGACGATCATTTGGCAACCCTCCTGAAAGAGAACCAAAAAGTCAACCCAATTCACTCATTTCTCTCTCGCGTTATAAAATGATTATTTCATACTTTTTACATACTTTATTTAATTTTACTTAAACATGGCTGGAGTTTGTATAGTTATGTACTTATACAATAACATTATCAAAAAACTACTCGTGCTTTGAAATATTCAATGAAGAGAGTATGAGAGAGAGAGAGATAGAGAGAAACGTAACGCTTCACTCGTTTTCTTTGTTGGAATTCGAGTGGAGAGAAATTTTGACTGTCTACTTTATGATTGGCTTATGATAGACTAAAACTCTGCTCAAGGCAATGCATGAAACATGGAGGAAAACTCTTTCTGTTCTTGTATTGGAATTATCGACTTTTAGTGTGTGCATAGATAAATAAAAAACCAAGATGGTGAAAGATACGTGGTGGATTTGAAAGTAAAGGGCAATTTTCTAGATGGCGCTGGAGTGATGGATATAGTCCAAATTTCCCTGAAAACAAAACCTATTGGAAAAAACTATACAACTATGCTTTTTGCCTTTTGTATTGTGAACAAATATCAAAAGCGATATGCTTTTCTATTACTTATATTCTATTTTGAAATTTAAACAACGAAATCGAAATAAAAATTATGTTTGAGTGCTTTTTCGTCACATCGGAGTGAAAAATGGTCGTACGGGAATAGCATGTGCCCTCTGGTGTAAATGGTGATGAAGCAATTGAATCATCTATGGTTCTTATTTATTTATGGTGTGTGTTGGTAATAAAAACGATGTACTAAAGCAGAAACTCAAAATTTCTCTATACTCGAATGCCTACAAACAAAACGAGTGAAACGGTAATCATTCTCTACTCTCTTCATTGAATATTTCAATACACCAGCAGCTTTTTGATTCCGTACTATAAAAATTCCAACCATATTGAAGTAAAATTACATAAACTATGCAAAAAGTATGAAATAATCGTTTGATTGAATTGTGTCAACTTTTTGGTTCTCTTTTACGAGGGTTGCCAAATTGCGCACGTCTTCTGGTCGTCTATTTCTTGATCGTCTTTGTTGGTACTTACAGATGTTGGATCGACACTAATTCTCATATGTAAATTACATATTGCAGTTGGTATATATACGATTGATGAACTTGTCACGGAGTTCGAAGCGAATCATGCCAGTGAGTGTTTAACTGAATTGTCTATTATTCCAACAAAAAACAACTATTTTTCAATTTGAATAATGTTCCTGACTTTGTAAGCTTGCAGTATTGTAGTACATTAACTAAAACTAACTGAACCGGCAACAAAATTCAAATTCATAACCCGATAACATTGATGCAAGTTGGAATTGTTCACGATTTCTCTATTATTTTACTCTATTTTTTACTACTTAGAAGGCCTCAAACAACCCAGTGGGGTCAAGGGTCTTACCAAATGAAGATACCACATTTCTCCAAACGTTTCGATCTTTATTTTTTCCCTTCCAGTTGTTAACATCAAGCTAATGCAAGATACTGTCAGCTGGTCTTTCCGGTGAAGTCTTGGTCGTCCTATTTTTCGATATCCCTCGAGTACGTCTTCGAATACCTTGTGCAGTGGTTCAGCGTAACGCGCTATTTTGATTCGCATAAATACGTCGATGTCGGGATATAGTATGTACAGCTCGTGGTACATACGTTGGCGGTAATCGCCGTTATCATTATAGGACCATCTATTTTCCGGAGCATTTTACTTTCCAACACTCCCAGTGATGTTTCGTCAAGGTGCGATACGACCCAGGATTCTGTACAATAAAGCGAGACGGTTGTATGAGAGTTCGAAAGAAATGGATCTTTGTTTTTCGAGAGAGTTTCTTATCTTGAAAGTGATTGCTTAGCCCGAACTAACACCTGTTTGCAAGCACAATTTCCCGTTTGATTTCTAGGCTGATGTGATTGCTTCTGCTTACTGTTCGAAACCAATAATTTACTGCCACCCCTACTGTTACTGACTCCTTCTCAATTCGTCCAATGATGTATATGATGTCTAAATCATCAGCATACGGAAGCAGCATATGGCTTTTGCAGCAAATAGTTTTATTCTTTTTGATGGGAACTTTTCTCATAATGATCGAATAGGATGCCGCATGAACATCATTTGCGATCTTTCTCTCTCCATTCGACGAAGTTCCATCAGGACGCTCGTGATAAACTTTTCGACGTTGCTCCATTAATCTGGACTCCCCAGCATATGTTCGGGCATTGCCCGATACACAGTTGCAGGTTGGGTATATTCTTAAAATCTGTTGCTTTTAAACACAGCGTGTTCGACATCCTCAAGTCGGGCATGCAGGTTGGCTATGTATGCAGATATTTTCTAAAGCCCCTGTATCCAGTTAAAAATTGCATCAAGTAGTAGTTTACTTCTCCGTGGCGCCTCTGAGTCCACACTGGTATTTTTGTAATGAGAAAAACCGTACATCTACCCATATTTTCACCTTCACTTCATTTAGTAGCGGGTTCTCGTTACTTCGATTATATACACGCCCAATCTCAGCAGCAATGTCGAGTGTCATAACAACAGCGAGCAAGAGCGCTGGTTCCTCCGAGATGGTCCGGAAGCCGACTATTTCCACCGACACTGCGACAGCTTCGACCCACATGGTGCTAGCATACAGCATAACCGAAGTGCCCTCCTTGCACTCTTGTGGGGCCTCCAATAGTTATAATGATCTGTACCAGAGATGCCTGAATGTATGTCGCTTTCTCTGCCGCATAACGCAAGTGGTATTTCCAGTTTAGACGGTGGTCTACCATGACCCCAAGATATGTTCACGATATGGCGTCTGATGTCATGTTATATTTAGTGGCCAAAGCCGAAACAAAAAAACTCGTTAACCGGGTTTTTTTCAATTAACCGGATGGAGACTTTTTAAGAAACGAAATTTAGGAACAAACTGAAAACCGGTTATTTGCTGGCGGTTAACCGGATTTTACTGAATTTGTGTTAAATATCCTTGCAAAATTTAAAAATTAAATAAAAAAATGCAAGAAAAATATATGGCAATGTCTTTCGTGACATACGTAACATTCGCAGAGTTTTTACAACATTCAAATTATTCTATCTCGTGAACTGTTGAACATAGAGCTATAATTTTTTTTTGGAAAAATTATTTAGCTTAAGCTTAATTAAAATCAGTGATTTAATTGAAAAAAAATTACTGAATTTTGGCTGTAAAAATGGTGTAATTTGTCGTGACTGACGTAACGCATTTGTTCACCAATAATTCAGGTCACTTTTCCAAATGGCATTTCTCTAAAAGTTTCAATGTGAAGTTTATTTTTTTTGTCCGGATATCTTCTTCTATGTCTATAGTTTAGAATACAATCAGTATAAATGCGTCAAAAAATTATGCTCAAAAGATGTTGAGGTTTGAGCGAAATAAGTTCCGTGACTGACGTAACGTGACTGACGTAACATTTTTGGTATTGAACAATTCTAATACGTTAAGATACATTCTGAAGCCGGTGTACATGTAATTGTATATCATTGTGTTTGATTTTTTGTTAGTTGGTATGAGTTCCGTATTTTAGGGTATGTTTGGGCGGATGATCACCATCATCACCATCCATCATCTTCGTACGCTATTGTAAATTGTACGAAAATGAGGAATTATAAAAAGACATTGCCATATGGTTTCTCATGACACCTCATGAAGGGATTGGAGAGAGCTTCTCACAACCAGTGAGCTGTGCGCTTTCTAGTTTTGAATTCACTGATTGGGACCTACAGTTTTACACGGGTTCCAAACGGCATTTTGAGAAGCTTTTTCATGGCTAAGTTCTCGATAGTGTCGTCAATACTAAGTGAGATGACCGTCGTTAGAAGAAATGTAAGGTGAGGGTTTTTGACTTCCCAGCAAACTTTGTGTTCAAATATCTCAAAATTTTGACTTGGAAGAAAAAACGCTTGATGCCATTAGATTCAGAGTATCAAAATTATTCTGATTCGCTTTGTCTCACAGAATTCAAAAATCATACACAGTGTAATAAAAAAAATTGTACGAGTATGGAGTTTTTATTCATTGATTTGATGCTAGGATCATTGTTCCCGGTTTCGAAATTGGCATAATTGGTGTTCGTTATATATATGAGAACAAAACTGAGCCAATGAATTCAATGAAGCTGTTTCTTAGGGCCATAATTTCTAACCAGCTTAATGGTTCAATTACCACAGAGCTTCTGTGAGGGATTATAATTCATCTTTTGCGACATTTTTATTTTGTCCCATTTGTATCTAAGGTTTCAGAAGGAAACTCCATCTCTTTCAGAAACCTTAGAGACAAGGATACCCCACCCCCTTACAGAAACCTGTGTAACTAATTTCCGTAATTGGCAATTCAGCAGCTGGAATGTTATATAATGCCATCCTTATAAAGACACCAGCAACTGATGTCATGTCTTCACTCTGCCTCTGTGGAATGTTTAGGCCTAAGGTTGTTTATATGATTTTTTTCCACACATATTAATAACATATACATATGTATGTATGTATATATGTGTGCATGTGTGTTTAATAATAATAAAAAAAAGAAAGATGTATGGAAATTTTGCTGTTATCTTTTGAATGTACATAGGCAAATGTGGTAGGTGTTTACGTAGAACATTCCACGCCACATCAGGAGGGCTGGTATCCCGACGCACTCCAATGGCATATAAATAAAGCTGTCTATATGACACGAGTCTCGCACAATGTGGCCCTGTTCCACATAAGATACATGTGAACATTCCGGCATATCCCAGACATTGAATTCCATTCCGCATAGCGTAACCATGAATATTAGAGTGGCAGGTGTTTTATGAAATACTACTTCAACGTCCAGTCCCCTAATAGTGCCTACGTATTGTCAGGTAAAATTATTTGCATAAATTGAGCCACCCTAGACTCTACACAGGATTCAAGATTAAACATTAGTTTAGTACGAGTTTAAACGTCTCTCATATTTATGTTTTTATTACGTGCATTGTGATAAGCGCACATGAGTATCTGGCGTATTTGTCCGTCTGTGTCGTTAACATTTTGCTGATGTTCTGGTTAAGAAACTGTATAAAAGTTTTATGTTTTAAAATATTTCTATAAAAAACTCCAGCGGGCAGAGTGGGTGAAGCAAGGAAGAAGCCTTTATCTTTACATGTGGGTACGTGTGTGATATCAAATGTTTTGTGAGATCCTTAAATGCCTTTTTGTTTTACTCCCTGAGTTTGTAGGTGTGTGCGTATTTAAGTAAATCTTATTATCGCTTAGGGTTGTCATATGTTTCCAAAAGAATTAAAGTCAAGCGACGTGTTTTAAACGTTTCTCCTTCCATACGTTTTTCTGACTCGTTATTCCGTTTAATCAACAAAGGATTTTGTTTGTGGCCTCATTTACGCTAACAAAGTTAGTTGGAGTAAAATCGATTTTTTATTGTTATTTCGAAAAATTTTAAAAATATTTACCACAAAAACCCCGAACCTCAACCAACTTTTGGCGAAAAGTTTAAAGTAAAGCATAAGTAATCACAAGGATATTCGCCGTAATATTTGAGCACGTTTAATCGATATCTAATGCCACAAGTATAGACAGTAATCTAAAAAGTTTGATTGGCCCAAGGACGACGACTTGGTGACCTACATCATATCTGCAATCTAATCTGTAATTTACATATAATTTCATCAAAAAGACTTGGAGATATTGGAGACGGTTGTGGAAAAGTTCGATTAAGACAAACAGAAAAGTCGAACTAAGGCAACCAAATTAGCCGCAACCAAATTTTAAGGTTGTCACAACCGAATTGGGAGTTCGTCACAACCACAGAGGTGGTCGTCACAACCGAATTCAGAAGTTGCCACAACGAAATTTAGACGGTGTCACAACGGAATTTAGAAGTTATCACAATCTAATCAATTTTTAATAAGGATTTTTTAATGTTTTGTTGGTAATTTAGTTAAATTTAAAAAAATTAATAACAAAATTCGGAATTAATGGGCTTATATGCACGCTGAACAAAAACGGCCTCTGTAAAATATTAACATATTCTCCCAAACATATTCTGCAGGAACCATGTATATGTTTGGAACACACTTCAAACAGTCATATGTTTGCAAGTCCCAAAACTCACTTGTATTTAAATGTAAACAGTCAGCCTTATTCTGCATTACAATTCCGTCTCCGCATTCCGTTACGTTACGATCGTACAATGGTATTCCAACTAAAAACTGAATTGGAAGAAAAAGAGGAAGACAAGAGTGTATTCACAAACAGCTGCTTTGTTGTGAAACGTTTGAGATATAAACAAAAAATATTGTCAATTGTGTAAACATTTTAATAAAAAGTTAAATTTAGTGCAAATAAAACAGTGATTCAGCGATAAAACAGATGACAATTAAATATTGTTGATACTTTAACAAATTTAACACATCAGTGAGTACCGAAATACAAAAAAAGGCAGAACATAAGTAAAAGGTATTTGTGGCCAAACTATACCAGTGTGTTGTTGTGCCGGACAAGAATAATGTGCCGGAGAAGAATTTCGATGTGCCGGAGGTGTTATTTTCATGTGTTTAACATCATTGTAGCACAAAGTAAAGTTAAGAGAAATGGAATCGACAGCAGCGGCGTTTTTGTTGGATGAGGAGAACAACGGGAACAGACCTAGTATGGATCGGCACGTCCAATTTTTGGATGTAGGGATCGTTATTTTAAGTAAAAAAAGTAAAATAAAAAAATCGGGGGGAACCCCTATTTTGGGAGTTACGGGCCAAGTAGCCCTCGCAGGGACCTATGTTGCTCGTGCCGTGTGGTAGAACTTTTGGAAAATCGTTAAATTTACATTGTAATTAGTCGCTCAGACAGGGGGGTTAAAATTCCCTCTGTACCTGAAGTCGATGTGTGGCAAAATCAGAAAAATCACTCGATTGTTTAAAAACAAAAATACTTTCTGGATATTTTTAAAAATCCGATATGTGGATAACTAAGACAGTTATCGAAAAAATGTATTTAATTTTTTTTGTTTATTTCGACTCGTTTTACACAAAAAAGTTGTGAAATCGGTCCCAGAACACGGCACCACACTCGTGGTATCATCCTGTATGTCCGAACTTTGGGGGCCCACAACTCCGAAAATAGGCGTTGCCCACGATTTTTTTATTTAATTTTTTTTACTTAAAATTAAAAGTTCTATCCAATGGTAATAGTTTGGTGCCGAAGCGAGTTGCCGACCTATTCTAGGTTTAAGCCGAACAACGTGCTCCGGAATACAGAGGGAAGACTTGAAAAGCGAAAATTGAGAGACAATTGCAATCCGTTCGAGATGAGCGATCAATTCTAAGAGATTTGTTTTAAAAGTGTTGATGTGTTAAATCATTTTTTACTTTTACAGATTCCAAAAAAACTTTCGCCTAAATAAAGACGAGTTTAAATATGTGTTAGATACTTTTGCACAAGAAGCTCGGGCGTATACGTTAACGTCTTTATCACCGCTTAACAGGGTAGTATTCCATCTTGCAATGCCCTAATGAATTTAGCTCCACTCTGACCTCTTCCCAAAATGCCAGGACTTCTTATTTCGGAGGCTTCGAGTACGCAGTGGCCATGTCTAATTTTCCTGACATTAAAGTCACCAACATCGCGTATTGCTCCGGTGTTGTTGTTCTTGACCTGCAATAAATTAAATAAAACTCACAAATCACTACAGACAAATAAACAATTTATATAATTTATGAAACGTTTTATTTTTATTTTTTTTTATTGTATTTTATACTTACATTTGGCTCAATTCCTCTTTTTTACACTTAAACTTGATTTTTTGAATAATTTTTTCACCAAACACAACAATTTTAAGACACTCCGTCAAGTAATTACCAACTTAGAAAAACTGAGTTACGATTGTAACGCAGAATACACACGATCGTAAAAAACTCAGTCACGATAAGAAATTGAATCGAAACGGAATGGAGAATACCAAAGTTGCAATAACATAGAAAATTACGATTGGATTGTAATGTAGAATAAGGCTGAGTATCATGTTTACTGGCAACCATGTATGCTTTTACATGGAAACATATGCGTCCTTCACCCCAAACATCCATATATTTACGTGGAAGCATTCGCGCGTTTCCCCCAAACTTCCATATACTTACGTAGAAACATGTTCGTTTTTCCTCCCAAACATACTAATATTTAAATATATGTTTTATTTTTTTTAATTAATTTTATCAATATAAATCCACATTTATAAATAATTAAAACAAAAAAATAACAGATTTAAAACGTCCCTTTTTAAATTTACTTGCATTGAATGCATTATTTGTTTTGTTTTTCATGAAATGAGAATCTGCTGCTCTTTTGCTTCTGCTTTCTTTGTTGTCTCTCACGGGTTTGTTTTCAGAAGGTTTCAACTATGCGTTGGTTATCACTATGCGTTTGTACACAAACAATACACATATATACAAATCTAATTCATGCAAGCCAAGCGTGGTTTAAGTACTTGTGTTTTTGTTTATTATATTTCACAAATGGTCTGCCGTTCAGATTTTCCCAGTAAAGGCTCGGAGAGATAAGGGGCTTCACGTTGTTGCCCTTGCCAGATACTTTCCTCAAAATTGTTTCTCACTTTGGTAGCACACATAAATATGTATATACGACACACTTACACAAAAACCAAAGCAACATCACAAACCGTTTAACCGTCCGATGCTTTGTTTATTCTTTTTCACTTTTGAGATCCTCTGTCCGATGTCCGATGAAAATAAGAAACACTGACTTTATCTCCAATTTACACGCACATTCACGCATTTTTATGAATCACAGCCCAGCGGCAGAGTCAAATAAGGCAAGCGGAATGGTTATTTTGTAATGCCTTCCTAAAATAAAGCCTGCGGAATGCATGCATTTTGTCATCAGATACAACTCCGATTCTTTTTAACCGTAATTTAATTGGAAAATTTCATACAAATTTTAAAATTATATTGTTTATTTAATATTTTTCAGGGTATATTTAACATTTTCAATTTGAAGTTGGGCGTGGTAAAACTTTATAAGATACATATGCACTTATAAATAAATATGTAGAAGTGTATAATGATTTTGTGATCAAATAAATTATTTTAATGTTAGTTTTGTTTAACAAAAATAAATTAAAGTAAATGCCTTCTAAGGCCTTCCTCTTTGCATGCCTTCAAAGGCCTTCTTTTGGCAATGGGCAAGGCAGGCCTTGCCTCCCAATCTCACGCAATGTTAAAAAGAAAGGAGGAGGTAATGTGTAGGGAAGGCCTTCTGTATTTTAAAGAAGGCCTGTTTGGTCATGATTTCACGCCTTCCAGTTCATGACTTCCGCCGCTGGGTGACTGAGTGAATAATGCACAAATACAGATCAACACTTACAAGATAGACTCTCTCGTTGTCCCTCTTTTATTCTCTTGCTCTCGAGACAGCATAAGCAGTGCAACAAACATGTCTGTATTTGTATCACAAACACAGATATATTTGGATCTTAAGCACTTATATTATGACATATTAACCATTGTATCTCAAACATGTAATATTGAATAGCAAACACAATGTCTTTGGACACAAGTATATTATATTTGCGACAAATTTTTCGACAGATTTGTCAGCGTGTGGGTTAGAAAAACGTATACATTTCCCGCGGCAGTTGCGGCCGTTTTTAAAGTCCCAGTCTTCATGTGTCACAGCCGCCCCAATTATGTTGTGTTGTATAAGTATGTTGATATAAAAAATGTGGCTTCCCATTACATCCCATGAACGGATTGGTGGGAAGCTATATAGATCTATATAGTACATATTTTGGTATTCCTACATTTGAAGGATTCGTTTTTATTTTCGATAGAAAATAAAATTGCAATTAATGTTTCACAACAACGCGCGGTAAATGTTATACATATTTGATTATGGTAGAGTTATCTCTAGCAGGTAAAGTCGTTTGCACAGGTGATTTAATTTTGTCCATTTTATTTTTCGTTTCACTTGTCAAACTAATATGGGTCAAACTTTAATAGTGCAAATGTAATCACCAAATGATATTTTGCTGTAATTGTTTTTACTGAAAAACTTTGGTTCTGCTTGTGAAATTTGTTTATGGAATCCATTAGAATTTATTCCATCATTCCATATCGGCCGGAGTTGATGACCATACGGGCTCGTTTTATGGCCTTTTCCAACACTCTTGCCAGAACTTCGGGCGACAGGATCTCGCATTCTTGGCGAATATTCTCCTTGAGGGCTTCAACAGGCTGAGGCTTGGTGATGTAAACCCGCGACTTCAAAAAACCCCATAAAAAGAAGTATGGAACGGCATAATCGGGTTATCTGGCCGGCCAGTGTAAATCACCAAAACGAGAGATTAAAGGACCCGGAAATGCTTCTTTCAGAATATCGGTTGTATATCGAGCAGTGTGCGCCGTTGCACCGTCGTGTTGGAACCACATATTCTGCAGTCCCAATTCATCCAATTGAGGATGGAAAAATTCGGTAATCATGGCGCTGTAGCGCGCGCCATTCACAGTCGTCGTTTGGCCAGCGGGGTTATAAAAAAAAATGGCTCTATGACTCCTCCGGCGTAAACAGCTCACCATGCAGTTACTTTGAGCGGGTGTAATGTTTCTTCGTGGGTGATGCACTGATTTTCGGTGCTCAGAAACGATTATTTGGTTTATTCACGTAACCGCTAAGATGAAAATGAGCCTCATCTCTCATGATAATTTTCGATGAAATATCGCGCTGTTGCAGAGTAAACCGATTCATGGCTTGTCGATTTGTATTCTGCGTTTGTTTACTTCACAAATGTCAAAACCGAATTGACATTTGGCGCCATTTGCAAAAGTTATAGGGTTTTCCAATAGGGTGATTACATTTTCCGCACCTTAAATTTTGCATTTGGTCCTTTTTTGCATTCTTGTATTGTTGGTATAGATTTGTGTACAGTTTGACAACTGAAACGAATGAACAGAAACAAAATGCCTGCTGTTGCTGCAACACCTGCAGCTGCAATCATGTATTTGTTGGCCAAAAACGATGTACAAATAGACAGTCAAAATTTCTCTTCACTCAAATGCCAACAAACACAACGAGTGAAACCCCAGTCATTCTCTGTTCTCTCTTTTACTCTCTCCATTGAATATTTCAATACACGAGCAGCTTTTTGATAGTATTATTGTAGATAACTATACAAAGTAAAATTATATAAACTATTTATTGAAATAAAATTATATAAACTATGTAAAAAGAATGAAATTATCAAGATATGACACAAGAGAGAAATGCATTTGTGTGAATTTCTAGCACTTTTTGGTTCTCTTTCGAATGAGTGTTCAAACTCACGGGCGATGTGTTAACACCTTTTTGTTACACGGTACCTGTTCGATTTCTATGAACACATTAGTAAATGTTACATTGGAAAATAATAAAAAGAATAGTTTTTGTGCTGAAGGCTCTTTTGCCATTGCTCTTTCTTTTTTCTTAAATCTGCTTTAACATTAGACGTAATATTGTTAAAATAAATAAAGCAATACTTAGCTCACTGAAATAATTGTTTTTGTTTTGCCATAAACAGAGCGACGATAGAAAGTATTGAATAGTATAGAGAACTTATTGCACTCTTTTTCCGCTCTCATTTAGAGAGTCTGAGTAAAAGAGCATAACCGAGTCTTATTCTCTTTATAGAATATTTCAATATAAATGCTCCATTTCGTCAATGTTATTACACAAAACAATACAAAAAGCATAAGTGTTTCAAAAGGCATCAATATTTCACATCAAAATTATGAATGCACCAAGTTATTACAAAAAGAGAGTAATATGTTTTGAATCATTCGCCAGATGTCGCCAGTGCTTTTGAGTCATACAATTCTTTCCATGAGTTCTCTATACTATTCAATATACTTTGGTGACGACGACCTGCTTGTTTCTTCGCTGCCGCTACATCAATACCATCATACTTATTTTCAGGCAGAGACTATTATTGTACAACAACCACGGATGTAATGCTAACGCCGTTTGTTGTTTGCATGTGTTCACTTTGATAGATTGCCCTACCCGTGCCTATAGATGTTAACACGTCAAAAATAAAAATGGTTTCCCATTACATCCCATGAAGGGATTAGAGAGAGCTTTTCACAACCTGTGAGTTGTGCGCTTTACAGTTTTATACTTCACTGACTGGGACCTACAGTTTTTACACCGGTTCCAAACGGTATTTTGAGAAGCTTTTTCATGACTAAGTACTCGATAGTGTCGCCATAGCTAAGCGAGGTGACCGTGGTCGAAGGCAATGTCAGGTGGTCAGAGCAGGAATCGAACCCACGTTCTCATGTACAATAGCCGCGCATACTAACCATTGCACCACCGGCGGCCACACAGTTAAGGGAATGAAAAATCAGCCCTATTGTCACCAACTTGATAATAAACTGAATGTTGCCACATTTTCTACTATTCGAAGAAGTATGTATGTTTGTAGCTATAAACCAAAAGCATTAAACCAATAAATTTCCACTGAGGCACAAGGAAATCTTATCGCCGTTTAATAGAAATTTGAACGGAAATTAATGTTTTCATCGCATCATCTTAAGAATATCAATAATATTAAATCTTGACAACCTCCAAAGGACACACAAACAACAACAACAGCAGAATTGGAAATCGAAGGAAAACACAACAGAAAAGTTCCTTGGCTTTAGTTTATTTGGGAGTTCCATTTCCAGCGATTCTAAGAAGGAAACTCACACCTTCATAGTGTCAAGTAAATATTCATTTCATTTGCCATTGAATTTGTTCCCTCGAGGCAAACATTGCACACTCACACAAAAGCACATACACACACACAAAATTCATACCCATATATGAAAAGGCCTCTGGGGTCTATTTCACAATTGAAAAAAAGCATCAGAGGATGGGTGAGAAAGGGAAGTGAATCTGAGAAGAGTCCTTCACCCATTAAGGATGGACACATAGAATGGGCAAATGTTGACACACGCGTTTTATGCCGGACTAGACAACGATATAACGACTTGAGTTGTTTCCATTGTTTTGAGTCTGTAAGCAACAAATATCCACATACTTTTCCACGCACACACTTCTATGCACGTGGGGAATAAATATATAAGTATCCGACAGTTTCATTATTCACATGAATGGACATTGACACAGAGCCAAATATATATTTGTAAATATACACGTGGACATGCTGGGCTGTTAACGGCCAATAGATTATTATGGCCAACGTGTTTGTGTGTGACACACATTCACATGTAGTGCAAACATACACACACACATTCAACTCCCCACATTCATGTAAGCCAAGTTAATGGTTTTGCTTTCTTTGATATTTAAGTAAAAGTTGTTGATGTGTGGGAATATCATGTGGACTAGAATAATTGTAATTAAAAACAGGAAAAATTTTAAACGAGCCATTCTATGGGTATCGTGATTTTATTGAATGGCTGTGTGAACTTCTCTCTCAATATCCGTATGTTGGGGGTGTCAGATATGGTCGGAAGGACATCATTGGTTCCAGAGTCTCTAAAAAAGAGATAAATACAATAGTGTCGTCTATGTTTGACAAACAATGGAGCTTAAATTTACACTCTCTATGTGTCGCATCGCACTGGTGCTCTTGCGGCCTGTGCTAAATAAACATCACACAAAAAAAACTCTGATAAAGATATGAAAAATATTTGTAATGTTAATCAAAGCCGACTACAACGACTCCTGCGCGCGACCCAAGACGATGGGTAAGGGGTTACCCAGGGTAACCCAACCGGAAATGTGAAAAAATTAGAATAAACCGCTTTATCTCGGAAACGGAGCGTCTAATTGAAAAAATAAAAAATTTTTGAAAGTTTCTTAGAATTCTTCATAAACAAAACCCATCCAATTCGTGTGTAAGAATTTTTGTAAAAAAATTCGCCTAAACTGGCGAAAAATTTTATTTTCATCGATTTTTTTTAACCAAAAGTGATGCCATATTGAGGACAGCCATTGGTTAAAGTCTCTCATCGAGGTAAAACAATTATAATTTTTGCGATTGGACGTACCACTTCCGAGTTATAACCACTTTTGTATTTTAGCGGTTTTCCAACTTTAACGATTTTTTGAAAAAAAAATTCTGTACGAAATGGACCACTTTATGGAAAACCCGTGGAAACCGTCAAAAATTAGTTATTATTTCGATTTGATGCTCCGTTTCCGAGACATAGACTTTTTTTCTAATGTTTTTATATTTTCGATCAAAAACGGGGATGTGTTGCCCTGAGTAACCCAATACCCATCGTCTTGGGTAGCTACCCATAATTTTCCCAATTCCCATGAGGGTGATGGGTAATTCCCCATCGTCGTGGGTAGCTACCCATTACTTCTCCTTTTCCCAGTGGGTAATGGGTAATAGGTAATCGTGCTGGGTAATTTGGAAGATTTTCCACATTACCCTGGAGGTAATGGGTAATCATGCTGGGTAATTCCCCATTTTCGTGGCTAGCTGCCCATTAGTTTCCCCATACCCTGTGGGTAATGGGTAAGCGTTCGTGTGTGTGTGAATGGATTTGTTTCGACGTCTTCGTTGATGATAGTTTATTTTTATGGTTGGGACTGTTTCTTGTTTCCTTCGACGATATCGTAATGAAATTGTTGCCTTTCGTCTTGTACAGTGAGTGATTGCGTACATATGTATGTGTTTAGGCAGTTAGTATGTTGGAGTGTACGAGGATTAGTGTACGTTTGGCTAGCTTTATGTAAGTGTATGTGTTTTTTGTCCTATTGGTTTTGACACCTCTAATTTTTCAGGTAGGAGTTACAGCAAATGTATCCATTTGTGATTTATAGATAAGGTACGGTTAAGAATAGTGTAGAATAGTGTAGTAGGCGTTAATTCTCTAACTGATCCGATTTTACCCCTATGAGCCATCAAATTGGGTCAAAAATTATTATTAGTTCAAATGCAAGCAATGGATCGAAAACAGGGAGGCACGTGGAGGAAACGTTAGGTACGTTTTGAGTCCATACCTTATCTGTTAAAAAAATATAAGGTTGAATATTATCGTGCTTACATCTGACCGACCAACTATTTCGCAAGTATATTCGCCTTTTAAGTAAAATGGAGAAAAACGTACCAACAATAAAACTTGTTGGCCCCAATTTTTACGGCGTAACTACTATTAGGTCGTAGATGATGAAAATAAAAAAAATTAAATCGTGTCAGCCGAAAATGTATGGTCGTCGGAACTTAGTACTTTTTTTGCAATTAATTGTACTTTTGAGTACACTTTCTGCACTTTTTCTATTTTGTGTAAACTTTTTCTATTCTATGTACACTTTTTGTACTTTTCTGTACACTCTTGTGTACAATCTTTGTATCATTGAGTAGACTATTTGAAAGTTGTGTACACTTTTTATATTCTGTGTGCACTTTTTGTGATTTGGGTACACTTCTTGTGGTTTTATATGTATGGTCGTCAAAGTATTTGTTTGCAATAAATTATTCTTTTGAGTACACTTTTTGCGCATTCTGTGTACACTTTTTGTACTTTTCTGTATACGTTTTGCACTCTTGTGTACAATCTTTGTATCATTGAGTACACTATTTGAAAGTTGTATACAATTTGTATCTTCTGTGTGCACTTTGTGTGTACACTTCTTGTGGATTTGTGTGCGCTTTTTATACTTTTGTCTACACCTTTTGTATTTGCTGTACAATTTTTGTACGTTGAGTGGGGTTTTTGTACGACGATGCACAGTTTTGTACTTTTCTGAGAATTTTTTGTACTTTTTTTTTAAAAGTAATAAAACAATAAGTATTTGAACTTAATCTCTATACTATTCAAGTGTCTTAAATTACTTTCCTAATAACTACCCAAACATGTAGATTATCGCCTTGTCCCGTTTGACCAATCATCAAGGTCAAATTCTTCTCGCATTTGTTTGTTCGCAAGCGTTTGATGGCCAATGGACTAACTGACGGTTGGACATGGCTTAATCGTTTTGGTTATTGACTTTGGGTTGATTTTTGTTATCTTTGCCACTTGGCCTACACAAGTCGAATCACTTTCATTCGAATTGAAATGCCCAATAACGACAACAACATGCAATGGAAACAATAACACAAACTTGTTACAGGACATAAATACCCATGGCAAATGGTTTGGGGTGTAGGGTGTCAAATCGCCTCGTATTGAAGAACGATAAGGTCAGTGTTTCTGTCAGTTTTGTGTTCTTTAATGGGTTTTTGTTTGTCAGTTTATTTACCAAATATATTGACAATTGTGCTGACTTATGTTGCGATATGAGAAACCGACATCTACACCATAGAATAACACATACTATAGAAGAACTTATTCTCTCATCTGACGTTTCATTTCACACTCTCTCGGTAGGTCTGTGGAAATGTTTACATACACCAGGTGGAGTTACAAAATATGTTCACTTAACTATTTCCTGTCGTTTTGGTGTAGAACTGAAAAATTTAAATGTATTTTGCACTTTTTTGTTGACTTTTAACGTTGGTATTCATTTGTATTGTATTTAACACAACTAGTTTGCCACAAAAACACGAAATTCGGGTGTAGTTCCTTTGCGGATCGCTGTATACTATTGCCACCATCTGGTATTATTGAACCCATATTTTCCACCCTCCACTGTGTAATTTCCATCGTACCTATGACGTTTAATTTATTGAGCGAATAAAACCTTCTACGTATGTGTTATTCTATGATCTACACAAAACCAGATACGAGAATTTAAAAATAGGCTAAATGTTAAAGAGGGAATTTTGGACGAAGTTGGAATAATATTATTACGATAAATAATTTAATATTTTCCGGACTGGGTTACCTCATTTTAAAAGTTATTTACTTCATTGTATTTGTGCGTTTTTCATTTCAAATGACCTTTTATTTCAATTTCAAACTATTCCCGGTTAAATTTTAATGGCTGCTTTCACTGTAACTTGACTACATTCATTAAGGATCTCTCTGGCAATTAAGAGAATTGTCGAAATCTCGAAATCACTTCAAAATAACAACAACAACAACAGCAGCGGCTACAACAATTCAACAACATTTTTATATACAAATCCTTTAAGACAGCAAATAAAACACCGCTTAACACTTCCTTGAGCAGACGATTCAGTAGTAGGAATCGTGAATCCTTGGCGAGAAGCGAAATCACTTTTAACCAAAGCGCCAAGAAATTACTTAAGCAAACGATTGCAAAAATTGAAAGAGACAAAAAAACACTCAAACAAAATGAAAGTGAAGCAGAAATTTGTAATAAACCCCAAGAGGGCTTAAAGAAGGAAGTGTAACAACACTCTTTCACTGAATCGTCCAGTCAAGATGGTTAAAGTGAAACAAAGAAGCAAACACCTCAAAGCAAATAGGGAAGATAAAGTGTCGCACAAGGTGCAGGTGCAGGTACATTATTTGGTACTTTTGAATATTAATTTTAAAGAAGCATCTGCCTCTTAAAATCTCTCTGTGGGTTTTAATCTTATTCAGTGCATACATGGGGCAAATTAATTATGTGACAATTATAATTTGGAGTTTTCTTTGAAATACCACTACACAGGCAAATTCAAAAAAAGAAAAAAAAAATTAAATACCATTGGCAATTGCACCTATTTTCAAATCATTTACTTCATATCTGGCGGTTTTGGTTTTCAAATAATTTAATTGTACTGAAAAGATTCTTTTGATGAGGGGAAGGGGGTCTCAAAAGAGGCGTATTGACGACATAGTTACGGGAACGTGAACGTTTTTTATACGAGAGTTATACTTATACGCCCGTACCGGCCGTTAAAGATTCGATTCCTAGTGTATTTGGTTAAAAAAAATATTTTTGGATCAAACGACGTATCATGACGACCATAAACATAAAAATATATTGTTAACATTTTGATACAGCATTTTTTTCATGGCAGCAATTTGGAATTCCGATCATTTGTACTTTTTCTTCCCAATTTTTCAATTAAAATTTCAATTCAGTTAATTTTGTATACACGCTGGAAAATGTGTATTTATGTTGTAGTTGGGATGCAAAAATATAACGTGTTTGAAGCTTGTCCCAATAATAGTATATTTGTGTCCAAACATATTGTGTTTGCTATTCGATATTACATGTTGGAGACGCAATGATTAATAGTCTAAAATATATGTTTTTGAGACCCAAATGTGGCTTTGATTCCTGAAACCGCTAAAAACAAAAGCGAGATAGACAACAAAGAAATGAAAAAGCAGCAGATCTTCAATTCATGAAAACAATGCTGGCAAACATGTACATGGTTCCTGCAATAGCTTGCTTGGCCCTTTTTTCAGAGCTACCATGAAAAAGACTTCAAAACGACACGTCGTTTGAGCCTCATTTTGACAAACAAACAAATCTTTAATTCTTCCCAAATGGCCAGTTTTTCAGTCGGAGATCATCTTCGGATATGAGTTAAACTACGTTTAACTCCCCAATTTGTGCGAGCTAAACTAAGTTTAGATTGTGTTGGCTTTTGACAGCAGCAATGAGAAACAAGAAATACAATTTTGTGTACGAGTATGTGAACAATAAAACATTTTGTTGATATTTTTTGGAGTTTTGACAATGAGTTTTTCCTCGGATCTAGAAGACATTAGTGACCAAGAAATGTGCGAAGAATTTTGTTATGAGGTTACAAGAAAACAACGCACAATAATGACCCGAACAAATCACTTCAATTTGCTTGGCGATAATGACTTCTATGTAAGATTCCGTCTAACAAAAGCATCTACATATGCAGTTCTTGAATTGATTGGGCCACATATAAAAAACACGTATAAAAAAGAAGCTTCAACCACATAGAACAATTACCAAAACAAAAAACAAAAAAAAATTACAAATAACAACAAACAACTGTTGATATATTTGACATTTGCACAAGGTTGCCATGACAGAGTAAAAAAATTGTGATGTATTTAACTGTGCACTGAAAAACAGATTGGACAGTTAAACTAAGATTAAATGTAATCTCAGTTTTAGTAATGCGCGGTTTAAACTCGCTCTGAAAAACTGGCCATAAGAATCTAAGCTTCAATGGCAGGTACGGAACTATAAGAACCCTCGTATAAATCGTTCCCGTAATCTGCTCGTCAATACGCATGTTTTGAGATCTCCACACGATTTAAGTTGGAAAAGCACTGTTTACCTAATGTACAGGTTTATGAATTTGAAAGTACTGCGAGGCAAAAAAAAACGAAGCCACAAACCACTACATATGAAATACTTTAAAAAAAGAATTGCCTGCAGGCAAACGAATTAAAAGCATTCCCATATTTCATATCAATTGCCATCCGATTCCACAACCTGTACTTGCATTGCCTGGGCAAATTGAAATTCAAAATTTTTTAGTAGCCATTGCGAACAGTGGTAATTGTTTTTTATATTTGCATTAGATAAAGTAATGCGAACTAAAATCCAATGCAAATTAACAAATCCCAACACTGATTCAGTGTCATAGAAATAAGGGGCTTTCTGTATGAGACGGTGTGAACATGAAACGGAAAGGGGAATATCATAGAATAATACATACATAGACAAACTTATTCTCTCATCTGACGTTTCATTTCACACTCTTCATCGTAGGTTTGTGGAAATGAGAGCAATTAAATTTAAAATTAACTTACACCAGGTGGAGTTACAAAATATGCTCACTTAACTTTTTCCTGTCGTTTTGGTGTTGAACTGAAAAATTTAAATATATTTTGCACTTTTTTGTTGACTTTTATCGTTGGTATACATTTGTATTGTATTTAACACAACTAGTTTGCCACAAAAACACGAAATTCGGTTGTTGTTCCTTCGTTGAAGGTTGTTTACTATTGCCTCTATCTGGTATTATTGAACCTATATTTTCCAAATTCCAATGTTTACTTTCCATCGTACGTACCTATAACGTTTAATTTATTGAGAGAATAAAAGCTTCTATGGTGTGTGTTATTCTATGGGGAATATAAAGGAAAAGTACTTCACTGAACGTGTACATTAATGACAGCACATACAAAATGATTGACATAAGAGGTAATGGTATATGATCAGCTGATTTTACTGTCTTTCTTTATTTTCTAAATACGAACAATATTTCCAGAAATTCTAAATATATTCACATGAAAATATTTTAAATTACATAAAATGTTATTTCTACACATAAAGAAATAGAAAAAATGAGTGACTGACAGAATTGTCAGAATTGTCTTCCATCACCTAGTATAATTCCATAATGACATCATGAAATACAAAAATGTCAAAAGAAGAGACCTTAAGCTGGAACAATTAGTCGAGAATATTAATAAAAAAAAGGTCGAAAAATTAGAAACAAATTATTAAAAATGTCAAAACTAAATCGAGTAAAAAATGCCATAGAATGATAATCACGACATTATCATGGTGAAAGAGTGCATGCAAACGCGCTATAAGACTCCAATCGTCAGGCATGTACTTTTTATAACTTGAACGGTTTAAGAAAGTATTGGTGGCATGAGAGCGTTCCATTCAACGCAATATAAATACAGAAAGACAGGGATTCCAAAACAGATTTCTAACTTCAAAAAGGATTATTTTAAAAGTGCTGAGAATTCTGTGTGGAGTGCGTTATCATCTTCAGCAAAAAGTACAAGCGTCGGTGGTGCAGTGGTTAGTGTGCACGACTCTTGTATATGAGAACATGGGTCCGATCCCTTCTCTGAACACCTTACATTTATTTCGACGTAGCTCACCTCGTTTAGCTACGGCGATACTATCGAGCACTTAGCCATGAATAAAGCTTCTCAAAATACCAATCGGAACCGGTGTAAAACTGTAGGTCCAAATCAGTGAGTGTAAAACCATAAAGCGCTCAGCAAACGGATTGCGAGAAGCTCTCCCCTATCCCTTCATGGGATGTAATGGGAAACTATTTTATTTCAAAAAAGTACAACTTTAGTACAATTTGCAGCTCTACTGGCACTTATCATTTCCGATGTGATTTCGAGGTTTGTTAAGAAATAAAATCCTCAAGAAAATGCCAAATAAATTAAAATTTGTAATTACGGTAAAGGAGGAAAACTATGACTTTCGTTACTAAATGAAATGAAATGAAAGTGGGGGTGGAGACAAAAGAACCATAAAACAAACTGGCTGAGACCAGCAGTAATAAAGTGTGGCAAAGCAAAAGAAAGGGGAACGAAACAAAAGGAACAGGCAAGAATAAGAAACCAAGTAGTGAGTGAATCAAGCAGATGTTCGATAAAGGACTCGTGTAGTGCAGTGTAGTGCAGTGAATGTGGCACAAGACAAGTAAGTCCTTTGAACACACACACACACATACATATATACATATATTTACAAACAAAGGCAATCACCTACACTCAGACAAAAACACACACAAAATATACCAGTGGCGGAAATCATGAGATGTAAAGTCTTCCATAAGAAGGCCTTTTTTATTCCTGCTTCTTTACATACTGATACTATTATGATGTTGAACTAGAGTGTCTAGAAAACCGGATTTTTTTAAACACCGCTTTTCGGTTTGTTCGAAAAATCAAATTTTCAAGAAACCGGTCATTTCGCACTTATTGAAGCGTAAAAACATATTTGAAAATATTCATAGACATCATGTTTCTTAATTCCAAAATTTCATTAAAATTCGAATATCATATCATTTATTATTTAAGGATATTAATCCAAATTAAGTGCGTGGCGGTCAGTGGTGCAATGGTTACTGTGCGCGACTCTTGTACATGAGAATGTGGGTTCGATCCCTGCTCCGACCATGTTATATTTCTTTCGACGATGGTCACCTCGTTTAGTGACAGCGACACTATCGAGTACTTAGCCATGAAAAAGTTTCTCAAAATACCGTTCGCAACCTGTGTAAAACTGTATGTCGCTATCAGTGAGTGTAAATCTAGAAAGCGCACAGTTCACCGATTGTGAGAAGCTTTCCCTTATCCCTTCATAGGGTGTAATGGGAAACTATTTATTTAATACAAATTAAATAAAGATCGGTTAACCGGTTAACCGAAGTCAAATTACCGGCTAACGAGATGTTCGAAAATTACGTTTTCTAAAAAATACTTAATAAGAAACGGTTAATAACTGGTTCCGGTTTTGGACACTCTATGTAGAACACACAGTGAGTGGGCCCCTTCAGTATGCATTCTCTGTACAACTCCGCTGCTGGTACGAAGACTCATTGTTGTCGTAGGTAGGAAGTGCAGTGACCACAGAACTAAAGTAGTCGCTTCAATAGAACCGAATGTTGCCACATACCAAAAACAACAATAACGACAACAACAACACAAGAAATAAGGAAATAAAGTGCACTCTAGGAAGATGTTATGGCACGCCTTGTTGGTACGTACGTACAAGATTAAAAACGTAGTAATATAGCAAACGTAAGCATAGACGAAGACGGCATCAGTGTCGAGACCAGTGTTGCCAGCTCTTGTTCACGATAAAACAAAAAAATAATTTTGAGTAAAACGTAAAACAACAAATTTATTAAAAGATCATAAATTAATTAATTAAAAATTTTTTTAAATTATTAAAAACTACAATAACTTATAATTTAAATAAAAATAAATAGTTTCCCACATTGTAGAATGAGAAGGTAAACTCAGTAGACATCTGATTTAAATTTTGGCTTGTTGTTTAGTTGGCCGCTTCTGTCAGATTCACAGGTTTGGTTTTTGTACTTTTCTGTTTACATTTATTTATTGGTATATGTGTTGACTCAGGCATGAGGAGAGCATAGAATAATACATACCATAGAAGCTTTTATTCGCTCAATAAATTAAATGTCATAGGTACGATAGAAAGTAAACATTGGATGGTGGAAAATATGGGTTCAATAATACCAGATAGTGGCAATAGTATACAGCGATCAACAAAGGAACAACAACCGAATTTCGTGTTTTTGTGGCAAACTAGTTGTGCTAAATACAATACAAATGTATATCAACGATATAAGTCAACGAAAAAGTGCAAAATACATTTAAATTTCTCAGTTCTACACCAAAACGACATGAAAAAGTTAAGTGAACATATTTTGTAACTCCACCTGGTGTAAGATAATTTTAAATTTAATTGCTCTCATTTCCACAAACCTACGATGGAGAGTGTGAAAAGAAACGTCAGATGAGAGAATGAGTTTATCTACGTATGTATTATTCTATGGAGGAGAGCCTAAACAAAAACAAAATGTCTGTTGTTGTTGCCCACAATTATTGTTGTATCTACTGCGACTATTTGAAAATTTTACTATGGTTTCCTATGATAGGTACTGGGGAGAGCTTTTCCCAATCAGAAAGATGTGCTCTTTCTAGTTTAACACTCACTGATGGGGACTATACAGTTTTACACGGATTCCGAACGGATATTTGACAAGCAATTGAATGCCTAATTACTCGATAGTGTCGCCATCACTAAGCGAAGTGATTGTCGTCTAAAGAGATGTAAGGTAGTCAGAGCAGGGATCGCACCTACGTTTTCATGTACAAGAGCTAACCACTCCACCACAGGCGGCAACTTCTATTTCATTAAAAGTAAACCAAGAGGTCAGTCAGCCTATAAACCAAAAATATAACATCTAGTTGGCTGCCTTAATATGGCATTTGGAATATTACCAAGATGCATTTTCAGAACTCTTAGGTACCGGAATCAAATCTTTGATTTGACTCATGTTCATTTTGGACACCTGTTTGTTCTAGCACAAGAACAAAACCATTATTGTGATCTTTAGCTAGATACACAAAAATACAAACCGTGTATGGTTTCCCATTATACCCCATGGCAGGACTGGGGGCAGCTTCTCACAATCAGTAAGCTGTGCGGTTTTATACTCACTGATAGGAATGTACGGTTTTCAGCGATTCCAAACGGTTCATGAGAAGCTTTTTCGTGGCAATTTACTTGATAGTGTCACCGTCACTAAGCGAGGATATCGTCGTCGAAAGAAATGTGAGGTGTGCAGAGCACGGATCGAACCCAAGTTCGCGAACTCTACCATTGCATCACTGGCGGCCATATTCAATCATACCAACATTGGACAACAAAACAAAACGCAAACATAATTTTCACTGCGCACAAGAAGTTCGATCCATTGTCCAAGTGGCAACAAACGGCACCCAAAAAGCCTATATTTTTGCCTTGTTTGGATGCAAATATAACGTGCTTGTAGCTTGTCGCAAATATAGTACACTTGTGTCCAAAAACATTGTGTTTTCCTTTGACATTTGATTAATAGGTTTAAATATATGTTTTTGTGACCCAAATATGGTTTTGTGTGTTGAAAACTGTTGAAAAGGAACCAGATCTTCAATTCATGAAAACAGTGCTTACAAACATATGCATGATTCCTGCAATATGTTGCAATATGTTTTTTCAGCTTGCGGTTAATACTTTAAAGTGGGAAATAAAAAAAAATACGTTTCCCATTACATCCCATGAAGGGATTGGGGAGAGCTTCTCCCAATCAGTGATCTGTGCGCTTTTTAATTTTTTACTCTCTGGTTGGAACCTACAGTTTTACACCGGCTCCGAACGGTATTTTGAGAAGCTTTTTCATGGCTAAGTACTCGATTGTGTCGCCGTCACTAAGCGAGGTGACCGCCGTCGAATGAAATTTAAGGTGGTCAGAGTAGGGATCGAACCCACGTCCACATGCACAAGAGCCGCGCACGCTACGATTGCACCACCGACGGATAGTTTATTCCATAGTTAATCGGAACATGTCTTCTTTACAATCCAATAAAAAAACACTACTATCTCAAAAATACCTGTTTTTATTTTAAAATTAAAAAGTGCATTCTTACTGAGACACCCTTTACAATTGCCAATGGTATTTAAATTTTGTGGAATTTGCAGTTAAAATAAACTGATTAATTAATATTGTGATTAATCGATATCGGGATTAATAAGTCAATCGAATCATCAGAAATTCTCAGCCATTAATGTGATCTTTAGCTAGATACACAAAAATTAATCAGTCAAAAATTAATTAATTAATAATAATTAATTAATTTGAACATTGATTAATCATATTTGAATATTCTTCTATTATTCTTCATTCAAATAATTTTTTGAAACCATACAAATGCGGAGTATACAAACAAAATGAAACATTTTACCTTTTTGAGTAAAGGAGGCTGTTGGAAAACTTCAATCGGAAAAATACCTACAAATTGGGGATGTGCGATTAATTGATTAATCGTGCAATGTGATTAGTTAACATTCTGATTAATCGATTCATTGCTTAATCGTATACTTTGATTAATCGACTAATCTGGATATCGATTATTTAAAATTCATGATTAATCTAATATCTGATTAACCGAAAATTTTTATAATTCAACAATTCGTATTTTTAGGGGTTTTCAGATTAAATATTTCAACATCCTTCTTTACTCAAAATGTTCAAATGTGTCCTTTTGTTTGTATAGTATAGATTTGTATGTTTTGTCAACAATTATTTAAATGATGAATAAAATTATTCAAATATGATTAATCAATATTCATATTAATTGATTAATCATAGTTTTGATTAATCAGAATACTTGATTAGTCGATTAACTGATTAATCACGATATCGATTAATAAAAATTTTGATTAATCGATTATTCGCACATCCCTATGAATTGCTGAATTATTAAAATTTTTGTTTAATCAAATTTAAGATTAGTCAATTAATCATGAGTATTGATTAATCAAAATAACGATTAACTGATTAATCAAAATGTATGATTAATTAATTGTTCTATTAATCAGATTGTCTGATGATGCAATTAATCGCACAGCCCTAGAGCAAATACAATTTACAAGTTTTAGCTGCGAAAACGGAAGGATATTTATTTGAAGTTCTTTCTTTTTAAAAATATCATGAAAAATTGTTTTCAGGAAAACGCCACCAAGAATGTCTAAAACTTCCTGAAGAAAGCTAAATGGAATTTTTACCCCGTAAACATGCTTCCCAATTCCTTTATGGGATTTAATGGGAAATAATTTGTTTTAAACTTGGTGAAAAAAATTATAAATCCCGCGGAGAAAAACTCTAAATTGGCAACACTGGTCAGGACTAATACAAGTATTCTTTTGTAGATATAGTAAGACATGGTGGGACTGAGGGGTAGTAGTAGCACTCTCTCTTTGTCCTACAGTGAGATGTTAAGTAGTTTATGACTGAAGTCCCATAATTTTGAGTTCATAATACTTTTACTGCTGCGGCTGCATAAATATTCAAAAATTTTTTCCTGCTTTTTGCTGGAGATCAATATTAAATTCCGTCTTACATATAATAGTTAGATACGAGGATTGTTTAGTATGTGGAGTACCAGAAGAAATTAAAATTGTACGATATCCTTTCTCGGAATGTGTTAATCAAAAATTTGTAAATATATGCTAATATTTTAATCAAAAATCTAATGGATCTAAGAGATTGAAACAAATCTTACTTGAATGTTGTTCGTTTGTAGTAAAACTCTAAGGAATTGCATGTGTAGATCGAAATATATTAACATATACCGGTATGTGATGAAAATCGATCAAGCAAAAATCGAATTCGGTTTGATAATTCAAACGAATAGTTTCGTCAAAATTATTAATATTGGGAAATTTTTATTTTTACCCTCTTATATTTTTAAACAACGGAAAAATAAAAATTAGTTAATTGATGATATCAAATCGATTTCGATATAAAACGATCGATTTAAATCACATACCCGATAGTCCTAAATTTTTTTAGAATTATTTTATCACCCTAGTTAAAATTAACTTAACTTCCGACACAAATGAAAGGAAGTTTTTTCGGGCCTCAACCAAACCAAAAGATTGTGAAAGTACTTGGGCGTGGTATCACAAAACCCCGCTCGCTTTAGCCCCTATACGTAATAATTTTTTTTTACAGGCCGAAGAAAATTCTGGAGGTGGGTCAGGGTCCTATTTCAGATTTTACTTCAATAAATCCTAAACAGCTTGAAATATTGGATTACAACCTTTGACAATATTGTAGCTATTTTCCCATTTCACAATTTCCTCTAATATATTTCTAAGGAAAATGACACTGTTAATCGATTATTTCACGAAACGTCATAAAAAATTTCATATATTTTATATGTTTTGACATTTCAAAACAAAACAACATGATTTTCATATTTTTGTATTATACGACCACTTGAGATCATATCTGAAATTTCAGAACATTGGTGTATTTGGCAATTTTGTCGAAATCCTTAAGTTGTACAACTTTGGAATACATTTTTATATTCCTGTGTTAATAGTATATAAGGAGAAATTATGAGCGAACATTTTAAAAAATTTAAAATTTCTGAATTAATACAATCATTTTGGAACCCAATATTTCATTTTTGTTCATTAGAGTATTTGGCAATATATAAATTTAATTTTAATTTAATATATAAATTTGTAATTTGTTTAATATTGAATACATATAGGTGAATATTTAAAGAATATAGTTAAATGCAGCATTTCTACACCAATTATGGAGCTCTAAATATAATTTTTGTTGATGTATGTATAAGCTACAATTCTTTTGCAGACATCTACCGCAATTTATTTACCGTTAGGCAAAAAATGTCAAAACATATAAAATATGTGAAATTTTTTATGATGTTTCGTGAAATAATCGGTAACAGTGTTTTTTTCCTCAGAAATATATTAGACGGATTTGTGGAATGGGAAAATAGCTACAATATTGTCTATAGTTGTAATCCAATATTTCAAGCTGTTTAGGATTTATTGAAGTAAAATCTGTAATAGGACCCTGACCCACCTCCAAAATTTTCTTCGGTCTGTAAAAAAAGTTGTTACGTATAGGGGCAAAACCGAGCGGGGTTTTTTGATATGTTATATTTGCCTCCAAACAACAACAAAAATACATATTTTTCAGCGACTAAGCGAACGATAGATAGTCGGTTCCTCTCATTCGACTCCGATTGCTTTCCTCTATGCCAGAATTCTCGTTCGACTGACTCAATGTTTGTTTCCAAATGACAGCATATTCGAAATAGTGAAATCAAAATTTGTACTGAAAAGTTTTGAATAATTTTGTGTTTTCATTCAACTTGGTATGACAACGTTATGGAACCCAAATCAACTATCGTTCGACTAGAACACGAACGAAAAGGCTGTTAAATTTGAATAGATATTTATTTTGTTTAGAATTTGCACCGGAATTCGGTAACTTTTTAATGATAAAAATCGATAGTTAAATTGACAAAATTCCAATATTTTATATTGAAATTTTCTAAATTTTGATTTTTTATCTACCGCATTTTATCGTTAAAATGTTACAGAATTCCAGTGCTGCTTTAGTTTTGTTGATCCTTTTCTGACAAGTGTTGTACGAGTAGATATCGCTGTCATACACGACAACAATGTTAGTTAGCTGCTGCAACTTTTGCCCTAAAATGAATGGCATTTTAATACCAGTGCTGACAGTTTAATATTCCACTGGCATTTCATTCTATTGCGCTGTTATGGAGACGGATAACAGTTTAAAATCCTGAAAATATAAATTAATATTTTAGTGGCCAGAGTAGAAGAATAGTAAAAACATTTTGCTTAAATAGGATTAAAGCAGTTGCATATTTCTAAAATGACAAGATAGTAAGAATGCCAATCGGGATTTAACGAATCCTAAAAATCGGCTGTTTTTTTTAAAGCCATGGATTTTAAATTTTGGTCTTTACATTTTAAAGATTTTTGTAATTTAAAAGAGATGACAGCTATTAATCGTAGTACTCGCATAAGCGACGAATTGAATAGATTTAAAAAATAATTAAAAAACTATAATCACCGGTCCAAAATTGTGTAAATAATCTATATTTACATTTTTTTCACTAACCGGAGAAAACATGATCTCTTATAGCCTTAAAAGGAAATTACTACTTTCCACACAAGTGTCTTTCTAAATTCTAAATCTTTTCAACGATAAAAAATCGGTATTTAAATTAACAAACTGCGGACATTTTGTATTGAAATTTCATGAATTTCGACAATTTAACTACCGATTTTTATCCAACCCGTAAAAAACTTAGTTTTTGACTATAAATTCTTTATATAGTACCATGACCCTTTGTCCAATCCCGCCCATATTTGCAGCAGATTTTAGAACATGTACACCTAACCAACATACCCAATTTTGTTCCAATAACGTTAACAGGAGCAGAAATAATGGATTTTTAATTTGTGATTTGTATGGGAGGTACCACAACCCTTTATCCAATCCCGCCCATATTTTGACAGTTTATTTTTGTCGTCGAAGTTTCAGCTCGATTGGATCACGGGAAAAGGGTTAAAAATCAATCCAAAGTTGTTTCGGTGCGGTGCATACATACATGCATACAGACAGGTGAAGTTAATATAAAGAATTTAAAAGGGTACAGAATTCCATTGCTGCACCGAAATTCTGTAACTTTTTACCGATAAAAATCGGTAGTTAAATTGCCAAAACTCATAAAATTTCAATATAAAATATCCAAATCTTGTTAATTACCGTTAATTACCGATTTTTATCGCTAAAAAGTTACAAAATTCCGATGCTGGTATTAAAATATTGACAACTCTCTTCAAAATGAACGTCAGCTTAAATAATTCAACGTAGAGTTCGAAGAGGATGAAAGTGAAAAGGATTTTATGGTTGAAAAACTGAAAAATATTATTAAGAAATGCAAAACCCCTATGCGGTCACATAACATTGACAGGGGTTCCAAAATGTTTATACATCTTCCCGACAATTTGTAACCTGTTTCAAAAGCCCGTGATTGCTTAAATGAGTCCCGTTTGTTATCGTTACTACTTTATATAGAGGGGTTTCAAAATAGGGAGGGCTAGATTTTGATAGTTCATGGTCGTGATGTTTCGTTTGTTAATTTTCAGTACACTACTAGTTTTAGACTTGTAGTCATCCTGTTTGGTTACTTCTTCGGGGACACCATGCCTGAGGGAATCCGAACTAGTGCCTAGACAGCGATAAGTCCTGTATACTCGATCGGGGACACCCTGCCTGAGGGAATCCGATTTTGGTATCCTAACAATATCTTGCTTGGTAGCCTTAGTCCTCGTTATCCTTATATTGAACTGTGCAGTTATCCTGTTTGATCACTTGTTCGGGGACACCCTGCCTGAGTGAATCCGAACCGGTGCCTCGACAGCGATAAGTCCTGTATACTCGATCGGGGACACCCTGCCTGAGGGAATCCGATTTGGGTATCCTGATGATATCTCGCCTGGTAGTCCTAGCCCACGTTATTCTTTATTTAACGCCGTAGTGATCCTGGTTGAATACTTGTTCGGGACACCCTGCCTCAGGGAATTCGAGCTAGTGCCTAGACAGCGATAAGTCCTGTGTACTCGATCGGGGACACCCTGCCTGAGGGAATCCGACTTCTTTTCAGAAGAAGGTTGATCTGACCGCCTTATCATAACAGTCAGGCCTACCATCGTCTTGTAGCAGAAGACAACGTATTCCCGTACCCCGAAGCGTCCTGAAGTATCACAAGTCACAAACATCGACTCCAGTGTACCCGTCGTCGGTTTTACGAAAGCAACTGGCGTTCCCATGCCAGCCGTCTAAAACGCCTGTGTATGCAACCGCCAACTACAGCACAACACGCCGAGGATCCTACAAAGCTTAGCAAACCCAGAAGATTATCCCAGTGAAATATCCTATCCAAAAATTTAAAGTGAAATATAATAGTCAACAAACACGAACAACCGGTCTTTCTCTCTCTCTAGTGAATCTAAATTGTATGTAACGGACTCTGGATACCCCTGAGCGTATCCTAGCTTCAAAAAGGAAAACTCATCGATGACAGCTTCGAAAAGAAACGTAACAGTCAGTAGCCAAACTGATTAACTCTACTTTTCCAAAATTTTAATATGCTAGTGTCTGGGGGAAGGGTGTCTCAGTAAGAATGCAGTTTTTCATTTAAAAATAAAAATTCGCATTTTTTGAGATAGTTGTGATTTTTTTACAGGATTGTAAAGAAGACATATTCCGATTTAGAATGGAATGAAATATTAGTCAAATGGCTGCAACGGCCCTGATGACAGGTCAGTACTCTTTTCATAAAATTGTCCATGACTTGTTCACAGAGATGTCGCTGTATCTCACCGATGACGCGTTGGATCTTGGATTTCGCATGATCTTGGTGGCCAGTTGACATCAGAATTTCTTGACATAATTTGTTCTGGAAAAACGTTGCTGCAAAAAATCAACTGTTTCATGCGCGTTGTGGCAGGTGGTGCCGTCTTGCTGAAACTACATGTCGTCCAGATTCATGCCGTTCAGTTGAGGCCACAAATACTTCGTTATAATGTTCCATTAACGAATGCCGTTCCCAGCCACTGCAATTTCGGCCTCATCTTCAAAAAAGTGAGACACAATCACGCCGCATGACCAAAATCCGCACCAGACAGTTGCTCGTTGTGGGTGCATTTGATTCTCATGGATAAAAAATAAATAAATAAATGTTTTCCAATTACATCCCACATTCTCATGCACAAGAGCCGCGCACACTACCATTGTACCACCGACGTCCAAAGTTTTTTATTACATGCAATGAAGGCATTGGGGAGAGCTTCTCACAACCAGGGAGTTGTGCGCTTTCTAATTTTCTAGCCACTAATTGGGACCTACAGATTTGACGCCGATTCCGAAGGGTATTTTTGAGAAGCTTTTTCATGGCTAAATACTCGGTAGTGTCGTCGTCACTATGCGAGGTGACCGCCGTCGAAAGAAATTTAAGGTAGTCAGAGCTGGGATCGAACCCCGGATCTCATGTATAAGAGGCGCGCACACGACTATTGCACCACCGACGGCCTGGATGGCATGAAGATTTTCCGAGCCCCAAATTCGACAATTTTGTGTATTCACGAAGCCATTCAGGTGGAAACGCGCTCTTTTTTTTTTTTTTAAAAATTGCCATTGACTTCGCTCTTCTCCATTACCCATTGAACGAATTGCCTGCGCTTTCCATGGTCTGCTGGTTTCAGCTGCTGAGTAAGCTGAATTGTGTACGCATGAAGGTGGAGGTCTTTTGTCAAAATTCGCTTCGAAGTGCTTCGTGAAATTTGATGTTTGTTGAGAACGGTGTCGAATTGATGTTCGGGTTTTCGGCGCCACTCTTGTTTACAGCAGCAATGCTTTCAGGAGACCGACCGATATGTTGACGCACAGGAGTATACTGTCCATTACCGACCCAGTTTCTTCAAATTTGTTGACTACTTTTCGAATGGTTGACACATTAGGTGCACTTTTTCGACTGGAAATTCTCCGAAGTTTGCGAGCGGTCTCAGCATAACTTTCCAAGTTTTTGTAATAAATTTTCACAATTATAACGCATTGTTCTTTCGTAAAGCGTTCTATTTTTAATAATCGGAAAAATATATGTAACAGCTGCCAAATTTCAGAGTTGCCACTTGCACAAAAAAATGACACTAAATTTAAAAAGTGCAATTTTACTGAGACACCCTTATAACGCATTTACACTGCCGTTTATCGCGACCAGGTTAGCGATAACCTTGTTATCTAATCTTTCCCATTTACACCAACCAATTTGATATTAAATTGACATTTCAGTTGGCAACTCCGAGCTTAGGCAAACTCCACGAAGAAACTAAATTATTGAAGACGGCGGCACAACAGAAAAATTAAGTTGACGGCTATTGTTTTTGCCAGTTTTATACAAATTTGGGATGTTTTTGAAATAACTGAGCCTTTAAAATTCGATCAGTGAGTCAAATGGGGCCAGTCGATGAAATCTGCTCACAGTTGACAGCAATAAGAGACAGGTATATCGGCTGCGGAGTGAGCTTCAAAAAAGTGTTGGTGGCCGCTACGCGTCGGAATATTTTCGATCGGTTTCCTCTCAAAAACGATGTACAAGTAGACAGTCAAAATTTCTCTTCACTCAAATGCCAACAATCGAGTGAAACCCTAGTCATTCTCTGTTCTCTCTCTTACTCTCTTCATTGAATATTTCAATACACGAGCAGCGTTTTGATAGTGTTATTCTATGTAACTATACAAATTCCAACCATGTTGAAGTAAAATTACATAAACTATGCAAAAAGTATGAAATAATCATGATATGATTGTTCCTCTGTTCCTCTCACAAACAGTTGAACTTTTGTGTATGTTTTTATTATGGTTGCTTATTTTTAGTACCCACCAGTGTTGCATCAAAATGTACACTAGGTTAAAAACGAGGTTAACAATTAAACTTCTGCTTCTACAGATTAAAATTGTCTGAGTAATCTTTTGGCTTAGCGCGGGATAACAGAGTTAACCTTCGAAATACGTTAATATTGTCTGGTGTAAATGCGGTATTAGTTAATGTAGAAAGAATCACACCGGAAAGTTTCTACAGGGTTTTTTTGATGGAGTTAATCGGTTTGACACATCAAATTTACTGTGGGTTACTACTTCGAAGTGGATGGTTTCTGACTATTTAAGGTCGCGTCCATAGAATAATACATACCATAGAAGCTTTTATTCGCTCAATAAATTAAACGTCATAGGTACGATGGAAAGTAAACATTGGATGGTGGAAAATATGGGTTCAATAATACCAGATAGTGGCAATTGTATACAGCGATCAACAAAGGAAGAACAACCGAATTTCGTGTTTTTGTAGCAAACTAGTTGTGCTAAATACAATACAAATGTATACCAACGATAAAAGCCACCAAAAATTGCAAAATATGTTTAAATTTTTCAGTTCTACATCAAAACGACAGGAAAAAGTTAAGTGAACATATTTTGTAACTCCACCTGGTGTAAGGTAATTTTAAGTTTAAGTGCTCTCATTTCCACAAACCTACGATGAAGAGTGTGAAATGAAACGTCAGATGAGAGAATAAGTTTATCTATGTGTGTATTATTCTATGGTCGCGTCAAACAAATGGACATGGCACCGATCACACGAGATTTTACGAACATATACACATATATCAGGTACTTCTCTTTAATGGTTGTGAGAAGTTCTCCCCACTTCCTTCATGGAATGTGGGGTAAACCATTTTGATGATGATGCACCATATTATTTAAATTCTAATTATTAAAATCTTTAAATAAAAAAGAAACAATAAAAAAAACATATGCAAAATTTGCTGCGATGCAATATTCCACTTTAGGTCTCATCAAAATTCAAATTCAAACTGAAAAATCGTTCAAATCCTCTTTCTTAAGTGCTCGCTCGCATAAAGTTATTATTTCGCACAGTTCTGTCAATTTTGTTGTCATTCAAAAGAAGAAAAAAACCGTCGCAAATACTCATTGCGTTAGTGCAGTTATCTCTTGTTTCATTTCTCCCCTGGTACACAGGACTATTTCAAGGATATGCAGAATGTTCGCAGTTGTTTTCTAAATGGTTGTGGAAGGAGGATGAATGTGCATTCCAATTGCACACTCGCTCGCTTTCGTTGCATTCAAATATGTTAAAAACAGTTATTTGTTGTTTTTTTTTGCGTTTTCTTTAATATTTTGCAATTTTTCATAAATTGAATAAAAAAATTCATACACATGAATTCTGTTTGCAGCGATATTTGCCGCTGTTGTTGAAATGCAAAGCGTCATCTTTATTATCCTCCACATCGTAGTCATCGTGGCAAAGGACTGACGTTACTAACGTCATCAGCGTTGCCATCACCATCGTTAGCATCGCCACCTCTGTCATTGCCACAATACATTCACATACATTCATTCACACATACATACATTCACATATGCATATGTATATTGCAGTGACAGCAGCGTTAGCAATGCCATGTGTTAGCATATGAAAAGCATGAAAGGACTAAATATTTGAATAAAAAAAAAAACATAGAGGAAAACAAATTCAACCGGAAATCTTTTTCCAGATAAATGCGATAAATATGAGATTGTTATGTTGGCGGGAGATAAAATATTAAAGGCTTTTCCATCGCATTTGATGTGATCCACACCAATCCATGCACAGATTCGTCCTTCCTTCCATCTATCCATACGTTCATTTATCCATGCGTTGCGTAGTACACAAATATTTATCTATCAAATATGCAGTATACGGTGTAATAAACATTAAATGCCAATAAAATCCTTGTTGTTGTCCTTATCATATCCACCATCCTCCCCTCCAAATGGAGAGACAGCGAAAGGAGTTTAAGTGTTTGTTCGTAGTTGGTTGAGGGTTACGCGGTGGTGGTAGGGACTGGGGCTACAATCTAATACTTAGCGTATGACAGAACCGGCAAACTGTTTTTGGGGATTTCATGAAAATATTGCGATACATCACTGTGGAAGAGCTAAGGACGCCAGCAAAAGGAATAACAACACGAAAAAGAGTTAAATGGATAATATGCATAATTCAGAAATACCAATTCAAATACAGTGAAATCACGGTAATGTAAATATTTGCTGAAGTAAATTATGTTTTTATTTATTTTGGAAAGATTTTGTATTGTTAATGACCAAATAAACATTATTTTTATTCAACGATAACCATAACAAGCAGCCACAAATTTACGTCATCTGGTCTTGCAGTTACGTGTATACATACACGCTAGAAAATAACGGCCCCAGCAATATATTGCTGGAACCATGTACATATTTGCAAGAATTGTTTTCGTGAATTGAACATCTGCTGCTTTTTGTTTCTTTATCGTCCCAGATATCAGTGTGTTCAGCAGTTTTGAACAAACAAGTCCACATTTGGGCCACAAATACACATATTATAACCTATTAATCATTGTGTCCAACACATTCTATATTGAGTAGCAAACACAATGTGTTTGGACACAAGTATACTATATTTGCGGCAAACTACAAACACGTAATATTTTCATCCAAACGATAAAAAATACATATTTTTCGGCGTGTATATTAGGGTGGGTCAATTTGTATGGGACCAAAAAAACATGCCAAAGAGTAAAGTATAGTGTGAAATTTCATCCAAATCGAAAAGTATAAAGTTCCAAAAGTATGGCTTTTGGGTCGATTTTTTACGATAATATACAAATTTTCCATTGAAAAATCGCGGGCTCGATTTTGATTTTCGAACCATGGTTTCTTGGTAACATTTTCTTAGAATTTGCCGTAGATTACGTTTCTGCTATACTCTTGGTCGGCAAAAAAAGGGCCCACCCTAGTGTAAACACATACATACATACTGCATGCATTTATATTTCGGGTCCAGAAATATAAAAACAATCATTTATCATTGGAAATGGTTTTATTGTGTTTCAACATATTCTCCGAAAATATTAATACACTATTGCATGCGCACAAACCAATTTTCGAATCACTTTTTCCACTCCGGTTGCAATTCAAATCAAACCTCCGAAAAACATTGTTTTTGAACGCTTCAACAGCTGCTTCGGGCGAGGAAAGCGTTGACAACGCAGTAAAAAGAAGTCATTGGGTGCCAAATCTGGGCTGTACGGCGGATGACCCATCAATTCGACATGTTGAATGCTCAAATAGCCCATTGTTTCAGCTGATGTGTGGGAGCTCGCATTGTCCTGATGCAAAATGTTCCGTCTTATCTTGTTGTTTTTCTTTATTTTTGGAACACTATTGGCAACAAGATGGTGGTATACCACTCACAATTGACCGTCCTGCGTTCCACTAAAGGCTCTGTCTCTATGGCCACATAACCGGTTAAACCCAAAAAACGCCATCAAAATCGCTTCGATGTGCTTCTTCCACGAACAACTTTCGTTGGATTTATCTCGTCTTGAAAGACTCATACGGTCGATTGCAGATTTGTTTCAGGCTCAAATGCATAGATCCTACTACATCCTACATTTGAGCTACCGCGGTTGTATATTTTCAACATTTCTTTGCTCCAATCGACACGAGTTTTTTTGAGCATTCCACAAATTATGTGGGATCCAACAAGAACAAATCTTTTCACGACCAAATGAACATGCAATACCTTCGTGATGCTTATCATACTAATTCCCAAGGATGCCTCAATCTCACGGCATGTCATCTATCGGTATTGGTTCACAAGTTCACGCATTGCATCGATGGTTTCCGGCAAAACGACCGAAGTGCGACGACCTTCACGAAATTCATCCTGCAGCGAACGGCGTCCGAGACTGAACTCTTGGTACCAGCGATTTCCAGTGGTTTTTGATGGTGCTCCATCACCAAAAGTCGAAACTAGTTGATTGATACACTCTTGCCGCGACACTATGAATCCACGCCGAAAATCGTAAAAAATCATAGCACGACAATTTTCACGGGTTAATTCCATTTTTGGGCCGAGATGAATTTTTCAGTACAAAGAAAATACAACAAATAGTGCTCGCAAGCGAAAACGTTCTATGTATGTAAATGCTAGAAACTGGCAAACTTTAAGATGGAAATTCCACGCGTTGAAAAATAATTGCCTCAGCAACATATTGTAGGAACCATGCACATGTTTACAAGCATTGTTTTCGAGTCTTGAAGATATGCTATTTTTTGTTTCTGTATTAAGATAGACATCAGTGTTTTCAGCAGTTTTAAACAAACAAGTCCACATTTGGGTCACAAATACATATATTATAACCTATTAATCATAGTGTCCCGAACCTGTTACTTATACCTTGAATAGCAAACACAATGTGTTTGGACACAAATATACTATGTTTGCGACAAGCTACAAACAAAATATATTTTCATCAAAACAACAAAAAAAGACAAATTTTTTCAGCGTGCAGTTTGCATCTGGCAACACTAGTCTTGCCAGGACCCAAAACATATAACCCTCTCTAAATTAAATGAATCTTTGCACAATTTTTTCGCTGTTGCACAGTACATATGCGACTTCTATTCTACCAATTTCCTTTAACTTCTCTTCAATTTCAAAATCCCGCCGTGAGAAAAATGCTTTGTTAAAATTTTAGAAAATTTACCAGAAATAATGTTTTTTTTTTTGTCAAAATACACTAGGAATCGAAGCTTCATCAGCTGGAAGTGGAGTATAAATACCATTGCATAAAAATAGTTTGACGTTCTTGGAATCTGCTCCTCAATACCAATCTTTGGAGACCTCCTACAAACAAAAGATGCAGTGCATCCTGCTGTGCATATATGTATGTTCTTCCCAACAAAAAAGTGGAAGATATATCTCCAAAAGCTTATCAAACAACCGTTCAGATCCGGTGCAAAATTGTAGGTCCCAAAATAGAAAGCTCTCTCCTGCCCCTTTAAGAACAATATTTACCTCCACTCCCCTCACCACCTAAAATAAAATTCAGACGTAAACTTTCAAAACGCCGATACACGCCGATGCCCCTCTACCAGAAACCGTTGTCAGAACCTTGCTATTTTGGAAAAAGTTTGATTATAAAGTATTACACAGTGTTATTGCTTCCGCAAAAAAATTTATCTTCCAGGCGATATGATATGCTGTTGTCGCCGAAATATTTTTTGTTTGCTGGGTTATGTAGAAACATGCAAATAGTCTTTGTTACATTCATACGTTCCCACAAATAGTTCTAACCGTACCATTGCACAGTGGCTTGAAATGAATTATTTGTGGAAACTCATAGCAGATTTAAAATGCATTAATATTAAGCAGAATTCAAAAGTAGTGCACTGAAAAAAATGAAATTAAAGATATTATCAGATGTTATAATCGGTAGTGCAATGGGTAGTGTGCGCGCCTCTTGTACTTGAGATCCTGGGTTCGATCCCTGTTCTGACCACCTTAAAATTTCTTTCGACGGCGGTCACCTCGCATAGTGACGGTATTTAGACATGAAAATGCTTCTCAAAAATACCGTCCGGAACCGGTGTAAAACTGTAGGTCCCAATCAGTGAATATAAAATTAGAAAGCGCACAGCTCAGTGGTTGTGAGAAGCCATTTATTTATTTTTTTTTATAATTTTTTACTAAAATTTTAAGTTTGTTTAAGGTTAAGAAATCCTGTTTTCTCCGGTTAGTGAAACAATTTAAATACCGCGGTTGGGATTCGAACTCACATTCGCTGGACGATCGTTTCGATGTTTGTGATGCACCATCTTCAACAGTGTCGAGCCCGTTTAAACCACTGCGGTATGGATTCACACTTGCCACTATTTATTTCTTTAATTTTATGATAAAAATTCCACAAACTTATGAATAGTTCAGTAAATTTAATGAATGAGTTCATAACTATATAATAGGAATGTGCGATTAATTGATTAATCAGACAACCTGATTCAGACATTTGGATAAATCATATTTACGATTCATCGATTAACCTTAATTTTATTTAATCAGTATTCATGATTAATTGAATAATCTAAAAATTGATTAATCAACAATTTTAATAAATAAGCAATCACATTTTTCCAGTTTTAATTTTTCACAAAACTTCTGTACACAAAATTTTGAAATTTCCCCTTTTGTTTGTATAATATGTATTTGTATGTTTTACGAAAATTATTTGAACGATGAATAAAATATGATTAAGCAATATTCAATTATTTGATTAATCATAGTTTTGATTAATCGGAATGTTTGATTATGAGATTACAGCATTAATCACGACATATATTAATCAAAAATTTAATAAGTCAATTAATCGCACATCCCTACTATATAATAATCAATTAATTGGAAAAGTTAATAAATTGTTTTATAACAACAAACACAATTTTGATTTTGGTTAATTTGTTGGTCATTATCTTACTAAATAATTCTCAGTGCATTTAGAGTTTTCGTTACATGTAGCTTGATGGCCGTTTCAATAGCATTATTTCGAACAAATAAGGCTGTTTTTTACCATTAAGCTATCGCCAGTTACGACTTTCCAAATAACCATCCACACCATAAAGCAACTACGGTATAGAGAAGAAAATTTACTCATGGTGTGGAATGCCAACAAAGAAAACGAGTGAAGTGTGTCGTTTCTCTGCTCGCTCTTTTACTCACTTCGTTGAAAATTTCAATACACGAGTAGTTTGCTGATGATGTTATTGTATCTAACTATAGAAATTCCAACCATATTTAAATAAAATTCCATAAAGTATGTAAAAAGTATGAAATAATCAAGATATGACGATGGAAAGAAATGCGTTTGAGTGAATCGCGTCGACTTTTTGGTTCTCTTCTACTAGGGTTGCCAAATTGCGCCGGTTTTTTCTTCTCTACTTGTAAATCCATTTTGTCCACACTTAATACTACGAAATGTGGCAACATTTGCTATAATGGGTGAAAAAAATGAAATATGGCAACACGTTTGTAGCCAGTGCCAATAAATACATGGTAGCAACAAATGGTGTTTGTAGTTGTAAGCAGCAACAACAGACATTTTATTTTCGTTCATTCGTTTCAGTTGTCAAACTCTACACAAATATATACCAACAATACAAGAATACAAAAAAGTATAAAACAAAATACATATGATTTTGACAAGTGAAACAAAAAATGACATGGAAAAAATTTCATCACCTGTTTAAACAACTATACCTGATAGATAATTCTGCCATGATCAATATGTATAGCATTTACCGCGCGTTGTTGTGAACAATTTAATTGCAATTTTGTTTTCAATCGGAATCTATCCTTCAAATTTAGAGATAATTTTAATGAATTTACCATTTTTTGAATCTCTCCATGATAACATTTTCATTCGCAAGAAATGATAACAAAATTTATCTAAGATAACTTTTGTTGCCATTTCTGGAAATTGAATATGTGGCAACATTGTTATTGCTCAAGTCGGAATTTAAGCCACGCATTCAGTTTTTGCTAAATTTTCGTATGAAATTTTGTCATTTATTTCTAAACGAAAAATTTTGTTACGGAGAGTTATCAACTATCTTTGATTTACCTTGCAAATATTTCATTATAATTCCTGTACGCACTCCATTTTATTTTTAACGCATGTGGTATTACTTTTGTTTACAACAATAATCAAAATGTCAAAATTCCGAACAACAAACAATTGTTTTCGTAGCGTAACAACCCTGTACTTGATTTTGCCTACGAAATTTTCGCAAAGAGCTGAGTACCAAGCAAATGAAAAGTGAGCAAAGTTTTCGGTTCACGAAATTTTCGTTATTTTTTATACACGTACTTCTTATGGCAATGAAAATTTCATAAAAACTGAATACCGGGCTTTAAGTGGGAAATTGAAATTCCACTTAATATGGCTTAGATGTTCCGTAAAAATTAAGCTATAATTAACTTTACCGGGCTAAAATAAAACACACTTAATGTTGGTTTGTGGCTAGATCTGAAACGTTTCGAATATATATCAGAAAATTCGATTCTATTGGTGAACACTTTATAAAGTTTATAACGTTTTCATAAAACGAAACCCAAGGAAAAGAATTCATTAAAATTATGAACAGTTTCGTAATTATTTATGTACGATTCGATGAAGCAATTAAAGAACATTTTCATTAAGTTTATACATTGATATTTTTATGTAAACTTTTTTTTGCTTAATGAACAATTTACATAAATGTGAGGTTTTATGAAATTGTATTCATAAATTTGATGAATTTATTTTTTGAGTGCTTTTTCGTGAAAAGGTTCATTACATAGATATAGTTTTCATTAATAATACACGCTGAAAATCTGTCTTTTTTGTTGTTTGGATGCAAATTTAAAGTGTCTGTAGCTTGTCGCAAATAGAGTATACTTGCGTCCAAATTCATTGTGGTTGCTATTGAATACTACATGTTGGAGACACAATGAAATAATAAGTTGTTGTAATATATGTTGGTGTCCCAAATGTGTCTTTCTTTGTGGGTGAAAACTGCTGAAACCGAAAACGTGATATACAACATAGAATCAAAAAAGCAGCAGATCTTCAATTCTGAAGAAAATGCTTGCGAACATATAACGGGTTTTTCAATAAGAGCGCTACAAAAGTTTTTTTTTAAATAAAACAAAACCGGTTTTAGATACCAATGAAATTCTTTATTCCTGTGAAAGTACGTTCGATGCCATTATGTATCGAACTCGATTTCTTTTGCATGGCCACCACGGGCACACTTGCAGAAGTCCAGACGCTGAACCCAATTTTCGACGGTTTTCAAGCATAAATCGGCCGATACTGCTGCAATTTCACGTTCGATATTCGTACGAAGTTCATCAATCGTCGCTGGCTTGTTGGCATAGACCATAGACTTGACATAGCCCCACAGGAAATAATCTACCGGCGTCAAATCGCACGACCGAGGCGATAACACGTGCGTGAGATAACACGTTCACCAAACTTGGTTTCCAAAAAATTGATTGTGGCATTGGGGTCAAAAATATTCGGTTATCATTGAATGGTAGCGATTCGCATTCACAGTAATGTGCCGGTCTTGATCATCACGGAAGAAGTACGGCCCAATGACGCCGCCGGCTCATAAACTGCACCAAACCGTAATTTTTTCGGCATGCAATGATGCCTCATGGTTTTCGTGTGGATTGCTGTATGACCAATAACGCATATTTTGCTTATTGACGAAGCCATTCAGCCAGAAATGAGCCTCATCGCTGAAGATGATTTTCCGATGAAAATCCGAATCATTTTCAAGTTGTTGCTCAGCCCTATGCACGAACATACGACGCTTATGGTGATCAAGCGGCTTCAGTTCTTGCGTCAATTTGATCTTGTAAGGATGTAGACCAATATTTTTTTGCAAAATTTGCCATAACGACGTCACAGAGATGCCCAATGCTTGAGAACGACGTATGAGAGACACACTTGGGCTTTCTTGAACTGAAGCCTCAGCGGCAGCAATTGTTGATCTGGTAGGACAATTATGACGACCATAAATTGGACGTAGCGCTCTTAAAGTTGAGGCCACTGACTCCAAATTTCGGTAGTAAATTTTAATAATTTCGACTCGTTGTTGGCTCGTATATCTTTCCATGATGAAATGGCAAACCTTACTGAAGAGAAATGTCAAAAGAGCGGGAAAATGATGAAATGGCAAACCTTACTGAAGAGAAATGTCAAAAGAGCGGGAAAAAATATGGAGTGTTTGCTGTCCCTATCGATTTACTTTTCTAGCGTCTCTTTTGAAAACCCCGTCATGTTTAATGCAATATGTTGCTGGCGCCGTTTTTTACAGCGTGTATATACCTTTTGTGGCTGTCGGCGGTGCAATGGGTAGTGTGCGCGACTCTTCTACTTGAGATCCTGGGCTCGATCCCTGCTCTGACCACCTTAAAATTTCTTTCGACGGCGGTCACCTCGCATAGTGACGGCGACACTATCGAGTATTTAGCCATGAAAATGCTTCTCAAAAATACCGTTCGGAACCGGTGTAAAACTGTAGGTCCCAATCAGTGAGTATAAAACTATAAAGCGCACAGCTCAGTGGTTGTTAGAAGCTCTCCCCGATTCCAACATGGGATGTAATGGGAAACCATTTTATTTCTATATACCTTTTATTTTGAGTGTGCAGTGAAATGTTTTGCGCGAACAAATATCTTGAAAGGACACAGGGAACAGAGGCAAAGGAGAAGAAACGAAAAGTAGTTATTTGCGAGGGCTCTACTATAAATTCATATAGTGCAGATGGTAATGAGAATGACAGTATTTAACATATTTGGCAACAGGAACAAAACAATTTACACGCGCGAACCATTTAGACAAAAAGGTGTATGTGGGGTAAAAAATGTTTATCAAATCTCTCAAGCGGTGCAATGTTTTTAGGACGAAACATACCCACCCTCAAAATTCTGCGACACATCATCATATTTCTGATACACACACATAAATTCATATATATTTCAATCTGAGTGCAGTATGAGAAGATGTCCTTGTCACACCGTTAAAGGTTTCACCGCAATTGCTTATCAATTTGCTACGCTCCGCTGGGATATGTGAAATCGCTTGAAACCCTAAAGTGTTGTTTATTCCAGTGGAATGATATTTGGGACTTAATAGAAATCGTTTCGATTCGTTCATCTTTTGTGTTGCTGATACTCCACTGGTGTGGTAAGTCGAGCATATTTGCTTTGGTTGAAGCTGCGAAAATTCCAAATGCCACACAACACAAAGGCAGCCAGACACACAGACGGATGGACAGACGGACAGACCTACAACACGGAGACGGCCACACAGCAACACACAATATATTGTGACAGTATAAGAGCCACAAATGTTGCTCGCTATAAAATCTATACGATTCCAAGAAGGATTCTACTGCCACCACTCACTACTACTGCCCAAGTTTGTTTTATATTTGGCTGGTCATATATTTGGGGTCATTGTGTTGCCGACTGGTTAGTGGCACCAATGCTATTATGAGTCCGTAGGTGTGCTACTGTTTGTTGCAACATGTTGTGGTTGCATTTACGTTCTTCACGGATGGAAGCGCGCGCGTTTGTGTATGTGTTGTGGTATTTGGTTAGTTCCTTTTTGATTGCATTGAAGTTATCTCTGGTATGTGTCCAAGGCAAATTGTTTTGTGCTGCAACACTCGTGCCTTACCAACCACATCACTGACTGACTAGTTTGTTGTGCATATGGTCGATGTCGGTGGAATGTCCTTCTTTTTTTGTGTGTGTGATCCTGTTGTGTCTTGTGTTATGTGCCTGCTGTTGTCGCCGTGCAACATATGGTCAATTCGTTTTAAAAAACCATTTAGCTGTAGCATTGTGTCTCTTCCTTGTCGTCCTCGTTTGTTTCCACATTCGGGGGTTATAGTTATCCTTACAATTGGCGTTTCTCTACTCCTTTTTGTGTTGGGTTGAAAGGACGTTTCAGAGTTGAAGTTGTTTATGTTTTGAATGTTGTATTTGTGCTGTTAACCGTGGAAGTCACAAATTATTTTGTAGAATTGTCTGATGATGACTTAAATGATTTCAATGACAAAGGCGAGGACGATGATGAAAATGATTGCTTGGAATGATAGCGTCAATTTTGGCCTGGCTTTGCAAGGAGTCCCAGTACACATTAAAAAATTAAGACCTTCATTTGGAGATTCAAATTTCTACTGCGACTAAAATATAGAATTTCAAACTCAATACTATAGAACTAAAATCGTAGATTTAAAAAATATGGTTTCACATTACATCCCATGAAGCGCCTGGGGGGAGAGCTTTTCACAATCAGAGAGCTGTGCGCTGTTGTTGTACACTCACTGATTGGGACCTTAGGTTTTTCACTGATCACGAACGGTTTTTTTGAGAAGGTTTCTGATGGTTAAATACTCGTTAATGCCGCCGTCACTAAACTGTCCTTAATGTCTAACGCTACCGAAAGATATATAGGTGGTCAGAACTGGAATCGAACCCACGTTCTAATGTACAAGAGCCGCGCACAGTTCCATTGCACCACGTGCGCACAGTGGTTCAGTATCGTTTTCCATCGGCCAAAATTCGATATCTTTTGATTTAGTCCTGTAAAAAAACGATTGTAGACAAGGTATATCAACATTGAAAATTGCGCAGTGGGGTATACATATATATAAATTCGAACTCTGCTCTCCTCACTATTCTCAACTTGTACTGAATTCCATTCACAATTCATTGTTTATTATGTATTAATAACAATAACCATAGATTAATTTATATATAGATTTGTTATCCGTCTCATCTGACGTTTCTTTTTACGCTACTTCAACGAGGAGTCGAAATTCTGTCAGCTATTTCACTGTTTGATTACAACAAATTGTGCGAACATCGAACAAAATCCTCCATTTTTAGTTTTGTGCATTCTCGATGTTTATATATATACATATTTTGTACATTCACAGTAACAACTTCAGCTGTGTTTGTCAAACCTCTGCGACAGAACTGAACTTCCACAAGTTTGCTTCTCTTCAATCATTAAACCGAGGAGCGAGTTGACAAATCTATGTATAAATTAATTGATGACAATAACGCCATACGCACACGAATACAACGGAGTAACAATTGAAAAAGAATACAGAGAACCGATGCAAAGAGTGCTCATATAACAGTACAGTACCGTAGAGAAATAGACCATAGCCAAATATACAAGAGCCGTTATCCCTCTCTTCACGTTCTCTTGATGACGACGAGGCAGTAGGTAATTTTATCGAGTTCCTATTGAAATTTACTCTTTGGCTGGACATAATATGGACAGAAATAAAATGGAATGCGTATTATCGTTCGATGCAAACAACACTAACATAATTTAGCTGTCATTAGTACCAATCAAACACTATTTAAACTTTATTTGCTGCATGGTCTATAATCTCTATGCCTTCGTTGGTCTCTCATTCCATATCATTTCCATAAAACCTTTTCGATCAGCAGTGTCATAGAAACCTCCTGAATACACAAGAGTCTCTATCCCTCTCTTTACGTTCTCTCGATGACGACGAGGTAGTAGGCCATTTCATCGAGTTCGAGTTGCTTTTGAATTTTACTCTTTGGTTCGGCATAAAACGGACAGAAATAAAAGGGAATGCGTATTATCGTTCGATGCAACCAACATAAGACATAATTTAGTTGTCATTAGTGTCAACTAAACACTATTTAAACTTAGTTTTCTGCATGGTTTACTTCTGGTTGCTTATCGCTCTGTCGCCTATCCACTCTGCTCACTATCATTTTCCTAGTACAAAAACGATCAGCTGTGTCATGGATACCACTGGCCGTACACAGTTGTCTGTCTCCTTTCCGAGCGCTAAGAGAGAGAGAGATAGAAAGAGAGAGGCATAGTCTAGTCGTATACGCAACTGCGGCCCACCCCTTTCCGAGCGGTGGGGAGAGATAGAGCGTGCTAACGTAGTATGTATATCAAAAGTGTCGTGACGGTTTCAGATGTTACACCTTTTCCGGCCTAGCCCACATTCCGTAACGAACGATAAGGAACTTCGTTCTAAAAACACAAAAAGGAAAAGGTCAACATTTTTGTTGAAAGGGAAAAACTTAGAAAATCCCAAACTAGTCAACTGTGGTTGTTTTTGTGAAAGAATCCCACTGTGCGATTTTCAATGATATATCGTGATATTGATATATGTATCGTAATAATACCAGACTCCTAGTCTACAATCGGATTTTTACAAGACTTAAAAATGTTTACTAAATCGAATAATATTTAATTTTGGCCGATGGAAAAGGATTCTGAACCACTGTGCGACGGTGATGTAGAGAAGTTTTGGCGAATGTTTTTTTGCGTGTTTGCGCTTAAGACATTTTTTGAATACTTGCATCGTGGGGAATTCTCAATGAGTTTTCGTGCGAATTTAGTGTGAATGGCATCATTTCAAACAACCGCTGGTGAAGGTCAGTGGCTACATCTGAAATAGCTATATGGTTTGCCAGGATTTATGAGGATGCATTTTGCAAAACTTCTCTTTGAAAACTATATCTCTATTAATAGAGATATGGAATGGTCTTGAGCTTTAATAAGCCGTAGTTAGTAGAAGTTACGAAAACTTCCAAGATCATTGTAACGAGGTGTCGATTGCATACTTTTAGTTTATTTGAATATAATTTTGGAATTTGTTATAACGATTTCTTTCAGTGTTAGTTTGACAGCTCTCTTATCATGCATTGACACGAGCCAAACACGCCGAAACACACTAGCGTTATGAACCTAGGGCAATAACTGTGTTTTTGTTTTGATAGAACCTACGCTAAACACCCTCAAGTAAGTAAAATATCAACAAACACAAACTACCCTTCCGTGCCACTGCAAAGGACACAGACCCTAATAACTAACTAGCGCTCTCTCTCTCTCTCTCTTGTGCTCTTCCTGCGACACTCGTGGCATTTCGCATGTCCTTTCTTACGCTCATCGTTGATATGTTAATGATGATGATGATCCTTATTTAATTTATGCACTTTTTGTTATAGTAGACTTTTTGCAACCAGTGACCAAAGTGGTCACGGGAGGGGAATGCATACGCAATAGGGATGATTTAAAGTTACAGGACCTATAGTGTTCATTCAGTCAGAGTAAGAACTTGTGTGATAAGTAATAATGATAGATTGTAAGTCAAAGATAGCAGCACGTGCTGCTCGCGAGCCAAGTCTGAAAGAACGCCACATGGTCACTGTGCCAGTTGGTCTAATTGTACTCATCGTCGTAATGAACAGAACAACTGACGCTTTTCGATTTTCTGTTGTTTGTGTTTTTTTCTTATTTCGATTGCCAGTGGAGAAATGAAGAAGCCGCCCTCAAAATGATAGAGGCAATTTGTAAGAGCCAAGAGTCAAATGTTGTGGGAAGATTAGTTGTTAAACGACCTTTGTCTGGTTAAGATCATCAGGAGCCGAAAGTTAAAAACAGTAAAACAAACAAAATTCGAGATCATTGGAAAGCTTGTGCAATGAGTGCATATTTGTCCTATAAACCGAATGCAGGATCATTGGCGGAGTACTCGTATGCATCCTCAGCGGAAGATGAGAGTTCTCAGTACTTGGGGAGTCCGCTGTACCAAATGAATGGAAACACCTCAGTGACTTCGTACGCGGGCAGTTCCATGTATGTGAATACCTGGTCTCTGGCCAATGGTTTGGTGACCTCTACACCCAATGGGGATTATTACAGCGGACAATATACACCACAGATACCAACCATAAAGACGGAGAACACTACCGAAACTTCACACTCAAAGTCAGGTGATAAAGAGAGTAAAATCGCGAAAAGAGCTAAAGTCAAACCAAAGACCTCCTTGAGTGCTGCTAAGAAATATCTTAATGATGGTGCCATAAATCCACCCAGCCCAACGGTTCTCAAAAGAAGACGACAGGCCGCCAATGCTCGCGAACGAAAACGCATGAATGGCTTAAATGAAGCCTTCGATCGTTTGCGGGAAGTGGTACCTGCTCCTGATCTGGAGCAGAAGCTGTCCAAATTTGAGACGTTACAAATGGCACAAACCTATATTGTTGCCCTAATGGATATGCTGGAGCAGGGCAGCGATTCCTCTGATATAAGTTACAAAAGTTTATACTCTTTGAACTCCTCCTCAATGGCCTCGCCCTCAAGTGTGCAATCATTTGGTAACGATTTCAGTTTGCAGTGATTGCAGGTCATCACAATCCACATCATCATGAGCAACAGCACCAGCATCAGCATCAGCATCAGGAACATCATCACAAACATTAGCATCATCGTCAATGTTCCGCAAATGTTGTAGGTGATTGAACACGTGTCACCCGTAAAATTTCATGGGTTTCCAATAACTCCCGAGCGGGGGATGCAGCTGTGTGCTTAGGAAAAAGTTCCAAACATGCTCCAGCTACTAATTGTTGTCCCAAAAACCAGGCAGACATTTACATCGTACACAGAGTTAGGCGGAAATGTCTATAAAGTGCAAGTGCGGGCTGAGGGAATGTATGTTTTTTTTATTTTGGGAGAGACTAGAACGTGTCTTGATTCATTGCGCTATTTCGTAGTGTAGCTTCCAATTACCAAAGATGTGGTTGTGCATTTTGCTAGGTTAGTTAAGGGCCGCAACATTCCTGCTTCGTGTCTTTCTCTCTATTTCCCCTCTTCCTATCTTTCTATCTCTATCATTGGAAATTGCGTGCCTAAGTGTTGTTTATTGTCGCAATAATATCAATTTAAGTTTATAACGCTTCATTTTGTGCTTGTTCTTGTTTTATCTTAATGAATCCTCCCTCCCATTCGTCTGCTGCCTTGTCCTTTGCTGGCTGGTGTGCTTATGTTAGTGTTTCCGTATCCTGCCTACACTAGTATTAAGGCAATTCAAGTGAATTGTTTCGCATTTTCACAAGTGAATTTCTACTTATTGTGATTTTAATTGTAATCGTTGTTTTAGATTGTCTCCTTCTTGCTTATACATTTAGACTTAAGTGACTTTGTACTACACTCAAGTGGCTCCATAATCTTAAAATCGTCCTTAAGACAAAATGTTGAATAGGTATAAGATTGGCTTAGTATTAGATTGTAAGTATTAGAAATTAATGTGTTCCAATTTACGTATAACAATGTGTATTTTTAAGTGTGTACAGATTGATGTACACTGGATTAACATGACAATCCTCCAATGTATTTATACTCGATGATGGAGAAAACAATAATAAAGATTTGCTCAACTGAATTTGATTGTGTTGCTTAACTGGGAGTGGGCTTAAGGATATTGTGTCACAGTTAAATGGGATTACATCTGTGTTGAAATTACCAATGAGGGGAAGGATATGAAGGGATCTAAAGATGATCCAAAGAAATTAATGTTAGTGCACGACGGTTGTGGAGAGAGCACGTGTGGTGTGTTGCCTTGGGAACGGTACACAGTAACTCAGAATTGATTTCCATCAAATTACTTTTGATCTAGTCGTGGTGTGCGGGGCTCTTGTACATGAGAACGTGGTTCTAAACCCTGCTCTGACCACCTTACATTTTCTCCGACGGCGGTTACCTCGCTGAGTGAGTAAGCTTTTCAAAATATCGTTCGCAACCGGTGTAAACCTGTAGGTCCCAGTCAGTGAGTGTGAAACCAGAAAGCGCACAGATCACTGGTTGTGAGAAGCTCGCCGCTGTTCCTTCATGGGATGTAATGGGAAACTAATTATTGAAATGAAGTTTCTTTTCGCTCGTTGCCGGATGGGGGCTAAATGAAAAAAAAATTATTTGAATTTGAATTTTTATTACCGATTTTGTTAATTTTTAGTTAATGTATGGGAAAATTTCACTGAATACAATGTAATATTTGTTGCCGGTGGACATTGTAGGTAGGCAGGTTGCTTCTACGTCTGCCGCCAGGTTCAGGCAACCCTAATAATGGGATACGATCGGAGGCGGTCATGGAGCAGTGCTGGAAGGTAACCCCAATATTGCAGCATTTGTCGACTACTCGAAGCGGAACCAGTATTCATTACCACGCTCTCATTGTGGAAAGGGTTTGCTGGAACAAATGAGTTCCTGATATAGACAGTGGGCCGACTATTAATTGGCAGTTAGGGTATGGGGCCTACTTTAGGGATCTAACGTTGTTCCTTTGTCGTAAACTCCCTGGTCATTGTAGCGTGTATCGCCCGGAAATTTTGGATATTAAGGAGGTGACCGGCCGGCTGAGGCATGATAGTCCTAGAGCCATAGGGTCAATGTCTTCTCTGATAGCAAGGCGGTAATCGAAACACTGGGATCAGTATTACTTAACTCAACAACTACACAAGTCTGCCACAGATCTCATAACGAGAGGGCTCAGTAGTATGATATTCACCTCATATTCACCTGAACTGCAGAGTAGATGGGCTCGCCAGACTAGGGACTACATTACAGGTTCCATAAGAACTGGAACGTGTTTGCATGCCTCTGGCGATTTTTAAGAATATCCTGCAAGAATGCACCTATATGATGACGCATGTGAGTAAAATAAATCTGGCCGACAGTGTATACTAGGATGTCCTTACTTACTTACTTAGGCGGTCTCAAACAACCAAGAGGGGCCAGGGGCCTTACAAAATGAAGATAACATGTTCCTCCAACCGGCTCGATCTTAAGATTTTCTACTCCAGTTGGTCACACCAAGCTCTTGCAAGCAATATTCAAACTGGTCTTTCGAGCGAAGTTTTGGTCGTCATAGTTTTCGATGTTCTTCGAGTACGTCTTCGAATACCTATCGCACTGGTTCATTCCGATCTATTCTAAACGCGCTATTCGCTATTTCAATATGCATAGCGACGTCGATGGCGGGATACAGATTATACAGCTCGTGGTTCATCCGTCGTCGATACTCGCCGTTTTCTATTACAGGACGATATATTTTACGGAACATTTTCTTCTCGAAGACTCTCAGTGACGTTTCATCAGCATGCGATATGACCCAGGACTCTGCGCCATTAAGCATTTCAGGTTATATGAGAGTCTGATATAGTTGGATCTTCGTTTCTCGAGAGAGAATCTTATCACTGAAGTGCTTGCTTAACCTGAAATAACAACTGTTTGCAAGCACAATTCTCCGTTTGATTTGTAGTCTGACGATTTTGACTCAGTTCGTGACAGATTCGAGAATTCCTGCTAAGCTGGAATTATGTCCACTTCTTCGCAAATTTTGCCCACTGATGTCTAAATCATCAACATACACGAGCAGCATATGAGTTTTTCCACTGATCGTTTTAGTCGTGTTGACTGCAGCTTTTCTCATGATGACTTCAATCAATATGTTGAAGAGATCGCATGATAGGGTGTCGCCTTGCCTGAGGACTCGCCTCTTACTAAATGGTTCGGTGAGATCTTTAGCAATCGTTACTGAGGATTTCGTAATGCCCAGTGTCAATCTACAAAGACGTGTCAGTTTAGCAGGAAATCCAAGGTTCGACATAGCTTCAAAGGGTATCAAAGGCAGCCTTATAATCAGCAAAGACGGATTTATGTGGTCGATAGTTGACTATCCAGCAACAAACGGCTTAAGTCTTTCACACATTACGCTCGAAAGGACCTTGTATGCGATTGATAAAGGACTTATTCCACATATACTCGGGTCGCCTTTTTTGAAAACAGGACACAGTGTGCTAAGACTCCAATCATCGGGCATGCATTCGTCCAGCCAGATGTTGCATATGAGCTGATGCATGCACCTTTCCACCTCATAGTCGCCAGCTTTGAACAGCTGAGCCGGTAGTCTAACAGCACCAGCGGCTTTGCTGTTCTTAAGGCGGAAAATTACAGTTTCCAGGAGATGCATGGATCTTTTGTCTGTAGCCCAAGGTATCAATGCTTGTTTTCGTTTTGACGCACACTGTCTGGTAGACATGCGGCCACACTAAAAGTCAGAGCAAATGACGTCTTTAGAAGCCAAGACGGCATAATCCACTGAATATTTTGTCTGCGTTAGCGGACAGGATTATGTCTACTATGGGATCCCACCTATGTCTCTAACTAGGAGATAGGGAGAATAATCTCAGGTAAGCGTGGACAAGGTCTTGATCAATTTGGAGCAAACTAAATGGCGGTCCGGTGTGGCTAACTATTAATCTCGTCAACCCGTGCCCAGTGGTGGATTTACCCATAGGCCCGTGACTCCCGGGCCTAGGGCGGCAGAATTTAAAGGGCGCCAAGATTTAAAGGTAACATAATGTAAGGGCAATTTAACTTCGAAATTTATTTGGATAAGTTGTGCTTAAAACTTTAAACATATGTTTTCTTCGAATACAACCGACAGAGTTGGGTTTTGAATATTGATAAAATGTTTAAAAATATGATATATTTGTTATTATTATAGACTATACGATATTATAATATAAAAAAGACAGTTTTTGTACCAAACAATTTCAATTTTAATTGAAAGCTCTTAGTTTAAATGCAGAATTCGAAAAAAGCGTCATTTAGTACCATTGAAAATTCTTAGTTAGATGTGAAATTCCACAAGAGCGTCATCTAGTACAAAAGAGTCAATTAAACATTTTAAACATTAATAAATTAATTTAGTAAGTATTGTTGATTAAGGTTTATATGATGCCCAGAATGCAGTCTATTCCAAAAGCCATTATACGAAATGTACTTACGTCCATTATACATAAAATTTAGATTAAAATTGTTTTATTGTGGTTTGAAATCGTTTTTTTGACGTAGAATACGTCTTACCTTACGGTATGAGGAGTCATGTCAGGTTTTTATTGTTGTAATCTTTATTTCATTGAATTTGAGGAAACGGCTAGATGAATTTTTTTAAAATTTGTTTTGTAGGTAAATGAAGATGTTATCTTTCGTTTGATATACATTTCATATTGGTTGATATATTTCTAGTATTTGAATTTCTCAAATGAAAATTGTTTAAACACATACACTCAAACATATGTGTGGTGTTTGGTTGAGTGTTTTTGGTTGCTCAACATTGCTTAGGAACATGTATCTAGTAAAAAGTGAAACGAACAGCAAGCTAATGTTGCTTGGCAACATGTATCTAGTAAAAAGTGAAACAAACAGTAAGCTAACATAATAAAGCTTTTTTGCGAAACCTTCAATAAAGCTGTTGTAACATTAATTTTGAATTGTAAAGCGTAAAGCTTTCACACAACGCTCGAATGCTAATGCGAAGACTCGATAAGGTAAACCTTTTTTAATATTAGGGCGGCCCTCCCAACATTCGCAGAACTTATTTCAATAAAAATATTAATTAAAATACATAAATTAAATTAAGTTTAAAAATATTGAACATAATATTTTTTTTTTTTAAACGGACTTGAATCAAATGCCGTTGGTAAATATAAAAATTACAGCAGACAGTTGTCCGAGGCCTTCGTCCACGGACTGTCCCTGCAGGCTGTGTCAGAGACACGGCCATTAAGTTTAACGTAGAATACGCCATCCGATAAGACAGAAAACATATATAACAATAAATGATAAATAATATAAGCAAATGAATTTATTGTTCATTCATTTGCTTATATTATTTATCATTTATTGTTATATATGTTTTCTGTCTTATCGGATGGCGTATTCTACGTTAAACTTAATGGCCGTGTCTCTGACACAGCCTGCAGGGACAGTCCGTGGCCGAAGGCCTCGGACAACTGTCTGCTGTAATTTTTATATTTACCAACGGCATTTGATTCAAGTCCGTTTAAAAAAAAAAATATTATGTTCAATTTTTTTAAACTTAATTTAATTTATGTATTTTAATTAATATTTTTATTGAAATAAGTTCTGCGAATGTTGAGAGGGCCGCCCTAATATTAAAAAAGGTTTACCTTATCGAGTCTTCGCATTAGCATTCGAGCGTTGTGTGAAAGCTTTACGCTTTACAATTCAAAATTAATGTTACAACAGCTTTATTGAAGCTTTCGCAAAAAAGCTTTATTACGTTAGCTTACTGTTTGTTTCACTTTTTACTAGATATGTACATGTTGCCAAGCAACATTAGCTTGCTGTTCGTTTCACTTCGTTCGTTCACATGTTCCTAAGCAATGTTGAGCAACCAAAAACACTCAACCAAACACCACACATATGTTTGAGTGTATGTGTTTAAACAATTTTCATTTTGAGAAATTTAAATATTAGGAAGATATCAACCAATATGAAATGTGTATCAAACGAAAGATAACATCTTCATTTACCTACAAAAAAAATTTTAAAAAAATTCATCTGGCCGTTTCCTCAAATTCAATGAAATAAAGATTACAACAATAAAAACCTGACATGACTCCTCATACCGTAAGGTAAGACGTATTCTACGTCAAAAAATAAAGCAATATTTAGCTCACTGAATTATTTTTTTTTGTTTTGTCATAAACAGAGCAACGACAAAAAGTATCGAATGGTATAGAGAACTTCTTATTGCACTATTTTTCCGTTCTCACGTAGAGAGTCTGAGTAAAAGAGCATAAACGAGTCTTATTCTCTTTATAGAATATTTTAATATATGTACTTATAAATTCACCATTTCCAAAATGTTATTACATAAAACAATACAAAAAGCATAACTGTTTCAAATGTTTCACATCAAAATTATGAATGGCGGGGAGAGAGTTCTGCATATGAAAGAACGAAGCAACGTATTAGGTCGCATTGACCGCGCATTAACATTCTGAAAAGAGTAGTTACATGCGTAAAAGCGCTTGCATCACGTGGTTTGCCTTTCAGAGAACACGACGAAAAATTTGGATCAATCCACATTGGAAATAATTTGATGTCCTTAGAGCTTATCGCTGAGTTCGATCCGTTCTTAGCCAAACACATTACACGTTATGGAAATCCAGCCTCAGGATTTACGAGTTATCTTTCTCCAACAACATTCGAAGAATTCATTCGACTTATGGGACACAAAGTTTTGGAGACAATTGTAATGGAAATATTAACAGCAAAATATTTTTCTCTGATCATTGACTCGACACCGGAGATATCTCACGTATACCAGCTCACTTATCTAATCAAATATGTCCTGCCTAATGGATCACCTGTAGAACGGTTCCTCAAGTTTATTCCAAACACATGCCACAAATCACAACAAATGACAGATTCTGTTACCTCAGTTTTAACTGAATTGGGAATTGACATTTCATACTGCCGCTGGCAATCATATGACAACGCAGCTAACATGTCAGGCATATACAACGGCCCGCAAGCTAATAAATATAAAGGAAATTTCACCCCTTTTTGAAATTTCACCCGAATGTGCAGCTGAAAGCAGCCAAGAGGCTTGTTCGTTCTTTTCTCTTCTCCAAGAGTTATACAACTTCTTTGCAGCGTCAACTCAGCGTTGGGAACTACTTCAGACCCATTTCACCGTCAACAGTCTATCAACGACTCGTTGGTCAGCTCGTGCAGACGCATGCAAAAGTTTACGCGAATCCTGCAATGAAATCCATAAAGCGCTAGCAACCATCGAAAATGACACACAACAGAAGAGAACTATGTATTGTATGCGAAGCCAGAGGTATTCGTTTGTAACTGGAGTTTTTTGAAACGGCCCTCATGCCTGTTTTTTGGAGATGTTTACTAGATCGCATGAGCGCTACAAGTAAAAAACTTCAGAGTGTGGAAATTGGCATTACCATTGTCATAGAATTGTACCAGGCTTTAATACATTTTGTTGACGAAACAAGAGAGAATTTCGATGTTTTCGAAAAAAAGGCGAAAAAACTGGCCTTCGTACAGTAATATGAAAATCATTTTCGACGCAATCGAAAGCGTAAGCTGCTTCCTGGCGAGACAAATACAGGCGAAGAGATACAACAAAAAAATGGCCGTGAAAATTTTCCAATAAATACTTTTTTTGGTAGTAATTGATACATTGTCAGAAGAACTGAAAAGACGCCGGGATGCTTATAAATTACTCTACAATAAATGTTACTTTGTTACCACCCTGATGAATCTAAGCATCTCAGAAGTCAAAGATATGGCCAAGGCATTGCAAATGATTTACTTTACTGACTTAGAAGACAATTTTACAGAAGAATGTCTTCATATTCGTTCTCACTGCAGCATACAAAATGAGGAGCGAAGAGTGCAGTCAGTTTGTTGAAATGGTTCCGAACCGAACGTCTTCAAACCATTTACCCAAACGTGGATATTGATTGCTCTTCACATGTGTGTGTGTACACCCGCCAGTAACTATACAGGAGAAAAATCGTTTTCTTGTTAGCGCATAGTTAAAAAATATTTACGCACAACAATGACGGAGCAGAGGTTAAACGATTATGCTTTGCTTAACATAGAAGGTGATTTTTTAAGCAAATTGGATTGCGAAGATTTAACTAATGATTCAGACGAGTTTTGTAACACATTGTAAAACATTTATTTTATTAAAAACAAAACCTAAACCCGTTTTAAATGTTTTATTGAAATGTCCAATCATCCCTGAAACCTCGGAAAATATTATAAACTAGCTTGTAGTTAAACAATTTTCTGAATCAATTGAAAGTGGTAATAAAGTAAATTCATGAATTACATATACATATGTATATGTATCTAGTCTATAATGATGGGTGCAGAGAAAGGGGCGGCACATGGCCTGGGGCCTAGAGCGCCTAGAATTGCAAATCCGCCACTGCCCGTGCCACAACAATGGACTAATAAGTCGAACAGTACGTTCCTCGATGTCGAACGGAAGTTTTCGTTCGCATTCTAGTCGAAAGAAAATTGATTTGTGTTCCCCAATCTTATCATTACAAGACGAATAAAAACGTTTATCAAAATTTCTCAGTACAAATTTGGATTCCACTGTTTCGAATCTGATGTCATTTGAGATCAAATATTGAGTCAGTCGAACAAAAATTGGCTGGCTTTCGTTATCTTAGGGACAGTCCATAAGTAAGTCGTTCATCGACTGCAATAAACTCCTAAACTAACCTATGTTAAATCTCAGCTGGCTATTGATGGTGTAACGACCGACGATCATCATTCATGAATTTATTTAATCACCTTTTTTTTGATTTAGTTGTATATAAAAATATATCCAGCTTTAATGTCCTGATTGATTACATTTCAGGTAGATCCCGATACCATTGCTCTGTTACTTTAAAAATATATTCTGTCAAATTGACTGTGGAATTGTAATTTAAATAAAAACAACATTTGGGTAATGACTCCGTTTAATGTTAGGATCTTTCAGTAATTTGCAGGCAACATTTAAAAGCATATTTGCATTGTTGCCTCTGTCTATGGATGTCCTGTGGAACATAAACCGCGGATGAGTAAATATAAATGTTAATGTGTATGTCTACATGTGTTAGTCAACACATGCAAATATGTGAGCACTCGCACACTTTGCTACACATATAAACTAGGATACGATATGCACGATGCTTTCATTCACTCGAAAACTAAACGAAATGAAATGAAATTCACAATTATACAATTACAGTTACAGTAGTAGTGGTGTATTTGAAGCAACCATAGTCATTTGTTAGTGTTGGTTGGCAGTGTTGTTGTTGATGTTGGTGTTGTTGTGTTAAACAAGAGTAACGAGACGACAAAATAAAAACCAACAACATGTAACAACTGCAATTAAGTCGGGAAACAACATACACGACATGATACAATTGCACAAGCTCACATACATACCCACACAAACAGAAACTTTCCCATTCACATTCACGTAAAGACATGTGGATGTGTGAGTAAGTCATGGTGTTGCTGCTGGTGTAAGACCAGTTTAGTCTAGTAACAAGCAGAATTTATAACAAACTTTAAAACGACAACACAAAACCAGTTAACAGAGTACAACAAACGCACCACCCCAACCATCTAAACATACACACATGCACATCTAAACATACACACATGCACTTACTCTCGCGCTCAAGCAAGGACATTAAGGAGTGAAAGCTAGTGACTACAAATACACTCAAGTGTGCGTGTGTGAGTGTTTGCGTTTACAGCATTAGAAAAGGTATGAACAAGGATTCGTTTGATGCCAGTGATGTCATTTTGTTATGGCAAAATTGTAACTTTTGCCGTGTGTTTGTGAGAATTTGTAGGACACAGCTTTGCTTGGCAGTTGCCTGCATTTCTATGCTATCCTTTGCATCTACACGTGTGTGTGTGTGTGAATCATTTGACGAGAACAAAAGGATGTAAAAGGAGCACCTACACCTTCACCAACATCCAGGAGAAATAAACATTTGAAACTTGAAACCAAGAATATCGTTTCATGTTAGACTAAACCGAATATGAAATGGACTTCGTCGTGAATTGGAACTATCAAGTAAATTAGAGTCTCTCGAAAAACTGATCGGAACCGGTGTAAAACAGTAGGTCCCAATCAGTGAGTGCAAAACTAGTGAGTCCTGAGAGGTAGGTACCTACCGTAGGCCTGATGTCGGATTTTGTACACTTATCATATTGTTCGCTTCTGAATACGTTCCTGATCATCATCATTCCTTTTTTTAAAGAACAAGCAGGTACATCTTCCTATCACAGGGCGAGAGAGAGAGAGAGAGATCATGTGATAGATATTCTCATTCCCAGCTTTAAGCCTAGATGTAGTAGTTCCTCTTTAGAGATAATCAGGTAGATCTAACTATGGCAGTGAGAGAGCATGTGCTATTCATTCTCATTTACTGCTTAGGAGATATCTAGCCTGAATTAAGACAACAAATGGCAACAACTTTGTAGACAGTAAAAATATCTCGTGACTCAAATGCCAACAAACAAAACAAGTGAAACGTTACGACTCTCTACTCTCTGTTTCTCTCTTCATTGAATATTTCAATATACGAGCAGTTATTTGATTTGTAAAATTTCATAAAGTATGTAAAAATTAGGAAATATGAAAGATAACACGCTAGAGAGAAATGCGTTTTGGTTCTCTTTTACGAGGGTTGTCAAATTACACACAACTTCTTGATCTTCTTTGCTAATAGAGTTATTCATCTAATACAAAAAGGATGCACAAGTAGAGAAGAAAAAACCACCGCTATGTGGCAAGAATTAGGATTACCTAATCCGATTGTTAACTTCAAAACTGGCTATTAGAAAAAGAGAATGTACAAGTAGAGAAGAAAAAACCACTGCAATATGGCAACCCTCGGTGATGAAAATAATGAAAAAAGATAGCAATGAAAAAAGATAACAAAAAAATAAGAGTGAAGCGCCTCGTTTCTCTGCTCTCTCTCTTAAAGTATCCGTAGAAATACTCAAAACAGAAACATGTATTTTATACATACAATCAATTACATTTCTAATTTTGACAATCGGTATTGTGATTGCCAAAATCGTATGAGGTTAACCAATCAACTTTGGGGGGTTAAATCATTATGTAACCATTTACTGAAAATCTTAATGCGATGTTTAACCACAATTTAACTAAGAAACGAAGATGACTTAAGAACTTGCCATAAGAGTCATTTAAAAGTTTTGCCAAAAGAAACCAGAGTTAAGCTATGTGTACACGGTTGTCAGATCTGACAATATTGTCATAAAAATGTGCAGACTATGTCTTACAATCGTGTAAACTTAAAATTTTTGTCTGGCAATATTGTCAGATAAAGAATTGTCAGGTCATTGTCAGACTGCCATTTGAAACAATATTGTCAGACATCTGACAACCGTGTAAACACACTTGGTTTTCATTGTCACAACATTGTCAGTTCATTTTTTATTGTTAGATTTAGGATTTCTAACATCTGACAATGGAATAATTGCCAGATAAAAAAACACAAGCAAAGACAAGTGAAAAAATTGTTTGAACGCGAAATATAAAAAATAGACATGGCGCTAAACATTGATAATATTTTTTATGAATATGTAATAATCTTAAAGCTGGAAACTTTCCTGCAGAATGTATTAAACGACAAAATGGAAATTGTTCAGAAAACGAAAAAAACTTTCTGTCGTGGTTATGCAAGGGACATTCTCTGTATATCGAAATGTGGAGCTTGGCATACATTTTGAGAATAAAAAAGTCATTGTCGCCAAATAGGTCGCTTAATACATTCGGCCGGGAACGTGTCGATATGTATGTACATAAATGTGAAACTAGGGTACTGGAATTTTTGATATACCAAGTGGGTGATGCCCCGCCCTTGGGACCCTATTTTTGAAAACGCAATATCTGGAGGACTCTTTCACCAATCGCCTAGAAAATTTGTGTGAATGCATTTGGCAGCAAAAAAAAACACACACAATCTGCCGCTACAACTATTCGCGGATGATGGAGAAGAAGATTTTCTTACTTTTGTGAATTTTTTGGCAGAAAAAGCAACGCAGCAACTTTTAATTTTATTTGTTTTTTTCTACGAAATATAAACAAAAAATGTTCTCCTAAATTTTGAATCATCCCAAATTTGATCGCCGTTATGCGCCAACCACTATATGAAGGTAGTTGGCGCCGTTAAATAAACTACGAGCGTCATCGCTTTCTGATGCTTCTTCGCGGTGATTCTGACAATCCAGCTGACAATTTGTGTTACATACCAATTCTGACAACCGTGTAAACTTAAAATTTTTTTCCTGACAACGTTGTCAGATAAATTCGTTGTCAGATAATTGTCTTACAATGGATCGCCATCTTTTCTGACAATTCTCTGACAACCGTGTAAAGTGAAAATCTACATTGTAGTGAAAATTTTTCATTGTCTGGTCATTGTCAGCACATTGGTAGGTCTGACAATATTGTCAGAACTGACAACCGTGTACACATAGCTTTACTAATCTCGCGCGGTGTAATCTGTAACCGAATATGGTATGCGGGTCGCAGCCCTAACATTTCCAAATGGAGGCCTCCTAGGAATTATTGAATATTTCTGTTACTGGAGTGTGTTGCTCCCTAAAAACTCACATTGCAACTGAATACCGCGACAATTGCTGTGTGGCATTGCATTATACTATAATTGATGTTACAAAAAATTCCTATAGCAATGAAATGTGTGGTATGGTGCAGCATTTAAATTGTAATATTTTTGAATGTGTTGTCACTACACCCTAGCATTATCAGTCTCTAGTGATCTACAATGATCTGTTGCTAACATCTCCAGTAAATAATGCTTTCAGACATCCAGATTTCTATGGCAAGGACTACAAAACGTTTACAATAAACAAACTACGTTTGCCGCAAAAATATTTCATTTGCTACGTACACCAGAGCTTACGCCAAATTTTTAAACGTTTATCGTAACTGTTGTTTCGATAGTTGTAAATGAACTTCCATTTACACCAAATTTGTTATAATTTAGGTTAGGTTAGGTGTTGGTGGTAGTCGATCAATGACTCCTTAGACTTATTAGACCATTGGGATATAAAAAAATGGTGTCCATTGCATCCCATGAAGGGTTTGGGATGAGCTGATATCGCCATTTAACGAGATTAAGCTTTAGCCCCTACCGAATAACCATTTAGTTTGCTCCAAAGAGATTTTGATCTTTTGTTCTGTGCCTATCTGAGACAATTCTCCCAATAGGTAGACTCTTATAAATAGATACGATCCTATAGCAGACATCCTCCTGCCGGCTAGTGCTGGGCATATCCAGAGAAGATATTTAGTAGATTCTTCCTCTTCCTCATCGTTATAGCTGCTACAGTATTACTTTTCCCTGAGCTTTACTCTCGCCGTATGTCTATCAGTCAGACAGTGTCGGTCAAATGTGAAACAAGCATTGTTACCTTGGTCCTGGCTATAGACAGAAGGTACATGGATTTCCTGCTCTCCACTATCGGTCACATTTGTTGTGAACGCACACAATCTCTGCCTCTCGTCCACCTTGCCCGCATCTTCAGCGGTCTGACAGAATAAACTTACAAATCGCTAGGGAATACCAAGACGTTTCACTTCTTGTGAAACCTGTATTGTACTCCCTAGTCAGGCCAGCTCAACCGCTCTGCAGTTCCTGGCAGGCATAGGGGTCAATATCGCACTGCTACAGCAGTCCTGGGCAGATGCTGAATTCAGGATTTCTGACTCCAGGGACTTCTGACTTTCCGAGAATACATTGACCCCAGTAACTAATAAAATGATGTTCCATAACATCCCATGAAGGGATTGGGGAGAGCTTCTCACAATCAGTGAGATGTGCGCTTCTAGTTTTATACTCACTGATTGGAATCTACAGTTTTTGATGATTCATCAATGATTCCTGGATTAATATTTCTCCGTCTGTCGGTTACTTCTCCAAAAAATTTCCGCCAAAATTTCCGCCTGATAGACGCCACAAAGATTAGGTAGTCTGCGTGAAAGGAACAAACCTAGTTCCCTAGAGCTGAACGGGTGGCCTACCTAATCAGAAATTTCCGACACCCTCTTTACTAGAAACACTGTTGATGCAGGAATCCTTTTTCGGTATGAGAGCATGATACTGACGGTCGAATATTGGTTCCGGTTCCTAGTAGTCGACAAATGCAGGAATGTTGAGAGTGCCTTACACCACTATTCCATAACCGACTCCGACCATGGTCCATTGTGAGAGTTGCCTTCAGCTGATGGCAAATGTAGAAGCAGTCTGCCTGCCAATAGTGGCCACCGGTAACAAAAATATAACATTGCATTCAGTTCATCAGTGGCGGTGATGTACAGAGCATACGGGATGCACATCGGTGCCATTCTCTAAACCCCAAGCAGTGGTCCCGAGTAGGTGGGAGTTTTAAGCATCTGTCACCACACGATACCACCATAGATCCAGTGATCCAGTGAACTATCCTTGGAGAAAGCCCAATTTTCAAGCCTTAGCCCACTTGTAGGTGTATAGGGCCGCCTCTTTCGTCCCTCCCACTATGTAGGGTCTGTAATAATTTATTTAAGGGTAAACACAGAACGCTTCGGTTTGGAGGATGATGCTTCACAAACATCGAAAAGATCGTCCAGCGAACGTGAGTACGAATCCCAACCGAGGCATTTAAATTTGTTAGAAAAATGTTTTACTTTGACTCACAGCCCCACACAAGGTTTATCTCTGACCTATTTTTTTCAATCTACACATCCTCTGCCGAATGCCCCTTTTCCCAGCAATTGTGAGTGGCGTAAATGTCGCTATCTCTGCTGGAATTGTAATTTACCAAAATTAGGTTTGAAATTGTTACAAACTCAATGTTAAACGCAATATACTTGGTTAGTACTTCATCTATGAAGTGGCCCTAAGAAGTTACTTACTGCATGTTACTGTAATTGTTCGCAGTAGGTGGTGACAGTTGCAGACTTGCTGGTTCTGCTACCGGCACCCTAGGACTAGGACTAGGACAACAAAACACAAGCAACACAAGCAACACCAGCAACACCAGCAACAATAACACGCCAACTTTTCACACAAACTATCCGAATAAATGTGAACAACTATAAAATAACAATTACTCAACAAAACTTCCATCATCCTTCGTCCTTGTTGTCCTCTCCGCATGAGACTGAAGGACCAACGTACGTCGCTTAAGTTTGCTGACTCAGGTGTAAAAGTGAAAGTTTTAACAATTTCACCCAACACAACAAATCTCTGAGATTTGGTCGTTTTGGTCTCGTTAACATTCAAGTTTAAGCATAAACAAAAGCCTTAAGGTACCAAAACTGAAATGCTAGCAAAAGGGCTCAGTGGTGTATCCTGGTGCAGCACAAAAAGTTTGCAAATGTTTGTGTAAATCCCTATTACGGAGATACTTTGTTTATGTTGAATGTTGCCAAAAGTCAATTGTTAATAAAATTTGTTACATCTCCTCCCTACTGAAGTCACTAGAACACACACAATCATGCTAAGGATTATTGTTGTTAGAAAACCCCAAATATTTTCAATTGCTGCCGCTGGTGTTGTGCCAGGATCACATGCTGTTGCTGCTATGGAACAGCCTCTCAGCATCTGTTATGTGAGGTTTATACGTAATAGTGTATACAAATTTGTTGCTATCATGGATTTGCCACACACACACACACATACACACACACAAACACACTCATGTACATATTGTCAGCCAGGATAGGGATGTTTAAAGAATGTGTGCTCATTCTGTTTGGTTGTTCTAGTTTAAGCATAATAAAATTCTCAATTAGGCCATACCGTAAACAAACCCCAATAATATCTCTCCCAACTAGTGGACATACTCGTATATATGAATATCCTTTTGCACAGGATACCACTTGCATATTGATGATGTCCTCCTCGTACCGTAGTGAGTAGAAAACGTCCCAAACCGTATATCAACCCACGTGAGCCAAGCATAATTTTACCAGCCTAATAAGATACACGTATGTATGTATTTGTGTTCATATGTATTTATCCGTATCCTTGTAGTGGATTCCCAAAAGTTTACCAATTTGACTTCATTGTTTTGTTACAAAATTTATTGAGTGAATTAATAAATGCTGTCCTAATCTGCTCCCAATTTTGGACACATATGTATGTTAAGTGGTCACATATGTAGGGTCTTTTATTTCGAAGGATCTGTGGTGCCCTGGAATTTTGGGCTTTCATTCTGCTTTATGACCTTGCCGTATTGGCTATTTAACAGGAAATTATTTTAAGGTTATATAGGGAGAAATATGGGAATGTAATCAAAACAAGAAACCATATAAACTACACTGCACGAAATTCATTTTAGAAAGCCAATGAAATCAATGGCAGATTTGTTTAAAAGTTGAGAAAGTCTTTCTATTCTGGTATGAAATGTGGTCAATTGATCTAATTCCAAAAAAAGAAAAATTGGAGAAAATTGGAAGAGCAGAACTCTAATATTCAACCAATGCTAGACCCAAGAATACTCCAGGATTACTCCGTCATTTGGGTGATACAAAGAGGATTAATACGGCATTTACACCGACCAAGATTAACGCGATTCGAAGGTTAACTCCGTTAACCCGCAATAACCCAGAAGATTACTCATACAATTTTAATCTGTAGAAACTGAAGTTTAATTTATAACCTCATTTAAACTGGTGTACATTTTGATGCAACACGGTTAATTACTAAAAAAATGCAACCACAATAAAATCATACATAAAATGTCAACTGTTTGACAGACGGAAGCCGACCGAAAATTTTCCAACGCATCTCAGCACGGAGTTGCCACGTGGAATGTCAATTTAATTTCAAATTGGGTGGTGTAAACGGCAAATATTAGATATCAAGGTTATCGCTAACTTGACCGCGATGTACTACTGCGGTCTGAATGCGACATAAAACTGCAGTTACACCTACCAAGATTATCGGTTTTTCGGGATTATAAACGTCAAACTCCATAGGAAAAAACGTCGATAATCCCGAAAATGCGATAAACTTGGTAGGTGTAAATGTCGCTTAAGTATAACAAGATTAAAATGTTTTTAGGTCTAACAGCTTGATTGTCAAAATGTGGATTTAGATCATTTGGCATCTCAGTAGCTCACATAACAAATTGCCTTCCAGGAAATATTTTTACACTTTATCGCGAACTTAATAGTTTGACACTTTTGATACCTAAGACTGGTTGGAAGAGTATCGTGCAAAAGAGGATTTTCTCATCTTCTAGTTTGAAAACTTTACTCTTCTAATGACAAAACGTAACGTTTGACAAGAAAAACTTGTTTACTTTTTGCTAATTTAACAATTTTATTGCAACGTGTGGTATTTAAACTTATCCACTGTAAAGTTTCCTTTGAACTGATAATGTTCAATTTTAGAATTTAATTAATTTTGGAAATTCCACCACGAAAAGTGTAATAAATCTGTTTTTGTACCACAATGAAGAGTGAAGAGCAGAGCCTACAAATCTAGTATTCGTTCGTGCGAATGCCACACACTTGCCCACAACTACATAACAATGGCAATACTAAAATAATTGCCAGGATATTCACAAAAGAGCAAGAGCAAGAGAATGAGGGAGACATACGTAGGCGAAGAAGGAAGAGATTTGTGTGAACTGTGATGCTTTAAGGCATCTCAAGGATGACTTAAACTCAAACCTTGAAACAATGTGAAATTCAACTATACACAATTGCTTATAAACCCATAGATACCTGGGTACAATTTTGAGTTCAACACTCACACTTCTGCACACGTGCCACCATAGAGTAACGACGTATAGAGTAGCCAACTCTCTCAGTAAATTGATGACATTTGCTATGTTGCAGATGGGACACATAGAGAAATGACATATAGAGAAGCGATTTGACTCAGAAAATTTATGAAGATTGGTGTGTTGCATATGGTTGTTGTATTTTGGAAAGAATTGCTTTAATAATACCAGATAGAGGCAACGGCTCTAACCAACCATCAAGAAAACAGCAACGGTATTTCGTTCAGTGCATTACAATGTTTGTGTAAATACACCACAAACATATACTAACAATAAAATATATCAAATACGTTTCAATTTCACAGTTTTTCATCAAAATGACATGAAAAATGTAAATCAACAATTTGTGTAATTCTACCTGGTGCAAGTCAATTTACGTCAAATAACTCTCTATCGCACCGACCGCACCACTAATAGTGTGAAAGGAAATGTGATGAGATGAGAAGAATGGCAGCTCTATATGACGTTACTCTATAGTACCACACATGCATTAGTGTGTCAATATACATATTCACCACTATCAGCTATGAAGTGTTAATAAAAGATGCTAAATTAACAACTTTTACTAAATCTTCCTTACGAAGGGAAAACTTTTTGAAACATATTTACACTGTTGAAACATCTTTAATCTGTTTGTTGTTTTGGTTGCAACCTATTTCCTCCTTACTCGCCTCCCCCTCCTCCTCTTCGTTCCAGGCACAAGGTAAACAAAGCATTCATAGTAAATTATGCATTAAAATGTTAAATTCTATGTTGCCACTTGTACAGGGAGCTGAACAAACACGTGTGCACTACGTAGCTACTTCCCAAGTTACATAGTTAGTGCCAAACAAATTACCAGGTAAACCGAACTAAACTACTGTAAAAAGTCAACTCTTTGGTTTAACCATCAACATATGAGACAGTGGGGATGTGGTAACTATATTTTTATGAAATAGTTTTTAAGTATTGAAAGTATATTGCCATATTAACCATAGAAGTCATAAGATGCCCATTTATTACTCAATTCTATACGACATCGAACACGCTTTAAGCCCGGTTTTCAGTTTTTATAAAATTTTCGTTGCATAAAAAATAACAAAAAATTCGTGAACAGAAAATTTCGCTTACTTTTCTTTTCATTAGTTCTCAGCTCTTTGAGAAAATTTCGTAGGCTAAATCAATTACAGGGTAGTTACGCCAAAGTTATTACGTACAAAATTAATTGCTGGATGATTGTTTGGGACCGGAATTTTGTTATTTCGACCAAGGTGTTACATACGTAAAAATAAAATAGACCGCGTAGACGAATTATAAATAAAATATTTGCAAGGTAAATCGAAGATAGGTGGCATCTCTCCGCAGCAAGAATGTTCCGTTTAGAAATAAATGACAAAATTTCTTACAAACATTTCGCAACAACTGAATACGTGGCTTTATAGTCTACGAGGGTTGCTATTTTTATTTCTGGCCTAGGCAATATTTGGTATGGCCAGTAGTGATGCACAGAATCAAGGACCCGGTTCGCAAGAACCGGATATTTACATGAACCGGCCATATCGGGGCTTACAAGAACCGAAAGACGGGCCCAAATGAACCGAAAACGGTTCTATAAGGACCAAAAAACGGGTTCAAAAGACACGAAATCGGTTCTAAAAAGGCCGAAAACGATTCTACAGGAACTGAAAAACTACGAGGACTCGTTTCCAAAGGTACCAAAAGTGTTAACCTTTGGGGTGTGGGTACGAAAATGTGTATTTTTTATGAAATTTTATATTCATACAATAAGATATTTCACTTAAGAATCTTTAGGACAGGAATTTTCTGAGAACGGGAACCGGTTCAAATACCCGGTTCTTCTCGAAACCGGACTCGACAGAATCAGTTCCTAAAATACGCGGAAACGCATATGACTAGTGGCCAGTGCAATATGGCAACACCATTGGAAGGGTTGCAGTTTATAGCTTAATCATACTTAGATCGTGTGGAAATCCGAAACCACGTGAACATTTTTGTGCGTTTATTTTTCACAACTTGCGACGTGGATTATACAGAGAAGGGTGCACTGATGTACTTAAATCATAAAGTGGACAGTCAAAATTCCGCTTCACTTGAACTCCAACAAACAAAACGAGTGAAGCGATAACAATTCTCTGCTCTCTCTCTTACTCTCTCCATTGAATATTTCAATACACGAGCAGCTTTTTGATAGTGTTATTGTAAATAACTATACAAATTCCAACGAAATTACATAAACTGTGAAAAAATTATGAAATAATCAAGATATGACGCGAGAGAGAAATTGTTACCACTTTTTGGTTCTCTGCCAAGTTGCGCACATCTTCTGGTCGTTTAATTCTTGATCGTCTTTGCTTAAATCTTTATATGCCGATGATGCGTTACCCTACAGTAATGTGCAAAACTGATGTAATGAATTTAACTGGAAACAACGATCGCTTCAGGACGCATTTCGTGCAGGTCGTCCAAGATCGGGTGTTATGCTAGAAATATCGATGCTGTGTGTGAACTGTTATTGCACGATCGACATGCGACATACCGTAAGATAACTTGGGCATTACGTCCCCTCCCACGGATTCAATAGTGCACAAACATTTGGCTGTAAACAAATTTGCCTCTCGATGGATTCCGCATAATTGATCAATCGCCCAAAAAAGTCTCCTATCGATTGATGCAAGTAAATGTTGAAAAAATTCCATGGCGCTGCTTTCACAGACGTCTATGAGACCAAGACAGCCGACGGAATCTATGCATATGACCGTGAGACTACACAGCACTCGACTGTATGGGCCATTTAAGACTGGTCAAATCCCACAAAATTTATTCGCGCATGAAGCACTTCAAAGCAACTGGTGGCCTGCTTCTTCGGCACATTTGACAAGAGTTCCATTAAAGAACCGTAATACGGTCAATTTTGAATGGAACACACCCACTTGTTTGCCGGAAGTTTCGTGGTAAACTAAGGAAAACTAACCGCCAATGAAAAATCATTCACCATCACAACAATTGTCTCTCTCTCACATCGCATAATTTGTAATTTGTCGTTTTTTGGATGCAAATATAACGTGTTTGTAGCTTGTTGCAAATATAGAACACTTGTGTCCAAACACATTATGTTTGCTATTCAGTACTAAATGTTGAAGACACAGTGATTAATATGTTATTATATATGTTTTTGTAACCCAAACATGAGTTTGTTTGTTTAAAACTGCTGGAAACAAAAACAAACACAAAATAGCAGCAGATGTTCAATTCATGAAAACAATGCTTGCACGTAAGACTGTGGATGTTACAAACATGCATAATGATTTTTTCTAGCGTGTATTTAACCAGCAAAAACGTTGATTTGGTGGGTTATCCGTCTTACAGCCGCTATTTTGCATCCAGCGACTTCTGTGTATTTCCGCACGTGGTCAATGTTTTTCGACATCTGAGAAGTTAAAATGCACGAAAAATTGTGTTCATATTCATGGCGAACATTTTCAATAAACAATAAACCCAATCTCGATTATCAATATTAGTTTGGTCATTATTAGGCCAGAAATATAAACAGCAACCCTAGTATGAAGGTTTTAGGGTGTTGGAATTTCAATTTGATATTTTTCTTCTTATTTATCACTCCATTATTTGGTCACTTACAAACTTTGAAAATCATTGAATTGTTCGATCAGAGAATTCCAAATGTGTCGATCTTTCAAATTGTCGTGCACTGTTTCAAAAAATTTCGTTGTTCCAGTTCATTAACTTTTCTGCTGGAACATGTTTCGTTTATTCCTACTACCGAATATAACCGATGTAGTCAACTTCGTTCCTCGAAGCATATAAGTTCTTGCTGCTCTTGATTTAACAAATTAATTTGCTTCTGTCCAAGTGACTCACTTCGTTCCAATATATAGAAACTCCCATAATTTTACATGTTCACCACTGTGCTCGTTTGTCTATGCATAACTGCGGATGTGTATTTTGCCTTAAATCCCATGTATAATTCACCAAATATTTGCGGCTTTCTTTCCTGTTTCGCTAGGTAAACCTCTCTTAAGGATTTGCTTTTGCCACTCAGCTTCTGCTGGCTGCCGGAGCAAACTTTTTCCACACAAACAACTGAGAAATGTTATAATGACGTGATGCTAAAAATCTTCAACTTCGTTCGTTTCATTTCGATTAGTTCGTTTTTTGTTATTCTTCACTTGACTAGACTAAAATCTCATTTCTATAGCCACTCACACATTCATATACTAAAACTCAATTCTCACACACACGCTGGTGTTTACAGGATGAGAGCATTTTAAATGAAAGGAATGTAGAATTTAAATAGTTTTATGTGGGATGACTTTTTAGTGATTTTCAACAGGATGCAGCTGTGCAAATTAAGGATGTTTATACTGAGTGAGTTGGCACGAGGACGTCTCATATTTGGCAGTAAAGTTTTGGGAGAGATATTAAAATATTAATATAGAAGAGAATTAAAGTGAAATAGTCTTTAATCAAGGTAGTGGGATATAGAAATTAATGTTAAAAGTGTCCAGGACACAGGTGGGGGAAAATCAGGCAATAATTTCATATGCCGTTAAATATTGTAATTTGTATATGATTAAGGATAATCAAGAAAGGTTTATAACACGAAATGGTAGGGACTTAAGCCCTTAGTGAAACTCAATCAACTTCACTAATATCACATACCTTTCTCCGTCGTCTACATATGTTATCCAAACGCAAGGCTTTGTCCTTGTTCAATAAAGTGAATACCAAAAGAACAAAAATTAAGTTAGGCAAGGTATGGTGAGTTAACGTAAGGTAAGGTAAAGTAACGTAAGGTAAGGTAAGGTGAGGTAAGCTGTGGTAAAGGCAGGTAAGGTAGGGTAAGGTTTGATAAGGTTAGGTAGGGTAAGGTAATGTAAGGTAAGGTAAAGGAAAGCTAAGGAAAGGAAAGGAAAGGAAAGGAAAGGAAAGGAAAGGAAAGGAAAGGAAAGGAAAGGAAAGGAAAGGAAAGGAAAGGAAAGGAAAGGAAAGGAAAGGAAAGGAAAGGAAAGGAAAGGAAAGGAAAGGAAAGGAAAGGAAAGGAAAGGAAAGGAAAGAAAGGAAAGGAAAGGAAAGGAAAGGAAAGGAAAGAAAGGAAAGGAAAGGAAAGGAAAGGAAAGGAAAGGAAAGGAAAGGAAAGGAAAGGAAAGGAAAGGAAAGGAAAGGAAAGGAAAGGAAAGGAAAGGAAAGGAAAGGAAAGGAAAGGAAAGAAAGGAAAGGAAAGAAAGGAAAGGAAAGGAAAGGAAAGGAAAGGAAAGGAAAGGAAAGGAAAGGAAAGGAAAGGAAAGGAAAGGAAAGGAAAGGGAAAGGAAAGGAAAGGAAAGGAAAGGAAAGGAAAGGAAAGGAAAGGAAAGGAAAGGAAAGGAAAGGAAAGGAAAGGAAAGGAAAGGAAAGGAAAGGAAAGGAAAGGAAAAAAGGAAAAAAAAATTAAATTAAATTAAATTAAATTAAATAATAAATTAAATTAAGTTATAATAAATAAATACAATAAAATTAAACAAATTAAATTAAATTACATTAAAATAAATTAAATTAAATTAATTAAATTACCTTAAAATAATAAATAATTAAATAAATTAAATTAAATTAAATAAATTAAATTAAATTAATTAATTAAATTAAAATAAATAAAATAAATAAAATAATTAAATTAAATTAAAATTAAATAAATTAAATTAAATAAAATTAAATTAAATTAAATTAAAATAAATTAAATAAATAAATTAAATTAAATTAAATTAAATTAAATTAAATTAAATTAAATTAAATTAAATTAAATTAAATTAAATTAAATTAAATTAAATAAAATTAAATTAAATTAAATAAATTAAATTAAATAAAATTAAATTAAATTAAATTAAATTAAATTAAATTAAATTAAATTAAATAAAATTAAATTAAAATTAAATTAAATTAAATAAATTAAATAATTAAATTAAAATAAATTAAATTAATTAAAATTAAATTAAATTAAATTAAATAAATAAATAAATTAATTAAATTAAATTAAATTAATTAAATTAAATTAAATTAAATTAAATTAAATTAAATTAATAAATTAAATTAAATTAAATTAAATTAAATTAAATTAAATTAAATTAAATTAAATTAAATTAAAATTAAATTAAATTAAATTAAATTAAATTAAATTAAATAATTAAATTAAATAAATTAAATTAAATTAAATTAAATTAAATTAAATTAAATTAAATTAAATTAAATTAAATTAAATTAAATTAAATTAAATTAAATTAAATTAAATTAAATTAAATTAAATTAAATTAATTAAATTAAATTAAATTAAATTAAATACATTAAAATAAATTAAATTAAATTAAATTAAATTAAATTAAATTAAATTAAATTAAATTAAATTAAATTAAATAAATTAAATTAAATTAAATTAAATTAAATTAAATTAAATTAAATTAAATTAAATTAAAATTAAATTAAATTAAAATTAAATTAAATTAAATTAAATTAAATTAAATTAAAATAAATTAAATTAAATTAAATTAAATTAAATTAAATTAAATTAAATTAAATTAAATTAAATTAAATTAAATTAAATTAAATTAAATTAAATTAAATTAAAATAAATTAAATTAAATTAAATTAAATTAAATTAAATTAAATAAATTAAATTACCTAAATTAAATTAAATTAAATTAAATTAAATTAAATTAAAATAAATTAAATTAAAATTAAATTAAATTAAATTAAATTAAATTAAATTAAATTAAATTAATTAAATTAAATTAAATTAAATTAAATTAAATTAAAATTAAATTAAATTAAATTAAATTAAATTAAAATTAAATTAAATTAAATTAAATTAAATAAATTAAATTAAATTAAAATTAAATTAAATTAAATTAAATTAAATTAAAATTAAATTAAATTAAATTAAATTAAATTAAATTAAATTAAATAAATTAAATTAAATTAAATTAAATTAAATTAAATTAAATTAATTAAATTAAATTAAATTAAATTAAATTAAATTAAATTAAATTAAATTAAATTAAATTAAATTAAATTAATTAAATTAAATTAAATTAAATTAAATTAAATTAAATAAATTAAATTAAATTAAAATTAAATTAAATTAAATTAAATTAAATTAAATTAAATTAAATTAAATTAAATTAAATTAATTAAATTAAATTAAATTAAATTAAATTAAATTAAATTAAATTAAATTAAATTAAATTAAATTAAATTAAATTAAATTAAATTAAATTAAATTAAATTAAATTAAATTAAATTAAATTAAATTAAATTAAATTAAATTAAATTAAATTAAATTAAATTAAATTAAATTAAATTAAATTAAATTAAATTAAATTAAATTAAATTAAATTAAATTAAATTAAATTAAATTAAATTAAATTAAATTAAATTAAATAAAATTAAATTAAATTAAATTAAATTAAATTAATTAAATTAAATTAAATTAAATTAAATTAAATTAAATTAAATTAAATTAAATTAAATTAAATTAATTAAATTAAATTAAATTAAATTAAATTAAATTAAATTAAATTAAATTAAATTAAATTAAATTAAATTAAATTAAATTAAAATAAATTAAATTAAAATAAATTAAATTAAATTAAATTAAATTAAATTAAAATAAATTAAATTAAATTAAAATTAAATTAAATTAAATTAATTCAATTCAATTCAATTCAATTCAATTCAATTCAATTCAATTCAATTCAATTCAATTCAATTCAATTCAATTCAATTCAATTCAATTCAATTCAATTAAATTAAATTAAATTAAATTAAATTAAATTAAATTAAATTATTATGAAATGATGATTAATTAAATGAAATGAAATGAAATGAAATGAAATGAAATGATATGAAATGAAATGAAATGAAATGAAATGAAATGAAATGAAATTAAATTAAATGGAATGAAATGAAATGAAATGAAATGAACTGAAACGAAATGTAATAAATTTGAATCAAATGAAATGAAATGAAATGAAATGAAATGAATTGAAATGAAATGAAATGATGTGAAATGAAATGAAATGGAATGCAATGCAATGAAAGGAATTGAAAAGAAAAGAAAAGAAAAGAAAAGAAAAGAAAGAAAAGAAAAGAAAAGAAAAGAAAAGAAAAGAAAAGAAAAGAAAAGAGAAGAAAAGAAGATAAGGAGTGTGTGGTTCTCCAGGGGCTAATATACAAGAGGCTCAAAAGCTGACGTATTATGGTCGAATTTATCTTCTGAGGCAAACCTCAAAGAGTTTGGGGATGTTGCCTACGCCAATTGCGGTATGGGCAAACATCCCATAAAACTAAGAGATAACCTTCAGGTTAACTTGTAGACTTTGGACAGACAGACGGGTGAATATGGATCAGGTGTAGTTATAATATACACATCCGAAGGTATGACATAGACATATTGGAACCTATCACATTTTATCGGTCTGAAATTGAACTTGGATAGTTTGGGTGCTATTTTCGACAGCACTTAGTTTTAGATTCAATATATTTGTAAGGACGAACCAGTCGACGATAACACTTTACACTAGTAATGGGGATAGGATAGAGGGTGCAAAAGGTGATTCGAGGACTGTCTACATTGTCGGTCATGGATTATAATTACTGTTGTTTAGAACATTTGAGAATATATCGACCGAAAATAAAGAAGCTCCTGCACCAAAATTCTATAACTTTTTACCGATACAAATTGGTTGTTAAATTTACAAAATTACAAAAATTTGCATTGGTATTTTCTGAATTTTGGGAAAATTAACTACCGATTTTTATCGTTAAAAGTGAAAGAATTCCAGTAATATGGTGTAGATGGATATTTTAATTATATGAAGTCTAGTTGGATCTTTCTCATAGACTACCTGATCATAGTGTCTTTTGGGAAGAGGAAATGTTGGTGGTCAGGGAAGTGCCCCATAGGCTGAGAGGTAATGCTCAATGAGTTATGGGATCAATGTAAGCCAATGTAATCAGTATTCCTGAACTCAATATATGACTACGACTGCTGCAGATCTCACATATGGGTGGCAGGAAACATTGTCATTTTCAGGGAACTGCAGAGCGGGTGATCTGGCAAGACTGTTAACTACCTTGCAGGATCTACATCAAATGCAACGGGTTGGTATGTTGGTGTGGCTGTCGGCGGCTCCTGTACAGGAGAAAGTTGGTTCGAACCCTGCTCTGACCATCTTACATTTTTTTCTACAACGGTCACCTCGCTCCGTGATGGCGACACTATTGAATACTTAGCCATGAAAAAAGCTTCTCAAAATACAGTGCGGAGCCGGTGTAAAACTGTAGCCCCCAATCAGCGAGTTTAAATTTGGAAACCCCGCAGTTCGCTGGTTGTGGGAAGCTCTCCCCAACACCTTCATGGGATGGTATGGGAAATAATTTGTTTTGCATGCTGGCACACTAGAACGATCATGCGTGATGATGCAGGCGAGTGACACAGATTTGCACGCACCGCTATTGGGGAGGAGGAGATCCATGAATCTTCTACCTCTACCAAGGCGTCAATGCTTGTGCCAGTTTTGTGGGAGCTCTGTTTGATTGGTAGACC